>JAPMLY010000074.1:0-160000 GCA_026401115.1 Tetraselmis chui
GGCGGGTCGTTAGCAACCACCTCGACTGTCGCGTTACAAAAGCCCACGTACGACTCATCCACCATAATGACCGCGGCCAGTGGATCCCAGAAGAAATACGCCGCCATCAGCGACTCCTCCGTCACCTCCCCGTTCTCGTCAAGCCCCAGGAAGCCGTTGCGCCCTGCGTGCCAAGTGTTTTGCACGTACCGGGTGAGCTCGTACACAAAGATCCCCTCTGGGGTGCTTAGCTGCGATAGCTCGTCCATGTACACCTGCGTCATTGGCACCTGGTTGGTGGCGTCCAGGGGCACCAGCGTGATACTCTCCCAGTTGCTGCTGCTCAGCACTGCCTTTGCGGCGTGTGGATCTAAGAAGCCGTTGAACTCCGAAGAGTCCGCCCCTGGGACCGACCAGACGTTGCCCGGCACCTCTACGGCGCCCAGCATGGCGTACAGGTATTTGAGCTTGGCGTACGAAGCGGGGTTCTCGGCTTGGAAGCTGTGGAGGCTAGTCATGGTTCCGAGCGTCAGCACAGTATCCACGCCTTGGTCCGCCCACTTGGCGTACACTGCAGCGGCGGTCGTGTTGCCAACAGTGGTGCCGTCTTCGGGGCTGGACTTGTAATAGCCTTTAGGGCTGTAAGCCAGTAGCTGGTTGTGTAGGCCTAGCAGGGCGTCGGTCTCACTGCGGATGTCCACTGGCACCCCTTTTTGGTATGTGCAGAACGACGGCCAGCCGCCTTGGTCATACGCGGCGTAGCTCGGGCCGATACCAACGTCGATGTTGTTCTTCCCCAGCAGTTGCAGTAGCTTGTGGGTGTTGTCGACTCCTGGCGCGGGGTTGACAAACGCAGTGGCGGTGACGATCACTGCGACGATGTCAATGGACGGCTCCTTCAGGAGATATGCAAGTGCGACAACGTCGTCGATGTTGACATCATAGTCCACAATAACCTGGGGTCAAAGAGGTGGGTACAAGAGCTAGCTGTTAGCTGCCTGCCAATAAAATTTATGCAGAGCGAGTCAGCCAAACGAAATGAAAATGTAGGAATTAAAGTGTTGGTATAGCATAGGTCATACACAAAGTGAAGCACGAAGCTTGTATTTAGAGACAGGCATCGGATGAACGCACCCGGCGCGCTCCCTCGGGCGCCTTGCAAGCATTTCCATTCGCCACTTCAAGGGGGTGCACGGGCGAATGGTTGACAACGCATTCATTCGAATCAGCTGTCGCCAAAGTTTCGAGAATAGACATAGGCTGATTTTCGATGCAGTCGCGGCCCAGCATCACTGCCAGGTGGTCTTGCAGTCCGGCTGCCTGCTCCGGGCTCACCTGGCAAGCGTACCGAACCGCTGTGCCGTTTGGCGCAAGCACGATCGACCCATCTGTCGCGTAGTCCGGCGGGTCGTTAGCAACCACCTCGACTGTCGCGTTACAAAAGCCCACGTACGACTCATCCACCATAATGACCGCGGCCAGTGGATCCCAGAAGAAATACGCCGCCATCAGCGACTCCTCCGTCACCTCCCCGTTCTCGTCAAGCCCCAGGAAGCCGTTGCGCCCTGCGTGCCAAGTGTTTTGCACGTACCGGGTGAGCTCGTACACAAAGATCCCCTCTGGGGTGCTTAGCTGCGATAGCTCGTCCATGTACACCTGCGTCATTGGCACCTGGTTGGTGGCGTCCAGGGGCACCAGCGTGATACTCTCCCAGTTGCTGCTGCTCAGCACTGCCTTTGCGGCGTGTGGATCTAAGAAGCCGTTGAACTCCGAAGAGTCCGCCCCTGGGACCGACCAGACGTTGCCCGGCACCTCTACGGCGCCCAGCATGGCGTACAGGTATTTGAGCTTGGCGTACGAAGCGGGGTTCTCGGCTTGGAAGCTGTGGAGGCTAGTCATGGTTCCGAGCGTCAGCACAGTATCCACGCCTTGGTCCGCCCACTTGGCGTACACTGCAGCGGCGGTCGTGTTGCCAACAGTGGTGCCGTCTTCGGGGCTGGACTTGTAATAGCCTTTAGGGCTGTAAGCCAGTAGCTGGTTGTGTAGGCCTAGCAGGGCGTCGGTCTCACTGCGGATGTCCACTGGCACCCCTTTTTGGTATGTGCAGAACGACGGCCAGCCGCCTTGGTCATACGCGGCGTAGCTCGGGCCGATACCAACGTCGATGTTGTTCTTCCCCAGCAGTTGCAGTAGCTTGTGGGTATTGTCGACTCCTGGCGCGGGGTTGACAAACGCAGTGGCGGTGACGATCACTGCGACAATATCAATGGACGGCTCCTTCAGGAGATAGGCGAGTGCGACAACGTCGTCGATGTTGACATCGTAGTCCACGATTATCTGCAAACCCAATATATTTCATGATCAACGCACTTCACAATTTTCTCGTTTTAATGTCGGCAGACACGTACCCTACGGGCGGCCAGAATCCGCGGTGGGTTGTGAAATTACTATCTATCTATTCCGTAAAGGGTATGCACTGGCGGAGTGTTATTCGATCTATTCTCTCTAGCATGACTCAGCAGTTCGTCTCACCTTCCTCGCGTCTCCAGCCGAGCACCTGTTTCCAGTGGCCACCGGGACAACACCAAGTACTGGGGTAGCAATAAGTGAAAGCAGCCCAGCAATTGCTAGGAAGATACTCCTAGCTGCGCTCATCTCGCCTGGTCGATATATGAAACTGCCCAAGTCCGAGATAGGATACCCAAGGTTTTCGCAGTGAACAAATTGCGAAGCGAATAAGCTTCCCTGGAATTTGCTACCCGAGCACGGCCGCCGATACAGCGACAGCGTTCGGCGTCGAGGCTGTGCAGTGCACCTTTTGCCTCTCGGAATGCCTGCTGAGGTTAATATGATATTTTCGCTGCATCCTTCGCTGGAGCTACTATTTACCACGTTCCCTGCGCTGTCGTTTACCTGTATTCGCTCTCACAGACAGACAGCTCATCACATACAGGTCCGTGAATTTTAGGGTTTCCCTGCGAGTGTAGAGACAGATCACTACGGGTACGAGCTCATGACATTACATTTTAATAAGTACAGTACGTTGACAGTACAAGACAGTTTATTGTGATAAGGTTTATTATCGCCGGGTGAGTTTCTGCCCGTATCAGCAAGTACCTTATCGACCATCATCTCTCATTTCTGCTTCGTCTGCGCCCCGATTGTTTCCCCGTTAAGATCTCAAAGCCCATTATCGCACATACACATCACATGTCTTAGTGCTGCAGTACGGAGAGCAGCGCTGATGCTGTGATGGCATGCCTCCGTATTCCTCGGGTTGTTTAGGCATGTAGTGGGGTTTATTTTCCCTTCTTATTCTTTTATAAAGAATATTTCTTACAAGAATTGTAGTGAAAAACACAAAGCAAAAAGGAGCAAGGAGGAAAAACCCCCACATGCCTAAGCCCGAGGAACAGGACTAAGCCCGAGCATCAGCACTGCCCTCTAGCAAATCGTCGTGAAGATAGGAACCAAAAGTACCATGAAGAAGAGCAACAGAAAGATGTTGCATGAATTCTCGCCGCACACCCCCCCCAAAACGTCGAAAGGGAGCATGATAAGTAGATCGACGCACGAAATGTTGCATGCGGACACAATAATTGTCATAACGCATTGAACGAGAGTCTATAGCACCAATGCCACGGAAGTGACGAACTCCCACGAAAATAGCCAAACAACCAACTCAGCCGCCATAGGCGCCAATCGGCCCCAATCCTCCAAAGCGAAGGGGTAGTAGTCATCGACCGAATGAACCGAATTTATCGAAGGCGTGCCAAGCAAAGCGGAAGTGCGGAGGTCCGGAGGTCAAGCGGAGGTGCTGAGGTCCAAAGGTCGGAGGAGTGCGGAGGTCCGGAGATCCAAAGCGGAGGTGCGGAGGTCAAGTTTGCCATGCTGAGCTTCCCAATTGCAAAATTGCCCGGGAGTGGGAGACGAGCACCGATATGGGCATGAACTCTTGAAGCACGTGGACAATCCGATCGTGGACCTAAATGACGTACCAAGAGCAAGGGTGCCGGGGGATGTGGTCCTTAAGCATAGCAGTTGTGGGCGCTCACCCGACATGGAGGTGCCCGATACCGTCGACGAAGATCTAGACCCACGAGATTTGGAGGGAGCCTCATTGCACCGTGGGCACTTCCGAGTATGAGAGGCGAGGTCCGCACCGAGGCCCAACACATGGTGCGCTGACATCGTATAGCAATCGGGTGACACCTTGCAACTTGACTCATGTGAAGGGAAAAAGAGAGCCAAAGCCCCGCGACCCGTACTAGAAATCACACTCATATGATCCGGTGAGAAAGGTGTACAAAACGCCAAGAGGTCAAGGTACGCCCGGGCATGAAGAATGCGCGAAATGCCCCGTTTAATGTGGCCCCTAGAATCTCCCAAGCGAGTGAGAGCATCGGGAGCCGGAAGTTTTAGGCAAGTCAAATGTGTAGCGGACGCCGCCGCATTGTTAACCGGAGGTACCACCAACTCGACGTTGGCCTAACATAATCGGAAAGGTTTTGATTTAGTGTGTTAGTCAACACCACGAGATCCGATTCCATAAACCCGCCCCTATTGGAGATCATCTGAATTGCGCAATTGGAACGCCCATGGTAAAGTAGAAGTAGCAACATCAAGTTGTTCGTGCCGGATAAGACCGCACATAGGACCTAGCGACTCGGACTCGTAATCAATCACCAGGTTGGCGAGGGTCGTGGTGAATGAAGCACAGTGAGCAGTTTTAGCGCCGAGCTCGAGGGACGGACCTTTAAGCCCCTTAAACTCCGCATGCATGGAAAGTTGGCGCTTAGCACACAATTCAGGTTATCCAGCGTTTGTACGCCTCGAGAAACGCCCAAGATTCGGAGAACTGCAAAACGCACGGCCATACTTGCAGTACCAAGGTACGGTCGGCAAACATCAGAGGGGACAATGCGGAGAAAGAATCCATAGCGGCGTACCGCACACTTGATCATCAAGCGAAAAGCCGCATGTCCTCCTCCGAAGTCCAACATAGCAAAGCAAGCGATATCGTCCAATTGGAGTTGATGAGCCTCGACAATGTCTTATAGCCAAGAATAAATATAATTATATTTGTGAAACTATCCGTCATTGAGAAGAGGGCTGACTGTCATCGAGAAGTCCGTCGCCAAAGGGGCTACTAGTACCCGCAATAACGGGGACCTTTGCCCGTATCATCTCAACAAGTTCAGGGGCCGTGTCCGGGGGTACCATGTACGAAGATTTGATTGATTGAACCCTCGAGAAGACTTTCCCTAATTACTCCGTAGCCACCGCAATCACAGTCGTGACAAAAGGCTTTGTAATCAAATAATTTCCATCGTCAAGGAAGGTTTGGATCGTCGAAAATTCCTAGCAGAGTGTTTCAATATTCCGGAGGGGGTGCTGATCTTTAAGTCTAACATAAGGGGCCCTGTTGTAAGTAATACCGCATACGTATTAGTTGCAGATAGCTACTGTAAGCTACTCTAGATATGATTAGTACATGTCTAGATCGGACATACCGATAAACTGTTTGACTCGGTACAGAGCTGTCGCTAGGCTACAGCTCTAACACTTCTGTTGTCCCGACACCACGCCTGTAGGCTGGTTGTCGCCTTAACTGTTCCGTCTGCGGGACTGTGACTGTAACTACGTTTGCGTACGTTATCTTCCACACTAACTGTGTTTGCATGGTTCAACAGGTTATGGGCCCCCGCCTCACGTCACTCACGCGCGACAACCTGGTTCGGCGAGCTGCGATCGACAGCTCTCCCGCAGAAGGCAAGTTTCTATAGACACCTAGTACTTTCAACCTGTAGTCGGCGGTATCGCCAGTATAAACTGCGATTTTTAAAAACCCGCCACCACCCTCTTAAGCCAGCCACCCGCCGGAGATAGCCAGCCACCCACACCGACGCACTCGTCGTGTGTGGACAGGGTGCACACAGGTCCAAGCTGGAGAACGGGGGGGTGCACTGTCGGGTGAATACGCATCCACAGGTCGCACGCCAGCCGTAGCTTACCTTTTATTTTTATTTTTATACTAGCCTCGCGCATCAGCCACCAGCGCAGCGCTCCACCTGTCCTGGCCTTGGCCTCGACTTGTGCCCCACACTGGGTGGAGGATACAGAAAAGGTGCTCTGAGACACCCCGGGGCTACAGGCCGAGGGGTCGGCGGGCATCAGGCCGTCTCTTAGCATACCGCTGTTAGGCACGAGTCCGGCTAGCGGTTTTTACCGCTGCCTGTTTTTTCCTTCAGCTCTTTCTTTTTTTTCCCTCTGTCGAAATGGAGCAGAAAAACCCGCCTGATTCACCTGCTGATTCCCCTGAGTCAGGCTCTCACCAGAGCACCCTCGATCACCCCCCCGATACTCTCGCGCTGCTCGTTGCGCAAGTGGCGAGCTTAACTGCTCGTTTCGACTCGCAGTCGGCCGAGGGTGCTGTCGCTGCTGCGGGTGCTAATCCGCACCCCCCTGTAGCTCAGCGCCGCCACCATGCCCCACTCGAACCCGTCCGGCACAGCCACGACGGTCACACCCTCCACCTGAGTGACCATACCCAGCCTGGTTTCGTAACCCCGGACGCAGAAACCACTCTTTCCTGCTGCAGCCCCTGTTGGCGACCCCACAGTCGCACAGCGCCGCCACGATGCGCCCCGCGAGCCCGCGCGTGCCGAGGCGCACTACGACCCCTCGCGTCACGCCATCCGGGTTGATCACCTCCCACCACCTCCCCCCTTCCCCCACGCCGGGTATGCCCTTCACCACCCCGGCCCCCATATCACGGAGGCGCCCTCTCATCTCATCCCCCCCTACCGTGACCACCCGCACTCGTACGGCCCGCCGCGTCCCATGGCCGGCCGCTCTCCCTTTCCCGGTGGCCCACCTCCTCCCTTTCATGGCCGGCACTCTCCCCCACTCCAACATGGCGACCCCAACCCCCGGGGCCGTCGTCGCCCCACTATCGACCCGGTGGTCATCAACCGGGCGGCACACGAAGCCCCCGGCTTCGACAAGGACGCCCTCAACCGGTCCATGAAGATGTCGGTCCCCGTCATGTGCCCGACCACGGACTTTAAGCAATGGAAGAGGACCTTCCTTAATTTCCTCTCCATCAAGGCCGCATACCTCATTCCTCAGCTGGCCATCCGCGACTCCGGCGTCTGGCTCGACGAACAAGCGCAACACTACGCCTACACGCTGCTCCTCCATGCAGCCAGCGCGAATAAGCGCGCTGACCAAGCCATGAAATGCGTTTCTCCAGCACGCCCAGACTGCGCCGCTGCCGCGTGGGACATCCTTTGTGAACGCCTCGACTGTCGGTCTTTTGCTCGCTCCTTGTCCCTCTTGGACAATCTCACGGTCAGACAGCGCCCCGGTCAGTCACTCAGTGACTATGTCCACTACATGCGCCAGACCTTTGACGAGTACAACGACACATGCCAGTTGGCTGATGGCTCCGTTGCCATCCACCCCCACCACCTCGGTCTCCTCATGCTGCGCGGCATTTCTAGCAGCGGCCCACACGGTCAGGCGAAGCAATGCGTCATCAACGCCTTCGACACGGACTACATCATGTCGGCTGATGAAGTTATGGCGAGCATTCTACACCTTGCGCACAACATGGAAGACCACCCTGCTCCGGACGCAACCGCTCCGGACATATCACCTCCTCCCATCTCCGCGTTCGTCGCTGCGGGCCGCGGCTCGCACAGCGGTCGAGGCCCACCACACCGTAACCCTCGCGGCCATCGACCCAACAAGTGTGGCGTTTGTGGCAGCCTCCACCATCTCATGTCCGCGTGCAATGCCACTGATGACGCTATTCTTAAGTGGAATCTTGCCAAGCGTAGGCTGACAGTCCAGAAGTACGGCGCCGCCGACGGCACCCCCTCTGCTCACGCTGCGCTGCTGAGCGACGTCCCTGCCGACGACGCCCCCGCCGATGACACCGATTGCATACCCACCTTCGCGGACTGCGTTGATGACGACGCTGACGACGAGGTGAGTGTCCCATTCAGCTCTGTGGCATTCTCCTCTTCCCTCGCCCCGGGTCGTAATCTGTCAAAGTTTTGGGTCGTTGATTCC
Source organism: Tetraselmis chui (assembly GCA_026401115.1). Taxonomy (NCBI): domain Eukaryota; kingdom Viridiplantae; phylum Chlorophyta; class Chlorodendrophyceae; order Chlorodendrales; family Chlorodendraceae; genus Tetraselmis; species Tetraselmis chui. The sequence goes on from JAPMLY010000074.1 coordinate 8,059, forward strand.
GCCTGCTCGATTAACCTCACTGCGTTCCGAGATGACTTCGTGAAATTCACGCCCCCCTCCACTCCCTCTCGCGTGGGCGGTGTCGGCGTTGACGTTAAGGGCAGTGGCTCAGTGCGACTTTCTGTCAGACTTGCCTCTGGCCAGCTAATTCACCGCACTGTGTATGCACTCTACACCCCTGACCTATCATCTCGTTCAGCACAGCGTATCGGCAGACTCCTTAGTGTCAGCTGGATGCAAACTCACAGCGGTTGTGAATTCATATTCCCCTCCAACTCTGACACTGGTTTGCTTTTGGTACCCACAGGCATGGGTATGCTAGAACCGTCCGGAAACGGTCTCTACCTCCTTCCCCACCAGCCGGCCCTCCCTTCCAGCCCATCCGCCCCGCCGGCACTTGACCCCTCACCTCAGGTTGCCCTTACTGCCCAGTGTGATCCCGTCCTATGGCACCGTCGATATGGCCACCTCAACATGCAAAGCCTTCAGGCCCAACATACTCACGGTGTCCCGACTAGCCCTGTGTTAACTAGCGCTGTAACCAAAGTTTCGTGCGACTCTTGTCTCCTTCACAAAGCCACAGCTGCACCACGCAACACAGCCGCTTGCGCGAAGCCATCCCACCCCCTCCTCAACCTGTCCGCTGACCTCTGGGGCCCGGTCAATGTCCCCTCCCCACATGGCCTCCGCTACTGCTTGCTCGTCATCGACCACCACACCAACTACATGTGGGTGCGGTTCCTTAAGTCTAAAGACGACGCATGTTCGGAATTGGAAACCATCCTCTTGGACATCAAACACCTGCATGCCCGCCATCACTCCCAGACGGGCGCGTTCGCACCGGTCCTCAAATTTGACTCTGACTCTGTGTTTGAAGCTGCTGTCACTCGCCAGATGTGCGCACACCTCGGCGTCGGGGTACAGTTCTCTGCCCCATACGCCCACCACATGCTCGGCAAGGCCGAACGTCCCTGGCGCACCATCCGGGACAATGCATCGGCGATGCTCCACAACATGGCCGTTCCCAACTCCATGTGGTCGTGCGCTGTCAGCACAGTTGTGTACCTTCGCAACCGCACGTATAGTCGCTCGGTCGGACCTCATGGGGGCGTCCCCCTCACACTCCTTACGTCGTCAGTGCCCAACGCCTCCAAGTTCCGCGTCTTCGGCTGCGCCGTTTTCGCCAAGGTCCCCGACAAACAACGTCGGAAACTCAGTGAAAAAGCATTTCGCGGCGTCATGGTGGGCTATCCCCCTGACGCACCCGGGTATCGTGTCTACAATCCGGAAACACGTCGCATCACCACTTCCGTACATGTTGTCTTTCAGGAAGACACCCCAGGCTTCGACACACAACCCTCCGTCGACTCGGCCATCACCGACTCTTCGGACGACGTCCCCGCAGACTCACCCCTATCCCACCCCATTGACCTCACATCACCCACACCCCTGCCCCCCCCACCAACCCCTCGCCATGCTCGGCTCCGCTCCCACCCCATTCGCTACGGCGATATGGTTGCCCACCTGTCCGACTACCCACCCACACTCGTCACGGCGTGTTGTGATCCTGAACAAGGAAAAGCTCAAGAGGACATCTTTGAGCACCCTCACGTCCCCAACCTTGTCACTGGTCCCCCACACACACCTGCCGGCACGTCCCCTACTGCCGTCGCCCTCCTCTCCGCCCGAGAGTGTGTGGAACCAAAATCCTACCGAGCTGCGCTGGACAGCGCCCAAGCCCCCCAATGGCAAGCCGCTATGCAACAGGAGTATTCCTCCCTCATCAGCAACGGCACGTGGGACCTTGTGGACCTCCCCCCCGGCCGCATGGTCGTTAACAGCATGTGGATCTTTAAAGTCAAGTCGGATACAGCCGGCGACGTCTCCCGCTTCAAAGCGCGGTTCGTCGCCAAGGGGTGCAGTCAACGCGCTGGACTGGACTACACAGAGACCTTCTCCCCGGTCATCCGCATGGCCAGCCTGCGTCTCTTCCTGACCATTGCAGCCGCCCGCGACCTTGAACTCTGCCAACTTGACATCGACACAGCGTTTCTCTACGCCCCCATCCGGGAGGATGTGTACATCCGCCAGCCCCTCGGCTTCACCGATGGAACGTCCAAGGTTTGTCACCTCAAGCGTTGCCTCTACGGCCTTAAGCAGTCCCCCCGCGAGTTCAACATGCTACTTCGTGCGTGGCTCGTCGACCATGGATGGCAACAATGCGTTTCCGACCCGTGCATCTACATCTACCGCGCCGGCCACGTCTTCGCCATGATCGCCCTGTACGTCGATGACATTCCCGCAGCCTGCAATGATGCCACCTGGCTCGCATCGTTCAAAGCCCAACTCGGAGCACGGTTCAAAATCAAGGACCTAGGCGACCTCTCCCAACTCCTCGGCATGCACATTACCCGCGATCGCTCCACGCGCACAATCTCGCTGGACCAGTCCAAGTACCTGCGCGACGTCCTCGCCAAATACGGCATGTCTGACTCTAAGCCGTCGTCCCTTCCGATGGACCCAGGCTTCCTCGCCGGCCTTACACACTTGAACTCGCCTTCTCTCACAGGAGTGGCCAAGGACGTCTACCCGAGCCTCCTGGGCAGCCTTCAATACGCCGCCGTTTGTACACGCCCCGATGTCTCCACGGCACTGAGCATCCTCGGCTCTGCCCAAGCCTCGCCCACCGAGGCACACTTGCAGGCTCTGAAAAAGGTCCTCCGCTACCTCCATGGCACCATCAACATGCGCCTGACGTTGGGGGGGGGCTTGGACCACAGTCTCCAACTCACAGGCTTTGCCGACGCTGATTGGGCCAACGACAGCAGCACCCGCAAGTCTCGCTCGGGGTATCTCTTCACCCTCGGACGCGGGCCAATCAGTTACAAGTCCAAACAACAGACTTGTGTGGCTCAATCCACGTGTGAAGCCGAGTACTACTCTGCAGCTGACGCCACCAAGGAGGGACTCCACCTCCGACAACTCCTGGGGGAAATCTTCGACTCCCCCATCACCGAAACCACCACCATCTGGGAGGACAACCAAAGCGCCATTGCATACTCCCAAAATGCCTTGGTCAGCGAGAAGACTAAACACATCGGCCTGAAGTGGCACTTTCTCAAAGACCACGTGGAGCAAGGGACCATCAAGTTGAGGTACCTCCCCACTGACCAGATGGTGGCTGACATGCTCACCAAACCCCTCCCAGGACCTGCACTAGCACGACACCGAGGTGCGATCCTTGGAGGACAAGACCCAATGCAACGCTTCATCCCGTAGCTACCTTCAGGGGGAGTGTTGTAAGTAATACCGCATACGTATTAGTTGCAGATAGCTACTGTAAGCTACTCTAGATATGATTAGTACATGTCTAGATCGGACATACCGATAAACTGTTTGACTCGGTACAGAGCTGTCGCTAGGCTACAGCTCTAACACTTCTGTTGTCCCGACACCACGCCTGTAGGCTGGTTGTCGCCTTAACTGTTCCGTCTGCGGGACTGTGACTGTAACTACGTTTGCGTACGTTATCTTCCACACTAACTGTGTTTGCATGGTTCAACAGGCCCAAGAGGATCTCCTTGTCGGACACCCGTACGAGACAATACTATAATATTGTGCCGTACACGCGTGAAGCATGGTTGGGGTGGAAATAATACACCTTGGAGTCCCGTGAACATATCATCTCAACCAACGGGATAATAGGATGCAAGTCATGATTTTGTACAACCCCGCGAGGAAACTCCGGCGACAATTGGTGTCGAAGGCATTTTCCATGTCCAAGCTTAGAAGGCTACACTCATGGATAGTCCGTAAGCCTATTAGCCTATGCGAGTGGTATGTATTGCTCGCTTGATACCAACTTTGGTGAAAACCGATCGTTGTACGGGGCCCATGTGGTCGGCCGCAAATGTCACTATCCATGCCATAGCGTGACAGTGAGCTAACCGCGATAAGACGCTGCCAAAGGTTAGCGACCAAACCTTCGGAGACTCACCCCGACGGCGAGTGGCGTCACGGTCGACTCCCGTCTCCTTGTAAAGGGCCCACCACTTGCTAAGAAGTGCCGCAACATCTAGTATGTTTCCAACCGAGTAGCGGTTAACCCACTTACACCATGCCGGAACATTCATGCCACAAACATGTTTCTATCGCCAAGCATCAACATAAGGGGCTTACAAGCTAGATGATTTTCTCAAGACAAGGAAATTTGAAATTTGAAATTGTTTACAACATTACCAGTAAGAACCGGTTGTCGTCTCTGGGCCCCCCCTTTTGCTATGCCATACAAGACTTAGAAGCGTGAGGTAGACCGTGAACCACTAATCCCAACCTCTCCAATGGCAGTAACGATATCGTCTAAAATATACCCGTATCAGTATCCAGGTATTTACTATTTTTTGACCTATACTATTTTTTTTCCTGGATACAGTATGAAATAAAAAATGTCGCTATTCTCCACGATACGCGGCCTGCTCCAGCCGCGGCGGGGTTGCCGATCAGAAAGGCTGGTCATCATGAGCTAGTCGAGTCGAACCTGCATGACCTCGGCTCCTGTGCGACTCCGGTCGTGCCGGAGGTAGGGGGGAAAGGCAGGTGGAAAACCCCCCTCGCGCAGGTCGTCATTAGACTCGTCTCGATCCTTGCTCGACCCCGTCCGAGATATCGGAGATAGTGGTCGCTCTTCTCGGCGCGACCCTCCACCTAGTCTAGCCTTCTCCCCCCCCGCGGGGGCTAGGAGGAGAAAAAGCGAGGCTGCAGACGGTGTTCGGCTGGCTCTCCTGCCTTCGAGCCAGATGTCTCCTGTCCCCTGTCCGTTTTCCGTCTGTTTCCACCACCCATCTGATCGCGCTGTGCTGGCCGCACTTGTCTCCCCCGGTGATTTACGTTGTTAAGGGGCCGCCTATACTAGCAGTGTGTTGTTGCGATAACCCGGGGCACACTGCCTGAGGCAGCCTGTCGATAACCGGGTACCGACTAGGGGAGGGGGGACGGATAATGCCCAGGGATCGGCTATCCTCAAAAGATGGTGGGTACGGGAATGTTTAGCCAAAGACCCCCCGTACCGGGTTTTTCCGGCGGCGGATGATCCTCCCGACCTCCGCCGCCAGACCGTGCCGCTCCTCCGGCTGCGACTCGCCTCCGTCCTGCGTATCTTCGGGCCTCTCCCCCAAGGGAGACCAGAAGGTTTCGCAGGGCTGGCGGCTGCTAGCGAGCGTTGTGCCCTAGCGCTGCTTCCCAGCTGTCCGCCGCCAGCTCCAACACCCTCGTCCCACCGCTGATCCGTCCGTACCCCTCTTCGCCAAAAAATATTTCGCAAACGCCGCCCCCGCCCCATCGTCGGGAGAGTATCTCCGAGTATTTAGGCGCGGAAAAAAGATATCGGAGTGGCCGAGCGGGAGATCCCTGTGCCGGTGTACGGATATTATGTTTTCCAAAACCCTCCGTACAGGGCTTCCCGACAGCTGCTGATCCCGCGGATCGCAGCTGTCGGTACCTCGTTCAGCCCCCTACCGTGCCAGGCCTGGCACGGCTATGGGGTTACCAACGCCCACCGCGTGGAGGTAGAGGTAGGTGCCGACGGGCCTGCGAGCGCACCCCCCTCCGGGGCCGCCGCCGCTGCGCCGCCGGCGGGCGCCAAGACAAGGAGTATAGACCTCACACAATTGGAGGCTATCACGGTCATCATGATAGGCGAGGGGAGGACGCTCCGAGAGGGGCATGGGGTCGGGGAGGTCACAGTCCGGTGGGGTGTACCAGTCGGAGGATGCAACCAATGGAGAGCATCAAGCGCAGCGTCGGCGTCCTCCACCATCCCGAAGTCGGCTCGGTCCCGGACCATACGGGCCCGTCGCAGGTAGCCAACTTCCTCTAGCTCACGAACTCGACGGAAGGCAACACGGCGTCGGAAGTCACCTTCGGAAAGATGAGTCGGTGGCCGTTGCTGCTCATGTTGAATTGGCCAGGCCCGGCGATGGCGGGAGCCGCCCCCACCATGTCCATGACCACTAGAGCGTCTAGGGCGCCCGCCGGCGGCGCAGCATCGGCGGCTCCGGAGGGAGGTGCGCTCGCAAGCCCGTCGGCACCGACCTCTACCTCCACGCGGTGGGCGCTAGTAACCTTGTAGCCCTACCGTGCATGGCACTGTAGGGGGCTAAACAAAGTACCGGCAGCTGCAATCCTCGTGATCAACAGCTTCCATGAAGCTTTGTACGGAGGGTTTTGGAAATCATAATATCCGTGCACCGGTAGTAAGATCTCCCGCTCGGGCTATCCAATCTATTTTTTCGCGCATAAATTCTCTTTGATACTATCATGATAAGGAGGCGGGGGCAGAATCTGTGAAATATTTTTGTCGCAGAGGGTACGGGTGGATCAACGGTAAGTAAAGGGTGTTGGAGTGGGCGGCAGATAGCCAAGAAGCGCCGCCGGGGAAAAGCGCTTGCTGCTTGCCGACTAGCTAGCCTATTGCGGTCGAGCCAATCCAAGGGGGGTTCAACATGACACCAAAAGAAAGGAGGATTGTTGCGACGGGAGGAGCGGCGTGGTCCGGCGGCAGCGATCTTCATGATCAGCCGCCGGAAAACCATGAACGGGGGGTCTTGCGAAAATGTCCGTACCCCGCGGGCCGAAGGATCTTGCAACGGTGACCATGCCCTACCCCACCGCTGCCCACTATCGACATGCACACCTTTTATTAGAGAATGCGAGCTCGGGCCCGCGCGGAGGCTCCCACTCGAAACAAAGGGTGCTCGACGGACGCGCGATCGGTGGACGGAGGGTAAGGCCGCAGGCTGATATACCCGGGTACATGTCTTTTTCCAGACATGTGCCCGGGTACCAAAAAGGAATTTGCCGGGAAAACTTTTCAGCTTTTGATTAGTGGTTACCATCGTTTATGTAAAGCTTCTTGTAATCGGTTACCAATGGTTGCAACATTAGGCCTCCGTACCGGAATGGTACGTGTCACGTGAACTAGCGACATGTTACGCAACATTAGGAACACACACACATATCGCGGTGCTTGGCGGGTGGATATGTAAGTTCGCGTAGTAACTAAATGGCAACCTATTGTCTTGCATGTATTGGTACCTGTATTGTTTTTAAAACAATTCTGCGTCCCCCCTCGAGATATGTGACTATCCAACAAACCCTCTATGGCACCGTCTACGGGCGGAGTTTTTCAAGCACAACTGACCGTGTAAGATTAAACCAAACCTTTATCTCATGATACATTATGATCCTGGCTAGGTGGCGCTCGTATAATTGTGCAACATACCGTTGCACGAGATCCGTACCGTATTGCGCTAAATAACCTAGGCGAGGTGTTGGAGTTTCGCTAAAAAAACTTCCATTTACATGCAAACGACAATGAATACAATCCCGGCACCGTCCATGAAAGATTTATCCTACCTGTATGGGCGTTGGGCCATTCGAGTAATGCGAGAAGGACCAAGGCCCATCTCACGGAGCAAAACATTTAGGCAGTGCGATACATGAATTGCAAGGAAAGCAATGATGTGAGAGAGGGTATGGCGCCATGATTGAACATACGTCGCATTCCAACATGATTTGCATTTCGCCAAAAGTTTTCCTCGCATTCGCAGTAAAACAAAGGCGTCGTGAAGTGGCGGGGGAACGCCGCCTAAAAGCAATGTAGTTATATCTTCACATAAGGTGCATATGGTGAATTGACGTAAAAAATCCTGAAATTTTGGGGCTATTGTCCCAAAATTACGACGGGGGCACTCCCAACGTGAACATTCAAGCATGATATTTTGCATAGATTCAGGCACATCCCAGCGGAATGCCTTACAGCGATGCAGAAAACGGTTTGGCATGGCGAGAATGCGGGAAAGACGACGGGCGGTAGGAAATATACGCGTACAAATAAATTGGATCATATTGTGCAACCGCGGCCCCATAGTACGCCCCCCGCACGAATGCCCGTGCCATACTATGGAAATGGATTTTCAGCATACGAGGCCTAGGAATAAATGCTCGCGTTATTGTCACATGTAGGAGTTGACGTCTCGAATCGACCCCATATATACCGCCACTTTAAATAGGCTAGTGGCGACGCGTGGACATAAAGACCTCCATGCGTATTTGAAACGTGCGCCCCAGACTAATTCCGCACTTGCCCTAGCAAAGCGATAGAGCCAATGCACGGTCCCAGACATCCAAGTATTAGGGCCCACCACATCGCTTATGTACGAATTTTGTTTAGGCGATTTAAGGAACGCCCTAGTCCTAGCCGCGGCTGCCTTTGATTCTATGCATGGGCGCTATGCTTACCTCCCGTAGTAGCGGTGTTGTGGCCACGCCAAGGCCCTTGGATCCACCCCAACTAGGTGACTCGAGCGCTGATTTATGGTCGTATTGGGAATGTAGAGGATCCAATTACATGGCTATAACTACGCAGTAACATGCGACCGTTGCCTCCGACATGGCATCACCCCTAATAACGGTCCACGCGCACACAGGCATACAGATAGTATAATGTATGCACATTAAATGACGCACAAGCATCGATCGTGTGTCCACTTTCTGCTATTTGCAACTGATTTCGCCCATGCAAACAGCATCGTGGCTTTCGCTAGCCATGCAAGGTGATTATCGCTTGGGTCACATGCACGAAGCAAGAAACCACAGTCTTTTAGTTCCGAATTGCAAACTGCATGCCCCACGACCTATACGCCGGTGCGCATGGTGACGCGCGGGATTAGCAGTGAGATCAGCTGCAATCGCTAACAAATAGTGTGAAACAGTTAGCCGCCCAAGCTGAAGCTCTACCCCCCGCTGCTGCGCCAACACACAACACTTACTCAGCCAACCACACAGCCGATTTCGACCGAGCTGCGGGTGGACGACACGAGCATGACGCTCGACCAACTGACAATAACGACAATCCCCTTGATGTACATTGACCCAAGAGAGTAAATATAGTACGCTACACGAATGTTCGCGGAGAGGATGCCTCCCCCTGGCACAGCAACCCCGTGCATGAGGAACCCTCGACATGACGAGGTTGATACGTTTTTTACCGGGCGGCACCGATCGAATATCTTCTCGCGACGAATATAAACACTTACTTTATTCTTGTGTCTTTACGTCCGTCGTTAACGCGGCACTAAAAATTGCTACGAAACGATTCGCACGGTCATCTCTATCCTAGACGAGAAGACCTACGCTTACACCCTCATCGACGCCGCGATACGTACGCATCAAGCAGTGGCCTCAACGGGGGAAGCAAGATCCACCTACTACATCACATGCTTCAAGGCAAGCAAGAAAATCCTCGCGGGCGAAAAGCGAGTCGATGAACGAGTGCTCTACAACATGTACTTCGACACGGTCTCCTCCGAACGCGGAGACAACGTCGAAGGGCTCTTGTCAGCCATGGAGGGCAAGCGACTCAAAGTTTACATCACATCAGCCACCACATCAGCCACAAGCATCTGCCGCCGAATTCAAGGTGGACAAACCGAAGTATTTGTTTAATCGTACGGTAGGTGCGTTCGGCTTGACCATCGGTTCGATGGTGACATGACCTATATGCATAATTTATTTTATTTTGCATGGATTTGAAAAGGTCTTGCAATTATTTAGATGGAATTTTTTGTCGCATTCTCAAATTATAGTGCGGCAGAGACCGTGATGTCAAGGAAAAGGCGGTCAAGTTGGGGAGCGTTATCAGAAATGGAGCAAAGAATAAAATGAACTTGTTCAGCGAAGGTGTCAGCAAACGTGGAAATGCATTAAATCCAATGAAAATCATCGGTAGGGGACAGACTTGCAACACATCTTTACTAATGACTTCCATGGATCGTGTGGATTTTAATAGATGATACATGGATCCAAGGAGGTTTGAGGTCGTGTTCTTTTAACGTTGGTAATTGTGACATGTTTTGCAGTAGTGGGTAACAAATTTCCGCGTGTGGGGCCACCAAAACATCTTTTTAAATGTGAAGTGCGGTTGGGGTCAAAGTGTCTAGCATTATTATGATATTCATTGCGAATGAGATTGAAGAGGTCAGGGTATGCCATCCAATGTAATACGTTGTCCGCTGTGTCAAAGCGAAAGTCGTTGTGAGAGTGTTGTTGCCGTAATCACAGTTAAGAGCGGATTTTATGAAGGAGTGAATCATCAACTTGAAAAGGAAACAAGGAGAACAAAAAGTTGCGCATGTCTTCTAAATATATATCAAGGAGTAGTTCAGCGGCGGCGATGGCGTGGTGAAATCGTTCGGGACGGCGAGAAAAAGCGTCAATTTCGGTTGCCGAACCTTTACGGTAAAGGATTACCAAACCGTGTTCGTCAGTTCGCGGGTTGAGAGGTATAGCGATAAATCATTGAGCCAAATAGCACGTAGACGACCGAACGATTCGTGAGTGGGAAGATGGCGACAAGTGACATGGTCCGTGATGATCATGATTCTAGTACTACCTCCGATGCCGCATCTCCATTCTTTGAGCGCACAACCTACGCATAAGATTTCCTGATCCTAAGTCGGGTAGTTTGTGTGGGCGGGTTAGAGGACTTTGACGAAAAGTAAGCACAAGGACGTAAGTTGCCCTCTAAATCCTTTTGTAACATGACAAAACCAAACTTGTTAGCGTCGGTGCTAATGACGAATTCGGAGTTCGAGCCGGTGCGGGGGGTCATCAAGACGGGAGCTGGACATAGGGATAGCTTAAGGGCGGTAAACGAAGCGGCTTGCTCGCGTGCGGTCCATTGAAATGTCGAGTTTTTACCGCAAGTATTGTAAAGTGATACTGTCATATGCTAAGGCGGTGAGCATGACGACTGAAATTGACATAAACATAAAACACGTTGGGTTTCTTGGACGGTGTTAAGTCGCTGCCATTCGGATACAGTTTTGATTATGCTAACTGAAGGGCGATGGCCGGCTTTGCTGACCATGTGGCCGAGGTATTCGAGCTCATTTCGTGTGATAAATGCGTAATCAAACGTCAAAAGAAGGGCGAGAAGGGAAAAGATATTGTCAAGGTGATGAATGTGATCGTCAAGGGAGTGGCTGAAAATTGAAATATCATAAAGGTATAAACGAGAATAAGGATATTGGGGTGGGGTTTCAATATGTGGTCCATTTAACGTTATTGGTAGTAGGAGGAGGAGGAGGGCGCAGCTGTGTAGCCAAAGGACTTTACGAGCCATTCCAACTAACCGAAATGGGTTTTATTTCGAGCGGCTTTTGTGTGTCAACGAGGTTAATGCGAAAACGATGGTGATATCCGATTATAAGCGAGGTCAAGAGCGGAATAAACGAGAGCACCGGAAAGCACGTCGAGAAAGCGCGGCAGAGTTGGGAACGGGAAATTCGGTTTTCAGGGTGTATTTGCTGAGCTGTCGGTCGTCAATGCACATGCGAAGGCCACAGTTGGCGTTGCGGGCAAAGAGAACGGGGAGGATTATGGGGGTAATTTTGATTTTTGACCGTAATAACGAATTCTTTATCAAGATAACTGAGTTGTTTTTTGAGTTCGTCTAATTAAATAGGGGAGACGTGCTAAATCTTACCGGGGGGTGTGGAATGAATCAGGGGCGACAAGAGGAAAATCATGATCGGGGCCATATATGACGTATTGAGGCGGTTTTGTGTTTGAGGAATATCGAATTTCACCCGTGTATTCTGTTGGACTTTGATCGGCGACGAGAAAGGAAAGACATCGCTCGGAAAGGATCTCATCGGTGATGACAGAGGGGGCACCACATTCCCTTAATGTTTTTCAAAAGAAAACAGTGGACGGTTCTTTCATCATTATTTCACGAGCCATAGCGTTGGCGTGTACGACTTCGACATTGGCAGGGCGCGAGGTTGTATCGGGCATGTAACCGTGTGGGAGTCATAAAAATTCTGCGAATTTAGCAAAAAACGGGTCGGAGCATGACGGCCTGGTGAATAGCGCTGTCAAACGACGAGTGCAGCACAACTAGTGCAGCACAAGTCCAAATGAAATTTCGAAGCAGCTCAAAAGTCGTCAAGCGAATAGGCAAACCGTTAATGTTGGCCGATGATGCAGATGGCTCGGAAAACCTTAACATGTGAAGAATTCTGTCCGAAAATGGTTACGGCAGTATATTGTACTGAAATGTTGGTTCTACGGATAAACAAATTGGGGGGTGTTTATACTAAAATGTCCTATATACTAAAATTGTTATCGGTGGCGATGCTGATATGTGTTGCAGCCCCGGATAAATTAATCCACGTGAATGTCCACAACAGTGGTGGCTCGCGATACTGATGTGTCGCTACAGAGGACAGATCAATTCGGGAGAAGTTGAGGCTGTTGGCTAAGTGAACCGTTTTGTCGAAACACTCATTCAGTCAATCAGCACATGTAAGACATGTATGAGGAAGATGGGCAAAATCAACAGCAGAGAAGCAGTGTCGACCGCTAGCTCAGCAACTTCGTGTGGGGGGTCACAGTCGATTGAAATTGCAAAGGGTGGCTGAGGTTGGAAGTGATAGGAGTGATGGTTACATCGATCTAGGATATCTATGGCCGGTGTGAGTTATCAATAATACGCACAATATCATCGAGTCGCTGATGGGGGAGATGGCCTGCAAATGCCATATTATTTGGCGGGATGGTGGCAAGGTTCGTGGACTGCCTGCAAATGGGCCGACTTCAACACTCCCTAGTAGCTACACCAATTACTCCGACGAATAGGCATCACCCACCCGCCTCAAGCCAAAATCCGCACGAGTGTCGAAAGTGATTTTCCTGACTACCCTCATCTTGTCCGGCCCCACAAATGGTGATGGTTGGCATGGCGCCTGCATGTATGTCACGCGTTCACCTCCAATCGACCGGTCCATCAAGTCCGCGAAAAAGTCAGAAGAGGTCGATCTGTACGCCCCATTGGCGTTCCACAATACTAGTCAACCTCAAAACCCTCCGTCACTCTGTCATTGCCCCTCTGCCAGCATTTTTTCTGAACGGCCCATTGCCGACCATACCTCCACACCCACCACACCACCCGCGCCGTATGCCAAACATACCAAAACCAGCCTCACCCAAAGCCCTCCACACAATGCGGTGTCATTGCAACGAGAATACAACGACAAATACAACACCGCCCAAAGCTCCCTTGTCGTCAGCCACTCCGCATTCTCTGGGTGCCCTCAAAACGATCACATCAGCCTCCCACCTACCGCTGTTTCGCCAGTCAGTCCACCGTCGACGTCAACGAATGCTTCCACTTCTGGTTTTCAAATTCAATCAGCGGCCAAAAACGACGAGCCCTGGTCCTTATGTGGACGTGAAACAGTAGCACAGAAGTTCAAACCGATGTGTCTTTCTTTCCTGAACTTCTCCAAGGCAGCTGGCTGAAAATGTGGTTTGACCGGATATTGGCAATAGCTCATCAATACAGTTACTTTCACGTGGCAGTCAGTGGAAATGGCAGATTCCGGCTTCAGGACTTCAAGGTTTGGTGGTCCGATTGAAGGTATACTTACAATCACAGTTTGGTGATAGCTACAGATGTACGACATATAAATATACCTACATATTCGCTGCACCATTATGCCAATCGGACATACTATTTCGCTAATGATGTGCTAGAATGAAGTCTACCTCGCGACAACATTGAATAAGACAAAACTGGGCGGTCTCTAGACGAAGAGTGCATAACTACTATCTATAAATAAGACATGTAATCCGTGGCGATGTGCCCTTTTGTAACGGGGCATGCAGGGCACTTGACCTTCCAGCACACCTCGCCCTTCACAGGCACGGTGATGCAGACGTCCTTGGTGGTGCCGCAGTCCTCAGGGGTGCAGCCGTAGTGCTTCTTGCCCTTGCCGTCCTTCGCCAGCTCCTCCAGCAGGAAGGCGGGCCCAGCGACCTCCTTGTCGTCGCCACCGCACGCGGGGCAGGTCACGTTCCAGCAAACATCGCCCACCACGGGGATGTTGATGCACTTGGTCTGGTTGGTGCCGCACTGGGCCGCAGTGCAGTTCCACTTGCCGTCCTTCTTGCCCATGTCCAGCAGAGACAGCATGGTGGGCTCACCAGCATCGGGGCATGCAGGGCACTTGACCTTCCAGCACACCTCGCCCTTCACAGGCACGGTGATGCAGACGTCCTTGGTGGTGCCGCAGTCCTCAGGGGTGCAGCCGTAGTGCTTCTTGCCCTTGCCGTCCTTCGCCAGCTCCTCCAGCAGGAAGGCGGGCCCAGCGACCTCCTTGTCATCGCCACCGCACGCGGGGCAGGTCACGTTCCAGCAGATGTCACCCACCACGGGGATGTTGATGCACTTGGTCTGGTTGGTGCCGCACTGGGCCGCAGTGCAGTTCCACTTGCCGTCCTTCTTGCCCATGTCCAGCAGAGACAGCATGGTAGGCTCACCAGCATCGGGGCACGCAGGGCACTTGACCTTCCAGCACACCTCGCCCTTCACAGGCACGGTGATGCAGACGTCCTTGGTGGTGCCGCAGTCCTCAGGGGTGCAGCCGTAGTGCTTCTTGCCCTTGCCGTCCTTCGCCAGCTCCTCCAGCAGGAAGGCGGGCCCAGCGACCTCCTTGTCGTCGCCACCGCACGCGGGGCAGGTCACGTTCCAGCAAACATCGCCCACCACGGGGATGTTGATGCACTTGGTCTGGTTGGTGCCGCACTGGGCCGCAGTGCAGTTCCACTTGCCGTCCTTCTTGCCCATGTCCAGCAGAGACAGCATGGTGGGCTCATCAGCATCGGGGCATGCAGGGCACTTGACCTTCCAGCACACCTCGCCCTTCACAGGCACGGTGATGCAGACGTCCTTGGTGGTGCCGCAGTCCTCAGGGGTGCAGCCGTAGTGCTTCTTGCCCTTGCCGTCCTTCGCCAGCTCCTCCAGCAGGAAGGCGGGCCCAGCGACCTCCTTGTCATCGCCACCGCACGCGGGGCAGGTCACGTTCCAGCAGATGTCACCCACCACGGGGATGTTGATGCACTTGGTCTGGTTGGTGCCGCACTGGGCCGCAGTGCAGTTCCACTTGCCGTCCTTCTTGCCCATGTCCAGCAGAGACAGCATGGTGGGCTCACCAGCATCGGGGCATGCAGGGCACTTGACCTTCCAGCACACCTCGCCCTTCACAGGCACGGTGATGCAGACGTCCTTGGTGGTGCCGCAGTCCTCAGGGGTGCAGCCGTAGTGCTTTTTGCCCTTGCCGTCCTTCGCCAGCTCCTCCAGCAGGAAGGCGGGCCCAGCGACCTCCTCGTCATCGCCACCGCACGCGGGGCAGGTCACGTTCCAGCAAACATCGCCCACCACGGGGATGTTGATGCACTTGGTCTGGTTGGTGCCGCACTGGGCCGCAGTGCAGTTCCACTTGCCGTCCTTCTTGCCCATGTCCAGCAGAGACAGCATGGTGGGCTCACCAGCATCGGGGCATGCAGGGCACTTGACCTTCCAGCACACCTCGCCCTTCACAGGCACGGTGATGCAGACGTCCTTGGTGGTGCCGCAGTCCTCAGGGGTGCAGCCGTAGTGCTTCTTGCCCTTGCCGTCCTTCGCCAGCTCCTCCAGCAGGAAGGCGGGCCCAGCGACCTCCTTGTCATCGCCACCGCACGCGGGGCAGGTCACGTTCCAGCAGATGTCACCCACCACGGGGATGTTGATGCACTTGGTCTGGTTGGTGCCGCACTGGGCCGCAGTGCAGTTCCACTTGCCGTCCTTCTTGCCCATGTCCAGCAGAGACAGCATGGTAGGCTCACCAGCATCGGGGCACGCAGGGCACTTGACCTTCCAGCACACCTCGCCCTTCACAGGCACGGTGATGCAGACGTCCTTGGTGGTGCCGCAGTCCTCAGGGGTGCAGCCGTAGTGCTTCTTGCCCTTGCCGTCCTTCGCCAGCTCCTCCAGCAGGAAGGCGGGCCCAGCGACCTCCTTGTCGTCGCCACCGCACGCGGGGCAGGTCACGTTCCAGCAAACATCGCCCACCACGGGGATGTTGATGCACTTGGTCTGGTTGGTGCCGCACTGGGCCGCAGTGCAGTTCCACTTGCCGTCCTTCTTGCCCATGTCCAGCAGAGACAGCATGGTGGGCTCACCAGCATCGGGGCATGCAGGGCACTTGACCTTCCAGCACACCTCGCCCTTCACAGGCACGGTGATGCAGACGTCCTTGGTGGTGCCGCAGTCCTCAGGGGTGCAGCCGTAGTGCTTCTTGCCCTTGCCGTCCTTCGCCAGCTCCTCCAGCAGGAAGGCGGGCCCAGCGACCTCCTTGTCGTCGCCACCGCACGCGGGGCAGGTCACGTTCCAGCAGATGTCACCGACGACGGGGACGGTGATGCACTTGGTCTGGTTGGTGCCGCACTGGGCCGCAGTGCAGTTCCACTTGCCGTCCTTCTTGCCCAGTGCCAGGTCGGCAGCCAGGTCGAATACACCCGTTGTCGAATCCTTGCAGGGCGGGCAGGTGATCTCCCAGCACTTCTTGCCAAAGCATTTTTCAACGATGCCACACTCGCCATCGCGGCAGCCTAGCTCGGGATGGTGCTTCTGGAGGTCGTACTCAGCGACGGACACGATTGTGTCAGCGCGACGGGGGCCGGGTCTGTAAATGTAGCGGCAGTATTGAGTCAGACCTAATACGAGTTCACTTCCGGTACCGTACACTCTTACTATCAACACACGTCGTCGCTATCGTTGAATACGCAAACTACGGATTCATATGAGTGGACTAACACCACATGTTAAACCATATGCAAAGCAAATTGAAATTTGATTTGTTTCAGTGACACCAATGCCCAGAACTCGTTCACTTCCGCTGATGCAACGAACTGATCACTGATGATGGCAACGAGCGTAGAAATACAAACCTAAACGCGAAGCACTAGTGGAAAGACAACCAGGTGACCATTGGTGAGAGTAAATAAGGCTTCAGGTTTCGGAATTTACCTGGCGGAGGAAAGATTGGGCGACAGCACAAGCAGCACTGCCGCAAGGGCAAGTGCTACGCCACGACGAGAGTCCATTTTGGGTTTAAGATTGAAGGACAGCAGTAGTTTCCCTCCTGAAGGCCACGAACTCCGTACTGTTGAAACTCCTTATTACAATGAATGCTTCAGTGAAGCTACCGTAGGAACCACCAAAAGGAAAATAGCTAGTTTGCTGGGCAAGTTGTTCCGAGACTTTTCGCCTTGAAGGTGCTTCAAAGAGGGTGGCTTGCCTCCCTTTAAGTCACCCGCTGCGCCATCGCGGGGGTGGTCGAGTCGGTGATATGACGCGCGTCGTTTTGCTGCGTGCATCCAGGAAACGGTACGTGGAGACAAAACAAACTCGTGTTTTCCCATACAGAGTCGTCCTGCGTGGCGCAAATTTCAACCAGCGAGCCCCACCGGAAGTGGATGACGTACCGTCTTAGGCAGTACTTGGCCTACTTGGGATAGAATCTGAACTATTTGTAGTACATAAATTGGGACTGTTTGAGTACAGGTACGGCGTACATACATCACTTAAGTACTGGTACCTGTAAGCTTAACCTGCAGCTGATATTTTCCCTATTTTTAATATGTATCAGGACAGGCCGCCACTTCAGACATGCATCCACATGTACCTGTACTTAAAGCGAATATCCAGAATTACTAATATGATTACTAACAAGAAGCGTGCCAAAAATCCATGAGCACAAACTGTACGAAGTCATATAGCAATTAGTAATTGTAGTGTTTAATACATAAAGCGCGTAACCGTACCGCCGAAGACAGAAAACGTGACAGGATAATACAACTCTAATGGTCGTCGCTACTGCTTTTTCAGGAGTTTAGGATACAAGTTGCGTTGCTGTACGATGACCAACAGCGAGGACGATAATTAAATGTCCCCAATGAACGACATGGCAGCACATCATGAACTGAAACTAGGGTTAATAAAACTAAAACTGTAAAGCTGCTTACAAGAAGAACCAGATGAGCACGGACAGGGAAAGTGGAAAACTGTAAAGCTGCAGGATGATCTGTAAGTAAGAGAATGCATGCCTTCTGTAGGGTAAGGATGTAAGCTGCTTTTTCGCTCGTCTGTTTTTATCCTATTGCCTTGGGGGTAGCGTGAGGGGTTAGGGCTACGGGTAAGTGCCGGCTAGTTAGGGCTTCCCTCCCTACTTGTCTGTCACCAGTACACAGGTTAAGGTCGGTTCTTCGGTGAACTTTGCCACCATCCGCGAAAATTGAGATGTTTTTTCTGTTTTACATCCGCCTGGCGAATCAAAACCTGAATCCGCAGGGGGGTAGTACCGATTTAAGCCCGGTTTTTAAGTGAGTTTTGCCACCATCCGCGAAAGATGAGAGAGGGCAGTGTCGATGCTCCATGTTCCTCGGCATGTCTCCCCGTTTCTCAGGCTTTGGCATGTGGTGGTTTTTCCTGCTTGTTTTTCCTTTTTGATTGGTGGTTCCACTGCTTTTTCTTTTAATGAAACAAAATTATAATCTGAATCCGCCGCGTAAGGTATATAGCCCCCTCTTGGTACTTCATCGATTTAGCCCCCTCTTGGTCCCCCCCCCCCCTTTTCATTTCGCCTGAAGTACGTAGAGATCGCTAAGGATCCTTATATATGAGCATATTTGCGATGCCTTTATTTTTTGTTTTTTTTTCGCCACCGGAATGTAGAACTTGCAAGTAACCCCGGCAACCCACGATAAGGCCATCACATTTCAATAATGTGTTTAGGTGCCCCCCCCCCCCCCCCCTTTATTGAGTCCGCCCCCATTTTGAAAAGTGGATGGCTTCACATGCATTACAAAGTACTTTACATTAACTAGGACTAAAAACCTGCCTGTCATGTTTTGCAAGAATATGTCCCAAACACACTCAACCCCTTCATGTTTTTATTTCAAGTATGTATAGGTACAAGTACGAGGATTGTTGAGGTATGTTCAAACATTAAATAATATACCTTACACCCTTAAATTGACAAAACCATATACCCTAATGAAACACAGATGAAGCGTAGGCCATGGCTGTGAATTGCGCTAAGAACTGTTGAGACACAAGTTTCTATTTAAATTCTCTTTAACCATTACTTTCGAATTCGGCAAACGATTAAATCCGTGCCCTCACCCCCATTTTGGGGGGACGGTTTCGTTACCTGTAAAACAAATATCAAAATTTCTTACAAGAAAAAGCAGTGGATGCCGCCAAGCAAAACCCAATATTTATTATAAAATGTAAGTAATTATGGAATAAAAAAATGCTGTAGACACGAGGACAGGAGAATATAATCGCCTGAATTCAAATTGATGCGCTGGGTGGAACAAATTCCTTCCTTATCCGCAATCGTCGCTGCTTCCCGTATCATCTCTGTGTGATGGTGTGGCCTGCGGCCTTCCTGCAACCAGGCGGCAGGAGAGGATAGCTACCTCATGGTACGTGACATCGTGCTGCGGTATTATTGGTGGACAGCAAGAACAACAACCTGACCACAGGATCTGTACCCGTACCTGCTGTACGACATCTTACATATATAACCAAATACCATCTTATTACGCGGATGGTACTATACATTGAATTGCTTACAGAGAAAGTAGTGGAATCCACCAGTATCCACCAGCGGGTGGTATTACATATGTAAAATAAGCTCACAAGAAAAAGCAGTGAAGACCGCCATGCAAAAAAGAAGAAAGGAGGGGAAAATATAAAGCCCGAGGAACAGGAAGGCATGCCACAGCATCAGCACTGCCCTCCTGCAAAGCGTCGCGAAGATAGGAACCCAAAGTACCATGAAGAGCAACCGAAAGACGTTGCATGAACTCTCGCCGCACATCCCCGAAATGGAAAAGTAGTTCGACGAACGAAATGTTGCACGCGGACATAACTGTCAAAACGCGAAGAAGGAAAATCTATAACACCCATGCCACGGAAGCGAGAAATTGCCACCAAAATAGCCATATCGACCGAGTCAACCACCATAGGCGCCAACCACCCTTCAACCTCGAGAGCGAAGGGATAGTAGTCATGGACCGAATGAACCGAAGGCGTGCCAAGCAAAGCGGAAGTGCGGAGGTCCGCATCGAGTTTGCCATGCTGAGCTCTCAATGCAAGACTGCCCGGGAGTGGGAGACGAGCACCTATTCGAGGAACATTGGTTCGTGTTCGTGCGAGCACTAGTGACCGTCACATCAACAATAAGATGATGGTGTGGTGCCATGAAGTCTAACCAAACCACATCCCATGTCGATCCCGAAAAGCTCCCGACCGAATACGGCGGACCTCCCCCCGCAAGTCCCGCCCCTTCGTAGCCCCCGCCTCAAGCATGGACTTTTCAAGCATGTGGACAATTCGATCGTTGAGTTGAATACCGTACCAAGAGCACGGGCACCGGGGGATGTGGTCCATAAGCATAGTAGCTGTGGAGCGCTCACCCGACATAGAGATGCCCGATACCGTCGACGAAGGTCTAGACCCACGAGACTCCGAGGGAACCGCATTGCACCGAGGGCACATCCAAACATGAGAGGTGCGCTCCGCAGTGAGGCCAAGCACCCGGTGCGCTCCCATCATATAAGAGTCGGATGGCACCTTGAAATTGGACTCATGTAAAGCGAAAAAGAGAGCCAAAGCCCCGCGACCCGTACCCGAAATCACCCGCATGAATTGAAGTGGGGACGGTCTGCAAAACGCCAAGAGGTCAAGGTAGACCCGGGCACGAAGAACGCGCGAAATACCCCGCTGAATGTGGTCCCCGGAATCTCCCGAGTGAGTGCGAGCATCGGGAGTCGGAAGTTGTAGGCAAGTCAATTGGGTAGCATACACTTCCGCATTGTTAACCGGAGATACCACCAAGTCGACAGCGGGCCCTATATAATCGGAAAGGTCTTGATTTAGTGTGTTAATTAACACCACCAGATCCGATTTCGAAAACTCGCCCATGATGGAGATCGTATCATACGAAATGCGCAATTGGACCGCTCAAGGTAAAGTAGAAGTACATAATAAAGTAGCATACACTTCCGCATTGTTAACCGGATATACCACCAACTCGACAGCGGGCCCTACATAATCAGAATGGTCTTGATTTAGTGTGTTAGTCGACACCACGAGATCCGATTCCGAAAACTCGCCCACCATGGATATCGTACATCATACGAAATGCGCAATTGGACCGCCCACGGTAAAGTAGAAGTAGCAACATGCAGTGGTTTCTGACGGATAAGACCGTACATAGGTCTAGCGACTCGGACTCGTAATTAGTAACCAGGTTGGAGAGGGTCGTAGTAAATGAAGCATAGTGAGCGGGTTCAAAGTCGAGCTCGAGGGACGGTATATGAAGCCCCAAAACTCCGCGGGAAGGGAAAGTTGACGCTAAGCACAATGTAGTTGACCGAGCGCTTGTACGTCCTGAAAAACGCCCAAGATTCGAAAAACTGCAGTACGAACGGCCTTATATGTAGTTGCAAGGTGCGATCGGCAGATACCATGAGAGAGGGTGCGGAACAAGAACCCATAGCGGCGTACCGCACACGTGATCATCAAGCAATAAGCTGCATGTCCTCCTCCGAAGTTCGACGTAGCAAAGCAATCGATCATGTCCAAGAGGAGTTGATGAGCCTCCACAGTGTCAACGCTTAAAGGTTTGCCAAAACACACTCGAGCGTTATGTTCGCCCCCATACCATGAAGGCCCCAAGTCTCATTAACGCCGGAGGGGTAGTATTTTGAAATTAAGCCGACCCAACACATCGCGGCGAGTTCCCCCGAATGAAAAACTGAATGCTACGTTGTGACTGCCGTCTACATGATGCTACTTGTTTGGCTAGATGGGGTTATAGTAGGGAGCGACAACGGCGCTTGCCCAACGTCATGTGTGACCTTTGATAACCCTCGTGTCACCACTCCGCTCGTGCCTTTTCGCGGATGGCCTCTTCCCGATGTCTTACCCGCCGCCTCCCCACCACCGCAAGAGCGCAAGATGTGCTCCTACCGTGGTGGCAATAGTGGCAACCGCTTTCGGATTACATCGGCCAGGTTGGATTACACAACCATGGCTCATGGTAGAGATAGAGAAGTAGCGTGAGCGGGGCGCCCGTCGGCACCTACCTCTACCTCCACGCGGTGCGCGCTGGTAACCATGTAACCGTGCCATGCTTGGCATGGCAAGGCGTTGAACGAGGTATCATCACATGTCGGGAAGCCTTGTACGGAGGTTTTGTAAATCGTAACATACGTACGCCGGCACCACGATCTCCCGCTCGGTTTGCCCGATATGTTTTGTCGCGACTAAATACTCTCACATACTCCCCCGATAAGGAGGCGGGGGCAGAATGTGTGAAACGTTTTTTGGCGCAGAGGGTACGGGTGAATCAAAGGTAGGTGGAGGGTGTTGGGGCAGGCGGCGGACAACCGGGAATCGGTGCCGGGGAAGGACGCTCGCTGCTCGCCGACTAGCATGCTGCGGTCAAACAGACCCAAGGGGTGCATCACGACACCAACAAAGAGGGGGGCTGTCGCACCGGGAGGAGCGGCGTGGTCCGGCGGCAGCGATCCTCATGAACAGCCGCCGCCAAAAAACTATGTGCGGAGGGTTTTGCTATTATGTCCGTACCCCCGCGGCCTTTTTGGATCCGGCAATGGTGACCGTTCCCTACCCCACCGCTACACACTATCGACATGCACACCTAATATTAGAGAGGGCGAGCCCGGGTAGGCGCAGAGGCCCGCACTCGAACCAAGACTGCTCGACGGACGCGCGATCGGTGGGCGGAGGGTACGGCCGCTGGCTGATTTTCCAGACATGTACCCGGGTACCATACAGAAAAAAACCGGGGAAATGGCCGGGAAAACTTTTCAGCGCGGCGGCATGAGCGCTAGCGTTTTTTGTGTGGTAGTCTTGTTCCCCCCCCACATGCCCTCGAGGTGACAGAGGACCTCGACTAGGAGGAAAGCCGCGACAAGAGGAGCGGCTACGACCTTGGAGCGGGGCTTACGGGATGCGAGGGCGGGATCGACGAGCGACATCGTGAGGAGTTTTTCTTCGCTAACCTTTCCCCTCCTTTCTCCGGCAAGACCGAAGTCACGCGGGAGCTAGATTAGGCTCGCCCGTCGCCCCTCTCGAACGCCGATCGCCCTAGGCCGGTCGGCACCCGGGTTCGGTTGGAGCGGGCCGTGCATCGTGAAGGTCGAGCAGTAGTTTCATTTTGCATTTCTTGACAAGTGCCTTTGTTTTTTGTAGATATGCTTCCTTGAGTACAAAATTATTATTGTTGTTATTGCTTAGGCGGGGGACTGTGGCAATTACAGCAATTGCTTACAGTTTTTTAACCCCCGAGCAACGTCGGCACACATTGCCGATAGGTGTGTCGAGAGGTGTACCTGGTCGAAGTGTACCCGGGAACATGGCTGTTGTACAAACCGTAGATTTGTCGCCTTGAGCTTAACCTTGTCGCCAACTGTAAAAGGTACTGGTAACCGGTGCCGATTTGCAGCGTCTTGCATGTTTGCCTGGGCTGCTTTGACGCAGTCGTGGGCAAATCTGTGCATCTCGACCAGAATCTTCACTTGCTCCGGTAAAGTACGGCTAGGCTCGTTATCTTCAAATGTAGCCGTCGTTGGAGATGTCGGCTCAAATCCTAGCGTCGCCTTAAATGGAGACATAGTCGTTGACGTAGAAACCGCTGCGTTGATCGCGAACTCCACGTTGGTAAGGTGTTGAACCCAGTCGTCGTGCAAGGGGTGCACATAGCATCGTGTGACTTGCTCCCATGTCTGGTTTACTCGTTCAGTTTGGCCATCTGTCTGGGGGTGATAGCTCGTAGAGATATTAAGCTTGGTGCCGACAGCCCTAAATAGGGTTTGCCAGAAGTCGCTCATAAACCGGGGATCTCGATCGGATATTAATTTCCGTGGTAAGCCAAAATGCCGAAAAACAGCGCGGTGCATATTTTTTGCTAATTGTTCCGCTGTAATCGTTTTCGTAATTGGCTCGACAATCGTCCGTTTCGTAAGCATACAGACGAATACCACCACAACATCATACCCATCGCACTCAGGAAGGTCCGTAATCAGGTCAAGCGATACATGCTCAAAGGGCCTGGTCGGTACCTCATGCGATTGAAGGAGTCCATAAGGCTTGTGTCGCGCTGCCTTGTTGCGTTGACAGGTAACACAGCTGCGTACATAGTGTTGTACTGTCCGCTTCATGTTAGGCCACCAAAACGTCCGGGTTACTGCTGCCAATAGTCGAATAATACCAGGGTGTCCCGCGGTCGGTGCGTCGTGTAGTTCGTACAGTACTCTTGATCGCAATGTAGAGACTTTCGGAACATACAGTCTTGTTCCGTAGGCGTACAAGAGTCCATTAGATTGACGTACCAGCCAGGTAGGCAGAGATTTCCGGGTAAGCAGATATTTGTCCGAATCCTAAGCGCTTTTGATTTCCGCATGAAGTCCAGAGTCAGGATGTAACCGGGATTCCAGGGAAAAAATCTGCGCGTGTAACTCGCATTCTGCTTCGTCGTTGGTCCAATCGCGTAACAGTTGCAGCTTCTGTAATGAGTCCTTCAGGTCAGGTCGGCGAGACAGAGCGTCTGCCTGGTTGACTGCTCCCTTCTTGTATACGATGTCCATCTGTCGCTGGTAAGGTGCTAGAACTTGAAGCCATCGCACTTGTCGAGTAGACAAATCGCGCTGCCGAAAGAAGTGTCGCAACGTGTCGTGGTCCGTAATTACTGTAAATCCCGCCGCGCCATCTAAGTAGCAACGGAACTTCAGTAGAGCGTCGCGAACTGCCAGTAGCTCTTGTTCGTGGACAGGATAGTGTACCTCATGCTTGTTCATCCTTCGAGCATGGTACGCAACAGGTTGTAATCCAATACCTTGGTCTTGTAACAACACAGCTCCTACTGCAAATCCAGAAGCATCTGTGTACAGTGTGTACTTTGCATTAGGAGAAGTGTCAGGAATCGCGTCTTTAATTTGCTCGAATGCCGACTCGGCTTGAGGAGTCCAGCGAAATTCCGGTGTCTTCTTGGTCAGGTCCGTTAATGGGGTTGCTAGGGTTGCGAATTGGTTGATAAACCTCCGGTAATATCCAGCAAGTCCCAGAAATCCACGTACTTCAGTCACAGATTTCGGTCGGGGCCAATTCTGTACTGCCTCAACCTTGTCGGGGTCCATTCGGATCTGTCCAGCTTCCACCACATGCCCAAGAAAATTGACGCTCGATCGTCCGAAGTAACACTTAGAGAGTTTGAAATGCAACTGGTGTCGCTGCAGCTCTCGTAACACGAGTCGAATATGCTCGAGGTGTTCGTCGGCCGTCTTACTGTAGATCAACACGTCGTCCAGATATACCACGCAGAACTTGCCAAGATACGGGGCCAAAACTCGATTCATCATCGCTTGGAATCCAGCTGGGGCATTACAAAGTCCAAAGGGTAGAACGCAGTATTCGAACAATCCGTAATGAGTTCGGAATGCTGTCTTATGTATGTCGCGCTCCTTGACTCGAACTTGATGATAGCCTTTATACAGGTCCAGCGTGGTGAAATAGTGAGCCCCATATAGCGAGTCGAGTAACACATCAATCCGGGGTAACGGTGTTCGGTCTTTCCTCGTGAGGTCGTTGAGTTTCCGGTAGTCTACGCACATACGCATGGTACCATCCTTCTTGCGTACAAATAAAATCGGGGCACCGTACGGGGATTTAGACGGACGAATCCAGCCTTTTGCGAGTAAGTCTTGCAACTGTACTTGAACCTCCCGGAGTTCTGCTGGTGACATACGGTACGTTCGCTCCTTGGCTGGTTCATCGCATTCCAAATTAATTTCAAAGTCACACTCGCGAGTTGGCGGTAGACCGTCATGCTCCTTGATAATGTCCGTAAACTCATTCAGGGAATCTCGTAACGAAGTCGTCCACTCAGGTAAGGCTAGGGATCAAGTGAATTTTGTCGATGTTGATGGTACTGATATTTTGCAACGTCGATGTTGATGATATTGATATCTTGGATTGTCGATGTTGATGGCGTTGACAGTTTGAGATGCTGACATCGATGGCAATTTAAGCCGATAGTATCGCCGATATATCGATATTTGGGACGACATATCGATACATCGGGCTTAAATAATCAATATTTTACAATTGTTTTGATAATTGATGGCATTGATGCGAGCACTACTGCCATCGTGTCGATGTCGATGTCGGAACCTAACACAACGATGGCACTATCACCACTTGATGATGATACTATCGACGATGCATCGATGGCTGATCCCTAGCCTTACACTCAGGTTGTTGGTCAGTGTTGATGTCGTCGACCGCGTCCTGTACTTCTCGTAGTCCAATCACGAAGAGGTCTGTTGGTTGTTGTCTAAGCAGCTTTGCCATCGCATCCGCCTCCAAGTGATGTACTGTCACAGGTACGGTGTACTCGTCGCCAGACACCATAGCTTCGCCAGTTTTACGGTCGCGAATCGTTTTAGTAGACCAATCTATATCCGGGTTGACGGCTTGTAACCAAGGTTGACCGAGGATGATGTCGAATTTATCCAGTTCTGTCGTAATTGCGTCCAGACGTATGTCCAGGGTCCCTATTGTGAGCACTTCATTCCGTAGTCGCTGGCGAGTCGTAGTTGTACTACCATCTGCCAATTTTATCCGGTATTTCTCTCCAGTAACCGTCGGGATGTGATGCTCCCGTACCCACTCAGCCTTGCAGAAATTTTCCGAAGCGCCAGAGTCAACCAAAATACGGGATCGATGTCCGCGTAAGGTGCCTCCCAACACTAACAGACTTGTTCCAGACTGGGTTGTGGATACATGTAGCGTCGCAGGAACACTGTCTTCTAGTCGGACGTTCTTGTTCATCCACCCGTCGATCGGTTTCCCAAAAGTCTCGTAACGAAGAGGGAACTGTTGTTCTCCACAGACTAGATAACCCGTACGCCGTGCCGAAATTAATTCCTTCCAGGTAGCCCATACTGCCGAAGAAGTTGACGTAGCGTCCAGTATCGATCCGGGTCGAACGCGAGCGATATACACGTAGTGCTTATTTTGTCCGGAAGACTCCGTCCCTAAAAGGCGTAAATTTATTTCGCTCACCTTAAATCCAGTTGTCTCCGTAAGAGCTCGCACTGCTGTGTATTCCGGGGTCGCGTCTTCAATCTCCTGTTTGCCACCAGGAAACCAGACCATGCCAGTGTCCTCTTTCGCTAGTAACACTCGTCGGCCATCGGTAACAAGTGTGACGAGTACAGTCCTGCAACAGTACATTGCAGGACATTGTACAGGTACTCGTTACGGATATCAATTCGTGCTTTTCCACAGGATGGACGTATACTCGTGGGTACGTCGCTACTGCAATATTGTAATGGTGCTGATGCTACAGTACGACCAGTACCTCCCGGTACGTACAGATATGCATAATTAATCTAACCAGCCAGATGACGCGCCAGAACGAGCTCTCCAATGCAGAAGGAGCCGCGTCGTGAGACCCAATGCTAGGCAGGCCGCGTCTCGAGGCGGATGACGACGGTTGAGCAGCACTAACGCCTGACACGTAAGCGTAGCTTGCAGGCGTGATTAGTCTGGGCTGAAACCTATTTAAGCCCAGTGCAGTAGAGGGAGGTGACAGAACCTTTTAACAATTCCTTTGTTCATTTACAACATCTACTGCCCAAGTACAGCAGTGAAACATCTTTCATCAATTGCCTCTCGACAACATCACTTGCCATCTTGCAACAACAGAACTAGACAGACTAGAACAGATTTGTGCTAGCGTTTAGCTTTCAGAGGCTAACCGCCACACTGGTTTCGGAGCTCTTTGGTCGACGCACGCTTTCGTTGCTCGTTGATCTGCTCGAAGTTGTTTGCTTGAGTCGAGATGGCTTCTCTCGGAGCTGGACATTACGTGGTTTTGGTAATTCACGTCGGAGGAACTAAATCGTCGGACTTGAAGTTGGTGTTTCAGCGTGAGCCTCGTTCTGGTAGAACTTGGTTCCCTGCTGGCTCTGTCTTACCTAACGAAGAGCCTGTCGACGCTGCTATTCGCGAGTTACACGAGGAGACCGGTCTTGTTCTGACATCGGATGATTTGACGCTGTTGAGTGGTGAACCTGTTAACGTTACACTACCTCAAGGACGACAGCTTGTTTACGTGTACTCGGCGTCTATTCCTGTCCTATTTGCTACGAGCAACTTACGTACACCTGCTCAGGTCGAGCAGGTTGTTTTGGAACAGTCGACAGTTAATCCGGATGGCACTTACGTCGTCCCGGAAACCATCAACATTGACGGTCTGACACTTACGCCTGCACAGACTGGGTTACTTCGTGCTAAGAAGCACAAGAGTGAATTACTTCACTTTGGTTACGTGGCTCAGTGGGAATCTTTCTATCGAGCAATGACACAACATGTTCCAGTCATGCATGACGACACGTCTATCCCGAGACAGCTCCACATGTACCCCCGGTTTACAACGGTCGACTCTGGTTCTGTCTGGCTGCTGATTGTTGGACACATCAACCGACTGACTGGAGTGGGACCTACAGATTTACGAGTGGGAACGCCGATGCCTACCCACAACTTTGCTGGACTATCTGTGACTCTCACGGAGACTCAGCGTAAGGCTGCAATTACTTCACCGTACCAGAATGGTCTGGTGCCTAATGTACTGGAGGATTGGCTTGAAGCGCAGCCTCAGCGTTTTATAATGCTTGGAATTACAGCTAACTCGTACGATGCAGTGTTCTGGGTTACTTCACAGTTTGCTGGACACCTTGGTGGATGGTGGTTGAACCGGAAAAATCAGCCTCCAATTCCGTCTACGTACAACGAGCTTGTTGAGGAGTTACGCAAGTCGACGTTTCTTCCAAACATTCAGGACGACGCGATTAACGCTTTGATGAACTTTACGCAAGGCAACACGATGAGTTACGCAATCTACACTAAACAGTACAACGACTACTTACGTCGGTCTCGTCAAGACCTGACAGCTGAAGTGCAGTGTGTACGCTTCATTAATGGCCTGGCAAGCGATGCGCTCAAGAAACTGGCTAAGTCACACCGAGCTCAACTAGGATACCGGACTACGCTAGTGGAGCTGCAAAACTTTTTGAATAACGTCGTGACAGATTCGCCGGAATTAGGCAATGCGAGGTCTGCTGCTGGACCTTCTGCCCAGCCTACGCGCAAGCGCAACATTGAGGATCCTCTCGAGGAAGCCTCTAACGTCTGGAAACGTAACAAGGGTGGCCGTGGACGTGGCCGCGGACGTGGACGTGGAGGTGGAAACAATGGTGGACGCGGTCAGACATCTGGTCGTGAAGATTTTAATTCGCTTGCAAATGCGATGACACCTGAGGAGCGCAAACGACATATGGACGAGGGACTTTGCTTCAAGTGCCACAAGAAGGGACACCGCTTGTTCCAATGCCCGGAGTTCAAAGGCAAGGCACCGATGCAACCCAAGAAGCAATGATGGTGGCAAGGCTGTTCTACAAATGAACTGGAGCAGCCGGCTACATCTACTGTTCATTCTGAGACACTGCTAGCGACAGAGGTCGTCGATAAACCTTCGGCATCTCCATCGACTACAGTTGCGACACCTGTAACGCAAGTAGCAGGTCGTCGTCGTCAGACTAAGCAGAGACAGAGTCGTAAACCTGTAACCAGACGTTCAGTTGATTGGAAACTGGTTGACTCAGTCTTTGACCCTCTGCATGCACGATTCAACTTCACGTTGGAAGGATGTGCTGATGATGAAGGTCTAAACTCGCACGGTGACTTACCTCACTGTTCGCCGAGTGACTCGATTCTAGACAGAGATTTGACAGGAGAACGGGTGTTCATTAATCCACCCTGGGAGTTAGCTGAGCAGATTGCGCAGCATTTTGAGGATTGTCGTCGAACATCTCCAACATCTACGATGGCTGTATTTGTGCTACCAAAGTGGGCGAAATTTACTCAGGTGACTAAGCACTGGAAGCTTTATCAAGAATTCCCAGCAAGAACACAGCTTTTTACACGTCAGTCACTGGAGAACCCAGCGCAACAGGAGGTGGTTGCTCCAGCCCCTTGGCCTGTACAGCTGTGGTTAGTCGACGCAGATTGTGCGTTTAACGACTCTTCGGAATCTACAGCACCTGATCAACCCGACTCGGTACCTGTACCAACAGACGACTCGGAACAGTCCATCGCTACGCTGCAACAATTTTCCTCGCCAGCTACAGCACTACTGACTGACCTCACGGAAGCTCGCCCGTTAATTCGAACGGAGCTGACTGTGAAAACTCCTGATGGCGGACACCAAATTTCTGGATTAGTGGACTGCGCTGCGACACTTGATTTTGTGTCAGAGGACTTTGTACGACGCTTTGCTTTACAGACTCGGAAGTCTGCGAGTAAAACTCCAGTTCGACTCGCTAATGGACAACGAGTGACTTCTACGACAGTCTGCGACGTCACTTTTGAGCTGGCTCGACACGAGTTTCAACGGACTTTCTACGTTTTACGTGATTTACGTACAGCTGATTTAATCCTGGGTTTACCATGGCTTGATGACGAACAGGCCTCTTTACAATTTGGTACAACCAGAATTTTTACACTGATGGACGGTACAGCTGTGGAGACTACACTCGAGGAACGACGCCCTGAGTGTCTGCTACTGTCATCTACGAAAGTTCAAAAGCTCATGCGCAAGACGCGCCGCAGCAGAGGACGTCATGCTGATTTTTACGTCATCGAACTTACGTCAGCTGCCGACCAATCAACGGACTTCCACACTGGAGAGGAACTAACAGCAGAACAACGTGACAACTTCCGGTCGTTACTCTTTGAAGACTTCCCGGAGTTACTGCAACCTGTCGACTCTCCGCCAGTAAGCCGACAGTGGGATCACCCCATTGACACAACTGGCCCGATGCGACGTCAACGTCTGAACCGACTGTCACCGGCAGAGCGCGCTGAGCTTAATCGACAGCTCAAAGACGCAGTGGAAGCTGGTTTAATACGCCCCAGCTACAGTGAATTCGGCTCGCCAATTCTTTTTGTGCGAAAGGCTGATGGCTCGCTACGTCTGTGCATTGACTACCGCGGTCTTAACGAGGTTACGCGTAAGGACGCCTACCCACTTCCGAGAGTGGATGACACACTGGACGAACTTAAGGACGCGAATTTTTACACACACCTCGACCTCGCTTCTGGATTCTGGCAAGTTCGAGTGCGTGATCAGGACGTTCACAAGACGGCTTTTCAGACCCCTGATGGCTTGATGGAATGGGTCGCCATGCCGTTTGGGCTGTGCAATGCACCAGCCACATTTCAGAGGATGATGAACGACATTCTTCGCGACTTTTTACATAAGTTCGTGACAGTCTACCTGGATGACGTCTGTATCTACAGTCGAACTCTGGAAGAGCACCTGGAGCACCTACGTCTAGTGCTACAGCGATTCAAGGAGGAAGGGCTGAAATTACGCCTTAAGAAATGCTTTTTCGGATTGCAAGAAATGGAGTATCTGGGCTACACTGTGTCAGCCGGGAAAATTTCGGTTTCCACAAAGAAAGTCGAGGCCGTTGCAGACTGGCCAGTGCCCAAGACGCAGAAGGAGGTTCGCAGTTTCGTACAGTTCTGCAACTTCTATGCGAGATTTATACACCATTTTAGCGACCTTACGGCTCCATTGACGGACTTACTGCGGAAGTCCCAGCCACAGAAGGTTACGCTGACGCCTGCCTGTTTGGAAGCCTTCGAGACTCTCAAGTTACGGCTCATTTCCGCGCCATGCCTGATCCTTCCGGAGGTCAGCTCGGACGCGACGTTCACCGTAGCTACAGATGCTTCAACAGTGGGGATTGCAGCAGTCCTGTTGCAAGACCAAGGAGGCGGTCTTCAACCAGTCTCTTACTGGGCGCGTAAGCTGAATCCAGCTGAGCGTGGTAACACTTACTCTGCGTACGACTTAGAAGCTTTGGCCGTATGCGAAGCTGTCAAGCATTGGAGGTGCTATCTTGAAGGCTGTTCTAAGTTCCTTGTCGTAACAGACCACGACACACTGCGACATCTGCTC
Source organism: Tetraselmis chui (assembly GCA_026401115.1). Lineage (NCBI taxonomy): Eukaryota > Viridiplantae > Chlorophyta > Chlorodendrophyceae > Chlorodendrales > Chlorodendraceae > Tetraselmis > Tetraselmis chui. The sequence continues at coordinate 40,068 of JAPMLY010000074.1, forward strand.
AGGCAACCGAACAACAGGCTGAACAAGCGGCAAGCAAGATACCTGCGGGATTTGCAACCGTTTGTGGGCTCGATGACACTTGCATATCGCAAGGGAGCTCTGAACGAAGCCGACCCGTTAAGCCGGCGTCCAGACTTCGTACCTCAAGCCACAGTACCCTTATTTTGGGATGGCGAGGTTCCGTCAGATCGAGAATTACGACGGAAGTCCCAGCTGCTGTTTGAAGACGCACAGTTAAATTCACTGACTGTTAACGCGTTGCAGCTGAGCCCTGAGTTCGCTGATCTCATTCGCGAGGGGTTCTCACGAGATTCGTTTTATGGGGACGATGGTGAGTGGACAAAAGACAGCCGGATAGAAGCCAGAGATGGGTACTTTTGGCGTCTCAATCGCCTCTGTATTCCACAGAACTCTGAGCTCCGACTGAGATTGATCACAGAGCTGCACGAAAGTTCGTCAGCTGGTCACAGAGGAGTTGCTAGCACTCTTGCTAAAGCACTCGACAGATTCTGGTGGAAACGAATCCGCCAAGATGTGAAAGATTTTTGTGAACGCTGCGTCGTGTGCCGACGAGCGAAGATTCGACCGCAGATGGCCGCGACTCTTTACCCATTGCCTGTTCCACCCAGACCGTGGCACACAGTTGGTCTTGACTACTTGACACACTTGCCTGAGAGCAACGGCTTTAACAGTGTGCTGATTGTAGTAGACCATCTAACTCGAATGGCCCATTTTCTGCCATGCACAGAGTCGATTACTGCCGAAGAAACTGCAACTTTGTTTTTACAGGGAGTCTACCGTTTACATGGACTGCCCCGTGTGCTAATCAGCGACCGCGACCCGAAATTTGTCAGCGCCTTCTGGCAGACACTTTGGAGACGCCTTGGAACGCGTCTGAACATGTCTACCAGCCGACACCCAGAAACAGACGGACTGACAGAGCGCGTGAACAGCACGTTTCAGCAGCTTCTTCGTTGCTTCTGTTGCTATGATGGCTCTGACTGGTCGACACTTTTACCACAAGTGGAGTTTGCGTACAATGCTTCGCGTGCACTCGGAATTGAGCACACACCGTTCGAGGCTAACTTTGGTTTTTCTCCTGAGGAGCCTCCTGACCTGCTCTTCAGCATGCGACCATCGATTCCAATTTCGCAAGACGCAACAGAACGGTTGAAGTTGTTACAGGAAATACACAGCCTGGTACGCTCTGTGTTACAGCTACATAAGGACGAGATGCAGGCGCGCACAGAACAGTCTACAGCGCCACACTTCGCTAAGGGAGACAAGGTGTCAGTCGTCACAGCAAATCTTTTTCTCAGAGGACAACCGAACAGGAAACTCAGAGACAGACAGCTTGGCCCTTTTCCAGTGGAGGAGCAGATTGGAAAACACAGTTACAGATTGAAACTACCAGCGACAGTACGCTTACATCCTGTGTTCCACGTTAATAACTTACGGCCCTGCTCTACCGCTCCACTACGACCAGCTGTCCCGGTAACAGTACCTGAAGGAGACGACGAGGAGTTCGACGTCTCACACATCTCTGCTGTGTGCATCAAGTCGCTACCAGGGCGACGAGGCAAATATTTGCTCTTCATGACGCACTTCAGTGATGACGACATTCCACCTGTCTGGCACCGGTTGAACGAGGTGCATCGAACAGTTGCGTTACAAGAATTCTTGGAGACGCCCCAATGGCGCAAGTTCGCCAAGACTCAGGCGTACGTTGACTTCATGCACGCTTTCCCAGCGCGCATTCCTGAGTCCCAGTAACTGCTTCAGTAAAGGAGCCAAGAACCACGGAGGTCTGCCTCGCGGCGGCCTCATTGATCTGTCAAGAGGGGGAGGGTACGAGTGTGACGAGTACAGTCCTGCAACAGTACATTGCAGGACATTGTACAGGTACTCGTTACGGATATCAATTCGTGCTTTTCCACAGGATGGACGTATACTCGTGGGTACGTCGCTACTGCAATATTGTAATGGTGCTGATGCTACAGTACGACCAGTACCTCCCGGTACGTACAGATATGCATAATTAATCTAACCAGCCAGATGACGCGCCAGAACGAGCTCTCCAATGCAGAAGGAGCCGCGTCGTGAGACCCAATGCTAGGCAGGCCGCGTCTCGAGGCGGATGACGACGGTTGAGCAGCACTAACGCCTGACACGTAAGCGTAGCTTGCAGGCGTGATTAGTCTGGGCTGAAACCTATTTAAGCCCAGTGCAGTAGAGGGAGGTGACAGAACCTTTTAACAATTCCTTTGTTCATTTACAACATCTACTGCCCAAGTACAGCAGTGAAACATCTTTCATCAATTGCCTCTCGACAACATCATTTGCCATCTTGCAACAACAGAACTAGACAGACTAGAACAGATTTGTGCTAGCGTTTAGCTTTCAGAGGCTAACCGCCACACAAGAGTCGTCGAGTGAGTCCAGTAGGTCTTCGGGGGATTATGTAGATTCTGAGGCAGAAATCGAACTCGATCGGTGTCGTCGACGTAGACTTGCGTCGTCCATCTTGTCGGTCCAACATCTTGCCTTCTTCCTTCTATTCCATCGTTCGTGGGGCAGGTAAACACATGTTCTTTCGCCGCCAGCTCGTCGACAAGTCGGAAATTTCGCAGCAGCTTGAACCATGGTTTTGCCCTCCATTTTGGAACCACTATAACCGCTCGCAGATGGGGATGAAGCAGTTTACTCCGCAAATAATGACCCAAAAAATCTTCCAATTCATTAAATGGCGCATTTAGCCAAATTCTCCGGTACTTCTGTAAATCTCTCTCCTGAAACGGGCGCGCCGGACAGCAAAAATCCTCCGCCACTTGAGAATTAAGGCCGTCATTATCGCTAGCTCCATCTAAGTCGAAAGGTCCGTAGGTCTGAGAGTACTTCAGGAAATACTCCCTATTCATCATCCAGTCGCTAAAGTCCTTGCTCCTAAAGACTGGCCTCAATGTCGTTTGAGGTAACGGGTCTCGTACTTCTTCTGTTTTGGTCTCTTCCTGAGTCGCTGTAGGAGACGAAACCTCATCCTGCAGCTTGCCGCGAGCTGCCGACTCAGGTCTCACTTTCCCGGCCGGGATTTCCTCGTTATGTCATTCTTCTTGTTCTTTCTGTCTGGGCAGTCGATAGCGATGTGTCCCTTCTTGTGGCAAATGAAGCACTTGCCCTCCTTCTTAAATCTGTCGACCTCCTCTTGAGTGAGGCGTCTAATCTCGTACAGCTCCCGCGGCTTTTCTTCGGTCGCGCCATGCGAATCTTCCTCCGACTCACTGTCGATCTCCTCCACTGCCTCTGAAAAGTCGCTGTCTTCTTCGATGGCGTTCAGTCGGCCTGTCGAGCGTTGGGTCGTCTCAATCTTGGTCTCCGCTGCCTCCGCTCGCAGAGCTGCTTGAATCGCCTCGTGTAGGGTCTTAGGGTTTTTCAGGGCAACCTCCTTATGAATCGAGGGTCTCAAACCGCGCTGGAAATCATGTACGTTATCTTCTTCGTGACGGTGAGGAAGCTCCAATAATTGTTCTCGAAAATAGTTCGCGTACTTCAGGACCGTGGTTTTTTGTCTCGCTTTGTCCAAATTCAATCTCGCTTGTTCCGCCGGTGTTCTTCCGCAGAATTCCTGAATTAAGGATTTCTCCATCTCAGAAACTCCGGAAAATCCTCCACCGACTTCATCTCCAGTCTGCGCAACTTGGGAGTACCACCACTTCGATAGTGGTCCTTCCAGAAAGCCAGATACTCAGTACACTCCTCTTTGCTCTTCAGGGTTAACGCTGTGATACCGTAGATACCCTCGTGCATGTCGGAACCAGTTTCTCAGCTCGTCGATGTTAGTCGTAGCGATGCTCTTGATCTTGGCTGGTTTGACATCGTTCGGCATCATGCTTGGCATCTCTCGCGTCCTCTCCGATCTCAATTGTTCTCCTCGAAGAAAATTCTCCGTTTCTCGGCTTCTGTTCACTCGTCCTTCAAAATGTCTGAAACCGTTGTCGACGTGGTCACGCAGTTGAGATAGCTCAGTCGAAAAAGTGTCAACTCGGTTACTTAGTCGTTGTAGCATCTCGGTGACGTGTACCGACATAGGCTCCATCGTGGGACTCGATCCTTCTCGCACTGTCTGTCTTCTACCATCTGTCGACGTCGGCTGTGTCGGCCCAGAAGGCGCCCCCTCTGGTCGACCATCAACTTCCTCTGGTAGTCTCTCTCCTGCTCGGTTAGACATCTTCGTCTCGTCTAGCTGTTCTGAGGCTCCGAAACCACGTGTGAGGTGCTACTTTGGTTAGGCTAAGTTGGCAACCTTAGACTAATAGTAGAACCTAATCTCTGGATCTAATTATACAGCGTAGAAAGAATTAGTAAGATTGTCTTAGGAACAGGGTTTCTTACAATCTGGGTGTGGCGTAATTCTATTCTGTACCGGTCTCTCACCTCTACCAGTAAGTCCCCGTCTTAAATATCCACACCTCAGGTGTTCTAGAAACAGCCTTAGAACCTGTAGCTTGTGCTGTCTGCTAACTAAACCAAACTATTACTAGTGATACAGGTTAACTCAGGTTACCTGTACCGTCTATCTAACCTTATCACACAAGCTCTTAGAACTATCTAGAATAGAACTATCTAGAAGAGATACTGCTAGTAACTCTGTACTGTCGAGGGAAAATACGGCGATACAGTTGTACTGCCGTGATGACAATAAAAGAGTCACTGAATATCGCTAAGATACAGGTACCATTTAGAGGAAATAAATAATGTCAGATACTAGCACTTAGCTAAATGGCTAGGATATGACATTGCCACACACGTATCCTACCCCTCTTGACAAATCAATGAGGCCAACCGTGAGGCTAACCTCCGTGATTTCGGCTCCTTAACTGAAGAAGTTAATGGGACTCCACTTGAGGCAACAAGTATGTCCAGTTCGAACCATCGTAGCAATAAAACAACGCGAAGTTGCCGCTGACGCGCTACGTTTGTCCATCCGTCTCCATGTGTCGGCTAGAAGACATGTTGAGTCGCGTGCCAAAGCGTCGCCAAAGTGTCGGCCAAAAGCCACTGACGATTTTCAGGTCGTGATCATTGGCCATCACTCGGGGCAGTCTATGTAATCTCTAAACTCTATGTTAAAACAAATTGGCAATTTCCTTCGTTGTTACGATCTCTCTACATGACAGAAAATGGGCCATTCGAGTTAGATGGTCGACCACAATCAACACATTGTCAAAGCCATTGCTCACAAGTAAGTGTGTTAAGTAGTCAAGCCCAACGGTGTGCCATGGTCTGTGCGGGATAAATTGGCACACAGTGTGCGACTCTGTGCCAAGGGCAAAGGGTCGCAGCCATCTGTGGTTGAATCTTTGCTCGTCAGCACACGACGCAGCGCTCGCAGAAATCTTTCACATCTTGGCGAATTCGTTTCCACCGGAATCTGATGCGCGCTTTGGCAAGAGTGCAAACAATACCTCTATGACTAGATGACAAACTGTCGTGCGGCTCGGAAATCAGTCTCAGTCGGAGCTCAGAGTTCGGCGGGACACATCTCTGGCTTCAATCTGATTGTCTTTCATCCACTCATCCTCGTCCCCATAAAACGAGTCTTGCGAGTACCTATTAGTTTTAGTTTCTCGCACATGACCGTCATGATGGACTAGGTAACCTACCGAAAGGTTAGGTCCTAGACCGTAAATGAGTACCAAACCCCGACAAGGCATACTAGGGGGAGTGCTTGACCTACCCATTTGCGGTAGTGCGGCATGCATTAGCTTCCGGGTATTGTGAGGAGCGTGCAAGGCGGACAAACGTGACACTTATTCAATTACTAGCCGCGCGCCCTGCGCCCGCTAACCGGGCAACGCCCGGACCTCGCCTATCATGCTAGTTAAGGTGGGTCTCGATGAAACCACTCCTGGAGACTTCAACCACCAACGGCGTCCACAAGCCTCTAGCTAGGGGGGGCTCAAAGCAGGGGTATGGAAGGTCTCATGGGTGGCCATACATGGCGGGGTGGATGGCAGCGGACGCGGCCGTTCATGGCGCTTGCTCGGTCTTGATCAACGGGGACGACATACGCAACTGTCACTCGCTCGGCAGCCGCGGCAGCAAACTCAACTGATGCTTCCTTCACGCTAGTCAGCGCTAGCACCCGGTCCATGAGGTTGGCTTTGTTGCCCTTTGCATCCGACAAGGGGGGGGGGGGGAGCGCGCTCACCGGATGGGCATGCGTGCGTCTACGCCGAGTGGCGGAGGCGACACCCAATTGGGCGGCACAACGCACCCACACGGCTCGATATCACTTGGGTAGGCGGATCTTCACGTTTGGCGGGCCGGACGACCGTTGTAGGGGGTCGGGGTCGCTTGTTGGGTGGTGTCGTCGAGTGTTGGGGTGGATCGTGACAGCCGGTGAATAATTTGATTTCAAGAACCTTCGGGTGGTCCGATTTCGAAGCACCCCCTCGTACCCACGGGTCGGCATGATGACCACCAAGCCGCCCGCCCACCCTCGGCTACATTAAGACCTTGGCTCCGGAGGTACTAGGCATATGGTTGGCACTAAGAGCAATGTGGCAGATGGCCTTTTGAGAGCGAACTGGGGGCACAATTATGTTTTGAACTGCTTGTTGATGTCATCTATGCAAGTGGAAGAGCACATGGAGGGAGAGATGTGAAGATGCTTATTGCTTAATGTTTAACAGTGGATTGTAATTGAACAAAGGAATCGGTTAAATGGTTTTGTCACCTCCCTCCACCGCACTAGGCTTAATAGCTTTCGCCTAGCTAGCTTGCATGTGCTCTCGCGTGATCTACGTGTCATGTGCTAGGGCTCTCCAACCGTCGTCAACAGCCTAGCGACGCGGCTCGTTCAACATTGGAAATCTCGTTTAGCATTGGGAACCTCGTCCAGCGCGTCGTCTAGATGACTAGATTTATTGTGCGTGTATGTACGTACCGGGAGGTACTAATATTACAATACGCATTAGAACCCTCGCTAAATTGCAATTGCGACGTACCCACGATGTACGTCCTTCCGATGGAAAAGCACGAATTAGAATTAGTAAAGAGTACTTGTACAATGTTATGCAATGTACTGTTGCATGATTGTACACGTCACACTCGTACCCTCCCCCTCTTGACAAATCTTGACGACAGCCGCGAGGCTGACTTCCGTTGTCTAAGCTCCTTTAGTTAAGCATTTACTATGACTTATGAATGCGCGCTGGGTGAGCCGTGAGCGTGCATGAAGTCCATGTAGACCCGAGTCTTGGCAAACGCGTGCCATTAGTGCGTCTACAAGAAATTTTGTAATGCAATTGTACGGTGTACTTCATTCAGTCGGTGCCATACATGTGGCATGGCGTCATCATTGAAGTGCGTCATGACGAGCAAATATCTGCCTTGGCGTCCAAGTAACGACTCAATGCATAGAGCAAAGATGTGGGAGACTTCAAACTCCTCATCATCACCCTCTCGGACAGTAAGCGGAACAGCATGTCGTAGTGAAGTGCTAGAGCATGGTCGTAAATTGTTAACATGAACACTGGGTGTAAGCGTATTGTCGCTGGTAGTTTCAATTTGTAGTTATGTTTCCCAATATGTTCCTCCACTGAAAAAGGTCCAAGTTGCCGGTCACGCAACTTCGTGTTTGGCTGCCCGTGTAAGAAGCAAGGTGTTTTGAAGAGGTGTTTTGTAACAACAATCATCTTGTCTCCTATGACAAAGTGCGGGGTTGTCGACGGTTCTGAACGAGCTTGCATCTCATCTTTGTGCAACTGTAACACCGAACGTACCATAGCATGTACCTCTTGTAACAATTTAAACCGCTCTGATGCGTCTTGCGAAACCAAGTGAATTGAAGGTCGCATGGTGAACAATAGATCATGGGGCTCCTCTAGAGAGAACCCGAAGTTAGCCTTGAAGGGAGTGTGCTCAATTCCCGGTCGTGCACGAGTAGCGTTGTACGCGAATTCCACTTGAGGTAACAAATCTGTCCGGTTTGATCCATCGTAGCAACATAAGCAACGAAGAAGCTGTTGAAACGTGATATTGACGCGCTCCGTTAGTCCGTCTTTTTCTGGGTGGCGACTGGAAGACATATCGAGTGGCGTTCCCAGGCGTCTCCAAAGCGTTTGCCAAAAAACACTGACGAACTTCGGGTCGCGATCACTAATCAGCACTCGGGGCAGTCCGTGTAGCTGATAGACTCCTTGTAAAGATAAGTTAGTAGTTTTATCTATTGTAACGCTTTTTGTGCACGGCATAAAATGGGCCATTCGTGTCAAATAGTCGACCACCACAGCACACTGTCAAAACCATTGCTCACATGTAAGTGTGATAAGTAGTCAAGACCAATTGTGTGCCATGGTTTGGGTGGAACATGCAACGAGTAAAGAGTCGCAGCCATATATGGTTGAATATTTGCGCGTTGACACACGACGCATCGCTCACAAAAGTCTTTCACGTCTTGGCGAAGTCGTTTCCACCAAAATCTGTCGAGCGCTTTATCAAGAGTGCTAGCAACTCCCATGTGACAAGTTGGCGAACTGTCGTGCAGCTTTGTGATCAATATCAGTCGGAGCTCAGAGTTCTGCGGGACACAAAGGCGATCGAGACGCCAAAAGTACCCAGCTATGGCTTCTATCCGGTTATCTTTCGACCACTTACCCTCGCCTCATAAAACGAGTTTTGGGAGTACCCCTCGCGCATGAGATCAGCGAACTTAGGGCTCAACCGCAACGCGTTAGCCCTCATTTAAGTCAAATTGTGCGCCTTCTAAAAGCGGCTCGGACTTCCGTCGTAATTCCTCATATGACGGAACCTCGCCATCCCAAAACAATGGAAGTTTGGCCTGAGGTACGAAGTATGGTCGCCGATTTAACGGATCAGTTTCGTTAAGGGCTCCCTTGCGATATGCAAGCGTCATCGAGCCCACAAATGGTTGCAAGTCCCGCAGGTACGTGCTTGCCGCTTGTTCAACTTGTTGTTCGGTTGCCTGAGCATATATCGCAGTGTGTCGTGCTATGTTACGACAAGGAACTTAGAGCACCCTTCAAGGTAACACCTTCATTGCTTGATTGCTTCGCATACGACCAAAGCTTCAAAATTGTGCACATAGTAGGTGTTGCCACGCTAAATTGAATTCAGCTTACGCGCCCAGTAAAAGACCGGCTGAAGGCCTCCGCCTTGATCTTGCAACAAGAGTGTTGCAATTCCCACTGTCGAAGAATATGTAGTAACGGTGAACGTCGCGTCTGAGATGACCTCCGAAAGGATTATACATGTCGCGGAAATGAGCCGTAACTTGAGAATCTCAAAGGCTTCCAAATAGGCAGGCGTAAGCGTAACCTAATGTGGATGGGACTTCCGGAGTAAGTCTGTCAAAGGTGCAGTAAGGCCGCTGAAATGATGAATAAATCTTGCGTACAAATTGCATAATTGTACGAAACTTCAAACCTCCTTTTGCGTCGTAGGCACTGGCCAGTCTGCAACGGCTTCGACTTTCTTTGTTGAAACAAAGATTTTTCCGGCAGAGATTGTTTAGTCTAGGTGCTCCATCTCATGTAGTCCGAAGACGCAGTTTTAAAAACTTTTAAGCCCTCCTCTTTGAATCGTTGGATAACAAGACGAACGTGCTCCAAGTAATTTTCCAGCGTACGACTGAAGACGCAAACGTCGTCGAGGTAGACATGAACGAACTTATGTAAAAATTCGCGTAATATGTCATTCATCATTCGCTGAAACGTAGCCGGTGCATTACACAGACCGAACGGCATGGCGACCCATTCCATCATGCCATCACGTGCCGGAAACGCAGTCTTGTGGATGTCCTGATCACGTACTCGAACTTGCCCGAAACCAGATGCGAGGTCGACATGCGTGTAAAAATTCGCGCCCTTAAGTTCATCGAGTGTGTCATCTACATGCGGAAGTGGGTAAGCGTCCTTACGCGTGACTTCGTTAAGGACACGGTAGTCAATGCACAGTCGTAGCGAGCCATCAGCTTTACGCCCAAAAAGAATTGGCGAGCCGATCTCACTGTGGTTGGGACGAATCAAGCTAGCCTCCATTGCGTCTTTGAGCTGTCGATTTAACTTAGCGCGCTCCTCTGGTGATAGTCTGTTTAGCCGTTGACGCTTCATTGGGCCAGTTGTGTCAATAGGATGACCCCATTGTCGTCTTACATGCGGCGATTCCAGTGATTGCAATAAATCCGGAAAGTCATCGTAGAGTGACTACCGGAAAGTTTCCACGTTGGCTTGCCATAAGTTCTTCTCCAGTGCGAAATTCTGCCGGTTGTTTTGATGTTGGTGTGATGTTAATCACTTAAAGCTCAACGTTAGGTCCCATGCTGCGGCGCGTCTTGCGCACGAGTTTCTGAACCTTGCCAGGTGACAGTAACAAACACTCAAGACGCCCTTCCTCAATTTGTGTGTCCATTCTTGTGCCGTCCATCAGCGTAAAAACATGTGTCGTCCCGAACAGTAAAGAATCATGTTCGTCATTAAGCCATGGTAAGCCATGTTCCAAATAAGTAGCACGTAAATCACGTAGAACGTAGAAAGTTCGTTGAAACTCGTGACGCGCTAACTCAAGAGCGATGTCACAGATTGTAGAAGACGTCACACGTTGACCATTGGCAAGTCGAACCGGAGTCTGCTTAGTCTGAGACTTACGAGTATGTAAAGCAAAGCGTCTCACGAAGACTTCCAAAACAAGGTCAAGAGTCGCATCGCAGTCGACTAATCCAGAAATTAGCTGTCCGCAATTAGGAGTTTTCACATTCCGCTCAGTTCGAATCACCCGAGCTTCAGCGAGGTCCGCTAACATGGCGGTAGCTTCCGGGGAAAACTGTCTTAGCGTAGCGATGGACCCTTCCGGGACGTTTGACAATACATGTATTGAGGTAGATTCATCAGAAATTGTAGTCGGTGCCAGATCGTGAAAAGTACAATCAACGTCGACTAACCACAATTAAACACGCCAAGGAGTTGGAGCAACCACTTCATGTTGGGTTGGATCGTCCAGCGAGTGGCGAAAGAATAGATGTGTTCTCGCCGGGAATTCTTGGTAGAGCGTCTTGTGTCGAGTGAGCTCGTTGAACTTACCCAACTTAGGAAGAACAAAGACAGCCATCGTAGATGTCGGAGTTGATGACCAATTTGTTCCGCTCACTCCTAGGGTGGATTGACAAACACGCGTTCTCCGCTCAAATCTCTATCCATGATCGAATCACTCGGCAAACAACAGTGAGGTAAGTCACAGTGCGAGTTAAGACCCTCATCATCAGCACAACCCTCCAAAGTGAAGTCAAAGCGTTCGTGCAAAGGTTCGAAAATAGAGTAAACGTGTTACCAATCAATCGAACGTTTGGTTACATGTTTACGACTCTCTCTGCTTGTTTTGACCACGACGACCTGCTACTAGTTTCGAAGGTGTCGCGACTGTAGTCGATGGAGGTGTGGAATGGGTCTTGAGGACCTCTGTCGCTAACAATGCCTCAAGACGACCAATAGATGTAGCCAGCTGCTCCAATTCGTCGGAAGAGCAGCCTTGCCACCATCATTTATGCTTCGATAGAGCTCCTACCGCCTCGTTGCCTTTGAGCTCCGGGCACTGAAACAGACGATGCCCCTTCTTCTGACACTTGAAGCAAAGTCCCTTCTCTTGATGACGCTTACGCTCTTGTGTAGTCAAAGCTCCAGCGATGGAGCTGAAGTCAACTCGGCCAGTGCTTGAAAAAGGTCGACCACGGCCTCGACCACGACCTCCACGATCATTGCCACGACCACGTCCTCGACCAAACCATGTACCTTCACCGCGTTGCCAACGTTTAGACGCCTCCACCAAAGGATCGTCGTTAGGTCGCTTGCGAGTAAGTTGTCCACCTCCACGGGTTGTCGAATGGATAGCTATTGGTCTAGGACGATCAAGATGTGGCGAATCAGTGACGAGGTCATTCAGAAAAAAAAATAGCTCTACCAAGGCAAGAGTGTAGTCCTTTTGATGTGATCGATGGGACTTAGCTTGAGTCTGAAGTTGAAAATTAGCCAGGCCACTGCTGAAATTAACGCACCGAAGATCATATGTAAGAGGTTGACGGGACCTTCGTAAAAAGTCGCTGAACAAGTGAGTGTAGTCGGCGTAACTCAGATTGCCTTGCGTAAGTCTGAGAAGGGCATTAATTGCGTCATCTAGAATATTCGGTAACATGGACGTCTTACGAATCTCTTCCACCAAAAGAATCTGGAATAGCAGTTTGTTGCTTACAATTGAGCCACCAATTGTTCAAAGGTCAAGATAATTGAGACGTAACCAACACAATAGCGTTGTACGAGTCGGCATTAATTCCAAGCTTGGCGAGGCGTTGAGGCTACGCCTGGGGCCGGTCCTCCAGCTCACGTGCCTGTGGATCAGATTAGTAACAATAATTAGTTGCAACTTTACGTTGCGTCTCAATAAGGGTCACGGTCAGTCCAACAAAGCTAGTTGTAGGGGCCGGAATGCCCATACGTAAATCAGTCGGCGTCTCTCCACACAGGTAATCAATATGACCTCTCATCAATATCCACAAATGACTAGAGTCGACAACTGAAAACCGAGAGTAGAAAAAGAAACTGCCTTGGTAACGACGTATCCTCATGACAAAGCAATTGGTTAGTAGTCACTGCTCGCCGAAATAAAGTTTCCCATTGAGTCACGTAGCCAAAGTGAAGTAACTCGAACTTTCGTATTACGTCAGGAAGTCGCCCTGACTTAGTCGGCGTAAGTAAGAGACCGTCAATGTCAATGGTAGCCGGAACGACGTAAGTACGATCAAGATTAATTGTCGATTGTGTCGTAACGACTTGCACAAACTTAGCATGAGTGCAAATATTAGCTGCGATGAAAGGTACCGGAACATATGCCGAGAAGACGTAAACAAGCTAATGTTTGCCCTCAGATAACGACATTCGAGCCGGGGTGTTACTCAACCGAGTTGAGTCATCAGATTTCATTGTAAGGCCAATTTCCTCACTTAACTCACGAACGGTAGTGTCGAAAGGCTTTTCGTTAGGTTATATCCAAGCGGCGGAAACCAAATTTTTCCTGTACGGGGTTCGCATTGTAAAACGAGCTTAATGTCCGAGGCCTTGGATCCTTCGACAGTTAATACGAGCACCACGTAATTACAATGTCATACAGAAGCCATGTCAAATCGATGATACAATGTCGATCAAAGAGCTTTGAAACCAGTGTGGCACTTGGCCTTTTGAAAGCTAACTGCGGGCATCACAATTCTGTTTTGGTTTGCTTGTTGTTGTTGTCGTTGCAAGTAGAAGTGCACATAGAGGGAGAGATGTGAAGAAGTTTAATGTTTAGTGTTTAACAATGGATTATAAATGAACAAAGGAATTGGTTAAATGGTTTTGTCACCTCTCTCTATTGCACTAGGTTTAACAGCTTTCGCCTAGCTAGCTTGCACGTGCTCTCGCGTGATCTACGTGTCATGCGCTAGGGCTCTCCAACCGTCGTCAACAACCTAGCGACGCGGCTCGTCCAACATTGGGAACCTCGTCCAGCGCGTCGTCTAGCTGATCATGATTACTTTGCGTACTTGTACGCACCGGGAGGTACTCGTAGTACAATACGCAGTAGGACCCTCGCTAAATTGCAATAGCGACGTACCCACGATGTACGCCCTTCCAATGGAAAAGCACGAATTAGAATTAGTAACGAGTACCTCTACAATGTCATGCAATGTACTGTTGCATGATTGTACTCGTCACAACAACCCCATACTGCCCTATCCTTGCCCAATTTGACGGCGGGTGGTTAGGTAGACAAGGGTGGATAGAAACTGAAATAAAACAGATACCCCTCGCAAATGATATCCGCGAACTTAGGGCTCAACCGCAACGCGTTAACGGTCAACGATTGTAATTGCTCGTCCTTATACAACGACTGGGACTTCCGTCGTAATTTTGTGTATGGCGGAACCTCGCCATCCCAAAATAAGGGAATTGTGGCATGAGGTACGAAGTCCGGTCTCCAACTAAACGGATCGGCTTCATTTAGGGCTCCCTTGCGGTACGCAAGTGTCATCGTGCCCGCAAACGGCTGCTAGACCCGCATGTAACAAGTTCGCCGCTTATTGTTCAACATGTTGTTCGCTTGCCTAAGCAGATGTTGCATTGTGTCGTGGTATGTTACGACAAGGAACTTAGAGCAAACCTTCAAGGTAACACCTCTAGTGCTTTCTTGCCTCACATACGGCCAAAGCTTCCGAATCGTACGCAAAGTAGATGTTGCCACCCTCAGCGGGATTCAACTTTAGCGCCCATTAAGAGACTAGTTGAAGTCCCCCCCCCCCTCCTTTAGCAACACGAATGTAAAAATCCCCATTGTCGAAGCATTTGCAACTACGATGAACATCGCGTCCGAGGTGACCTCCGGAAGGATAAGGCATGCCGCGGAAATAAGCCCTAATTTGAGAGTCTAGAAGGCTTCCAAATATGCAGACGTCAGCGTAACCTTCTGTGGATGTGACTTCCGTAGTAAGTTCATCAATGGAGTCGTAAGGCCGCTAAAATGACGAATGACCTAAGCGTAGAAGATGCATAATTGCACGAATCTGCGAAACTCCTTCTGCGTCGGAGGCATTGGCCAGTTTGCAACGGCCTCGACTTTCTTAGTCGAAACGGAAATTTCATAAGCAAACAAAGTGTAGCCCACGCACTCCATCTCTTGAAGACCGAAGAAACATTCCTTAAGACGCAACTTCAAGCCCTCCTCTTTGAAACGCTAAAGCACAAAACGCAAGTGCTCGAGGTGCTCCTCCATGGTGCGATTGTATACACACATGTCGTGGAGGTAAATCGTCACGAAAAGTCGCGCATGATGTTGTTCATCATCCGCTAAAACGAAGATGATGCGTCGCAGGGTCCGAAAGGCATCGCAACTCACTCCATCAGACCGTCAAGTGTTTGAAAGGCAATCTTGTGGGTATTTTCGTCACGCACTCGAACTTGCCATAAGCCAAACGCTAGGTCGAGGTAGGTGTAGAAGTTAGCGTCCTTCAACTCATCGAGGTTGTCATCCACACGCGGAAGTGGGTAAGCGTCCTTACGCGTAACCTCATTAAGGCCACGGTAGTGCATAGTCGAAGCGAGCCATCGGCTTTACGCACAAAAAGAATTGACGAGCCAAACTCACTATGCATGGGACGAATTAAGCCATCCTCCACTTCGTCTTTGAGTTGTCGATTAAGCTTAGTGCGCTCCGCTGACGTTTTAATGTCACTTTGATGACCCTATCCAAAGTATAACTTGCATTGCAAATAATGGAAATTCGGTGAGACAGCTCGTCGGTTTTTGGGTCAAATATTGGCGTACATAATTTCGATTTGGAAGACAGCATGTGTTCCCAAACATGATACATCGTTTATGCGTGTGGACTTATTTCCACAAAAAGGTTCGCCCACGCAAGGGGACGCGATAGAGTCCATATTTGTGCGATGCAAGAAAAAAAAGGAAATATTGGACGGAGTTGGCGAATAAAACAAGTGATATATATTTATATAGGATTGGCTTGATGTAGTTAGCTAGCACAAAATGGCATTGTCGAGCCTAGTTCCGGGTGTGCGGAAAGCAATTTCATATCATGGTTGCGAGTGCAAGTCGTGCGGTAGCGCGAGGCACAGTGGCGCTCACGATTAGCAAACAATATTGCAACATGAGGAGCACACACACGTTGGTTTTGAGCAATACCAAGTCTTCATTGCATTTCTATCCGAAACCGTTCACACAACTCGGCGAGCATTACCCCGAACCTTTTCTCGTCACTCTCAGAACAAACTTTACTGACGTAGCGAAAACATGTAACATATATGCATGCCCGTCATTCCATTCCAATTCCATCCACCGTCTTGCCTAGCACCTACTGGCACATATATTCAGACGTGTGTGTTGGGTGTCATCCTCCCGCCGTCTTCCAAGTCATCCAAGCGACCGGTGTTGCTGGATGACTCGTCCCGTAGTGTCGCCTACCTCAAAAGAGCGGCGATGGCGGGGTCTCTGGCCGCTAGGACGGCCACCAGCATGACCAACACGACGGCCAGAAAGTGCGAGACGCCGAACCCACTACTGACCTCAACAGAGGGAGTGGCCTTCACAGCTAGGGCACATCCCACATATCAGTGACTCCCCCTCTCTATGAATGCGCGGAGCAATGGCTTATTTCGACCAACAAGCGAACGTGTGTCATTCTCGATATTAAGACGCGTGGTTGCTTACCTTTGCGGGTGTTTGTTTAGACATTTTCACCACGTTGCTCTTATCGAAAGGCTTCAACTTGCCACGGAAATCCTCGATTGTTTTGTACCCCTATCGCAAATCAATAACAACTTAATGGACACTAAATTGACACAGGAACGGAGTATATGTGAGTGACTGACTGAGCGTGTGTGTGACTGACTGAGCGCGCGCGCGCGCGTGTGTGTGTGTGTGTGTGTGTGTGTGTGTGTGTGAGTATATGTGTGAGAGGGAGAGAGAGAGTGTGTGTCTACGAGGTAGGGATAGACACTGTTTATGTTTGTGTATGTGTGTGTGTGTGTGTCTACGAGGGAGAGATAGACACTGTGTGTGCACGTGTTTGACTGTGTATATGTGTATATGTGTGTGTGTGTGTGTGTGTGTGTCTACGAGGGAGAGATAGACATTTTGTGTGTGTGTGTGTGTGTGTGTGTGTGTGTGTGTGTGTGTTAATTTGTCTCGTCGATGGGGGGGGGGGGGGGGGGGGGCTAGACGGGCACAACGTGTAGGGGACATTGGTTTTGGGGCTCTACCTTTTGCACCATCAGCGCTTCCAGCTCATCAGCAATCCTGGTAAAACATCCAGCGCCCTCTGACCAATGCTGCGTCCCCACCTGCACCGCCGCTGCCCCGCAGAGGATGAGCTCAAACGCATCGCGCCCACTGCTGACACCCCCAACCCCCACCACATCGATATCTGGCCGCAACAACTGGCTCATCTGTCGCACGTTGGCGAGCGCCACAGGCTTCACAAACCCACCGCCCAGCCCGCCAAAGCCCCCCTTGGGTGAGATGATGGCGTGCTCCGCATCCGCGTCCACAATAAGGGCATTGCCTATCGTGTTAGTGCACACCACGTATTTGATGGGGTATCTACCAGCGCGAACAAAGGGGAAGGAGAACACATGCATCAGCAAAGACCGGATGGCGGATGGGTAGATTGATACATGGAACACTTGTTGATTTGAAGACAACATGAGTGGTTGAACAGAGGTGATGAGGAGATATGGAGTGAACAGTGCTATAGAGAGCGGGCACAACATTGATGGCCTGAAAGTATATTGAAGATGCGTGTGTGAACGTGAGTGTGGGCGCGTGTGTTCGTGTGTATGTGTACGTGGGTGCGTGTGTGCGTCTACAAGTGTGGGCGTCTCTGTATTGGTGTGCGTGTGCGTGTGAGTGTGTGTGTGTGTGTGTGTGTGTGTGTGTGTGTGTGTGTGCGCGCGCGCGCGCGCAGGTGTGTGTGAGTGTGTGTGTCTGAGTGTGAGTGAGTGAGTGTGTGTGTGTGTGTGTGTGTGTGTGTGTGTGTGTGTGTGTGTGTGTGTGTGTGTGTGTGTGTGTGTTGTATCACCCGTTGAGAGCAGCTGTTCATTGCTTTTGGAAGTGGCAATCGGTAGAGGTGGTGGTGATATGTGATTTACGACGTACTTGTTTAGTATTTCTGCGGCGCGCTGAAAGTGTGGTATGTCAAAGTACGGGGCCAGTTTGACGCCCAGTGGTCGATCTGCTCGGTTTGTGAAGGCTGGGTGAGACGTGACCTCCTTCAGCACGGCATCCATCTGCTCGAAATCGTACGCCATAGTGGGCTTTCCGGGAATGTTAGGGCATGCTAGGTTAAGCTCGACAGCGGCGATCCCGTCCACCGACGACGAGCGGCTCAGCATCTCGAGGTTGTCCGCTAACGAGAGCCCCGACAGCGACACAAAGTAAGGCTTCCCAGTGCCTGAAACCTTGTCGACGACCTCCTTGCTGATGTAGTAATCGATACCCTTATTGGGGAGCCCCTCGGAGTTGATGCTGCCCGCGCACCCGTCACCCAGCTCGACCTCCTTATATCTGTTGGCATACGTGACAACACGAAAACGGCGGTTGGGCGGTTGGAATGACATTTTAAATGCACGTGTATCCCTATTTTCGTAGCCAAGGCGAAACCGTCTCTCGCTACGACTTTGGATGTCACCAAGCGTAATGAGGTCAGACATAGAAAAAAACTGTGGTCGGTGCACTGACAGACTGCTGATGATAATGGTAGTAGCGGCATATACCTGGGTAGAGGGTTGCCGTCCTGCGGCACCAGCGTCGCGCTCTTGGCCAGCACCGCTCCCGCGCGCGACTCGGCGATCTTAATCAGAGGGTTCACAGAACCGGTTCGCGGACCAGATGCGTTGTACACGCAGCAAGAGAGACGCAAACCACCCACTGTTGTGCTTAGGTCTGCCATTTTAAAAAACCCAACTCAGCTTCGACAGAGGGGGGAGAGCGCGGGCCTGCTCGGGGTCACAAAACTGGCGGCCGCCGCCGACGATCCGCGAGGTAGAAACAGGCGACGTTTAGTTAGCGCCTCTGACGTGGTGCAATGCCTCGTGTTTGTAAGCAATGTCAAGAAGAATCTGTACTTAATTTAATATGTTGGTGATATTCTCCGAAAGTCGTCCGAAACCGCCATCAGCAAGGACCCATCGTGTCCACGTCGGCAGGTCCGTCCTTGATGCTGATGTTTCTTATTCGCGCCGAGCAGCTAAATTTCGCTGCATTTCGTGGATCGTCCTTATGTATTTCGCCCGTTATATAGCTTAGTTGACGCTTATGTACGCGCTCGTCTGGATGGATTTGTGGTCGTATCTGCAGCTGTCGTCGCCCGCGTCGCGCCACCTCAGTCCTCCACGCCACCCGGTTCTCCCTTCCTCTGACCGTCCTGTCGACCAGAGTCACTCCCATTCCGCAGCTTAGCTCAGACCTTGGAGCCTCTGCTGATACGAAAAAGCACAGAGTTGAGGTCGTTCACTCCGGAAAGCCCCAAGATATATACGACAAATAATTATAATGGCGACTCGGCACCTGTGCACGTCGCCCCTGCCCGGAACCTCGCTGCCAAGGGCATCAGGAGCGGCCAAACACCGCGCCCACGGACGACGGGTAACCACCGTAGCAGGCTTACGCCAGAGCGATGATAATTCAGCGCAGCGGAGTAGTCGTTGGGGCTGGAGTGACGTCACCAACGCACGCACCATTCTCCGGAGCAAAGAGGTGAGGCGAGGCGCTTATCCATAGTCGACTCGTCACCGTCCCACTCCCCTCTCCCCCTTCAAGCACCCAACGAGGTCGCAATTTCGAAAAATACGCAGCATTCGTTAGATTTATCGCCATCGAGCTTATAGCCCCACGTATCTTATGACATTCCTTCCGCACCGTTTTCCTGTCTGCCAACTCTCACCATCCGCAGCCATCGTGGGATGTTTTACTTACAAGTTCTCACACACGTTACCTCTGATAGCACAGCTCACAATCCCACATAACTCTTCTTTAGCTCAAACGCCAGCATGACGTCTCTGTCCTGCATTTGCCTAGTTTTCTGTCATACTCGTGGGCGTCCCGTCCTCCCTCGCCTCCAGCCTTGCCTCCCCCTTCTCGCTTCGCCCACCACCTTTAATTAGCACCAACTCACTCTCCTAAGGGAAACCGCCGCACACTCTTCTCTCTTCCACTTTATTTTCATGTCTAGAAATCCATTGCAGCAGCAATATGGCTCAGGATCCACTTGTGAGGCGCCTCTCCCATCACATGTCATCTCGTGTCATTCGACGATTCCATCATCACACATTCAACCCATTCCTCTCCGCTTGCAACCGTCGTTGCCCGAGGTCACATTCCTCAGCTGGACCGCGTAAATTGACCTAAACCCGAGGAGCTAAGATTGAGATGAGTAAGTCCTGGGGCAGGGGCGGCTGGCTGCTGCGGCAGGGGATGCTTCTCCGTCTACGTTTCCGCTGG
This sequence comes from Tetraselmis chui, assembly GCA_026401115.1. Taxonomy (NCBI): domain Eukaryota; kingdom Viridiplantae; phylum Chlorophyta; class Chlorodendrophyceae; order Chlorodendrales; family Chlorodendraceae; genus Tetraselmis; species Tetraselmis chui. The sequence goes on from JAPMLY010000074.1 coordinate 60,122, forward strand.
TGCACAAAGGGGAACGTGTGCTGGTGCGACCCTCCACCCCCACAACCTAACCCTTATCAGTAATATACGCACCCATACTTTGGACGCTGGAGATGGGGTGGCCCTGAGGCGATGGGGTGCTGCAGGTGTGGTACAAGCACGACCTGCGCACGGACGATCACATTGGGCTGGTGGAGGCGGCGGCGCAGGCGGGCGAGATGGTCCCCTTCTTCTGCTTCGACCCCGAGCAGTATACGCAGGTATTGCGTTCCCCGGGCGGCGCCGAGGCGCTTCATGACGCTCTGCTCTCCCTTCGGAAGTCACTCAGGTCCCCCCCCCCCCCCCCCCCCCCCCCCCCCCCCCCCCCCCCCCTTTCACTGATTGAAAAGGGAATTGTATGTGGCGAAGGACTGGAATTGGTATTCTATTTGCGTTTAGTGGGCTATGGTACTTGATCTTATGGAGGCGATGCTCTCATTGAGAGGGAGCATTTTCACTCTTACCCCAGTAAGTCCGAAATTCAACGCTGTGTGATCCGTATCAAGACCCACAAGAGGACGGGGGCTGTATGCTTCCAGTGGGCCTAACTGTCACACGTTTTGAGTCTTGAAGTATTCCCATAAGACCACTATCCATAGTCTGAAACTTGAGTCAGGTCCCATATTGGAAAGGGGCGGAACTGGGGGGTGGTGGGGGGGGGGGGGGGCATTGATGCTGAGGTTGGTGGTGGTGCATGCAGGTCACGGGGGAGCGACTTGGTGGTGCGGGTGGGGCGGTGGGAGGAGGAAGTTGCGGCGATGGCCAAAGCTGTCAACGCAACGGCGGTGGTCACTGAACAGGAAGTGGAGCACGGGTGAGGCTGTGGCACCCTCTGCCCTTGCTGATGGTATGATATGATGCACGTGAATGCATTTCATTGACACTGACGTGTCTTTTCAGGCAGAGACAGGCTTGCTCCCGCACAGGGCGTCTGTTGCCTGAAGCATGCAGTCTCCGCACCTGGCGTCTGTCCCTTTTCGACGTCAACAGCTACACCGAAAACTACAGGGGTGAGTAACACAAGCTATAAGAACCAGGCACACACCACACAAGCATACGCGCGCGCACTCACACACACACACAAAAACACACACACACACACACACACACACACACACACACACACACACACAGACAGCGGCACAAACGATTATGGGCACAGATTTTTCAAACGATCAGCGAGCACGGCCTATTCTTGCGCTCCGACGCTCTCATCCTCTGACCTAAGCCACGTGTCAAAACTATATAAGCACACGAACCTACACTAAAGCAGTCAGCTATCCTGACGATACACACACACACACACACACACACACACACGCGCGCGCGCACACATATATAATGCTTTTTCCCCCAGGCACACACATAACCATGCGCAGAATCTCCCTCGTCCATATTTTTCCTATATTGCTTCGCTGTATTTTGATGATTATATCTTACCCCCAGGCAGCTGCACACTCTTTTTCGGTTGAATTTCTCTAATTTTCGAAAACTGCTTGCGACAGAGTTTGCTCAGCGGATGGGGGCCGCGCTGCAGCCCCTGGCGTGCCCTAGCCTCCCACCGTTGCCGGAATCAGTGAAGGCGGGGGATGTGCCGGGACTGGACGCCATCCAGGCTGAGGCGGAGCGCATTCGGGGGGACCTGCTCCCGCACACGCGCTCCATGGACGACGACGCTTGGGTACAGTCCGCTAGCGTGGGGCTATCGCATGACGAGGACGCGCTGTTGGCGTCCCTGACAGACTACCTCAGGTTTGAAAAGAGGGAAAGGGGGGTGGGGGAGCAGGACAAATATACAACTCAATTAGTCTTAACATGGCATTTCATTGAAGTTCAAAATTTCTACGTCCGCTCCCTCAAAGCCCATCTTACGTTATGTTGGGTCATTGTATCTGTGGGCATATTTTTTGCCAAAGTTGTTGCCGGTGTGCGGTGTCACAGCTATGCCAGCGTGAACCCTACGGAGCTGCATCTGACGGTGAAGGGGCTGGAGACCCCCGCCGGCCCGGGCGCATCATTCCGCGCCGTCTTCTCCCACGCCCTCGTGCTCGGCACCCTCTCCCGCCGACGCGTGTATGAACTGGCGGCAAAGAAGTCGCAGGACGCCAGCATCGGCTTCCAGGTGAACTGCCTCTGCCTCATCTCACACCTTACTTCCTCTATTTGAGTTGGAGGACTTGAAGACTTATGCTCATTACCCTGACTGTTGGTGGAGCGTAGAGCGCGATGGCGAACGCGATTGCGGCGCTGTCCGCCACTCCGACGCCCAGCTCTGTCTCTACCAACGCAATGGAGTGCGCCATGATGACTGACTTTCATTGGCAGCTGGCCGCAACGGATATGCAGCGGACCACGCCGTCTGGGGTACACCCCTTCTCCCCTCGGTCTCTTCGTAACGCTTCACGATACACTCCACTGCTATTCAATGCTGTCGAAGGGGTAGTTTGGTGGTCTGACTGAATTTGCTGTGCTATTTATGACAAAATGTAAAGCGCCTTGCGTAATATGAAACAAGCTAGCCTTGCCTAAAATGATTTAGTAGTGTATTGTGTGACTCATTGCGTTAATATATTCTCCACCCCAAGTGTTTTTTTTCTTTGATTTGGCTCGTAGATGAGGGAATCATAATCATCTCACACACACTTACACACAAAGTATTGACGATATGTTCATCTACTACCAAGTATAGCTGGACAAGTAAATTGACGATTGTCTGTTGACCCCCCCCCCCCCCCCCCCCCCCTTCCTTTCCCACTATAGCTCACGCCAAGGTACTGGCGCTGGCGGGGCATTCTTACGCAGTATCTGGAGGCGGAACCATCAGAGGTATGTGAGGCGGTGGGGCAACGGGATTTGCAGGTCTGATTTAAGCACCTTCGTCTGTGGTGAAACAACACGTAGTAAAATAGCGCGCGCGCGCGCGCGTGTGTGTGTGTGTGTGTGTGTGTGTGTTCGTGCGCGTTTACTTGGGTGCTTGCGGATATGTGTGCGAGCGTGCGTGTGTGTGTATGTGTGTGCGTGCTTGTGTGTGTGTGTGTGTGTGTGTGTGTGTGTGTGTGTGTGTGTGTGTGTGCGCGCGCGAGTGTGAGTGTGTCTGTGTGCTGTATATAACTGATGCAGGGCGCGAACCCGGAGCTGCCTCCCATTCTGTTGGTGCACGGGTTTGGCGCCTTTGGGGAGCATTGGCGTGGCAACATTAACGCGCTGGCCGCCGCGGGCTTCCGCGTGCTAGCTCCAACTTACCCGGGCTACGGGCGGAGCGAGAAAACGATGACGACGTACGGGCAGGGCGTCTGGACCGACTTCCTGCGCGACTTTGTGTTGGACATCGTGAAGGCGCCGGTGGTGGTGGCCGGCAACTCCATCGGCGGCTTCCTTAGCGCCTCAATGGCGGCGGACCACCCCGAGACGGTGGCGGGACTCGTGCTGGTCAACAGTGCAGGTGAGCTATGATCCTTTTTGATACGATGAGCGGAGCCTTCTGCTGCTACATACCATATGTATCTTATGCCGTGCTGTTTTTCGTTACAACGAAACTGCTTTTTTTATTAGTTTCGCACTTGTAACGGTACGACCAGACCTTTCTTTCGTCGTTATGTTTCTCGCGTAGTTGACCCATTGACTCCTATCGCTCCGCGCTTCGACTTTTGGGCTGCTTTCCGGCGGTGTCGTTATGTTTACTCACGAGCGGCGCGACTTGTTGTTTTATGTAGCAATACACAATGTATTGAATTTTCTGTTTCGAAGACCGCAAAGCAAACGGCAAGGACTTATCCTGACGGGTTTGGGATCATGTCACTTTTTCTCTTCCGTTCTGTGCTTTTGCATCGTTCGTGCAGGCAGCCGCATAGTAAGAGACAGGGTTCTGTCTGAAAAATTCGTATTTTGCCGCCTTGCGTTCTTGAGAAGAATGGAAGTTAAACAGAGTTTCTTTCGTGTTTTTTTGTATTCCCTACTTTGCTTAGTGAGAAAACTGCGTCCGATTTCTTCGCGACGCTCTCTGTTGCTGACCGCGTTTTCGTGTGACGTTTCACGGACACGGCGAGGGGGAGGTAAGTAAGAGGGAGGGGAAGAGCGAGAGGGAGAGGGAGATATATATAGGGAGAGGGAGAGAAAAGAAAGAAAGCAAGATAGAAAACGAGATGAAAAGCGAGAGCAAGAGGGTGGGGGAGAGGAAGATGTATATAGAGAGGAGAAGGAGAAGGAGATGTTAATTATTATATAGATTTTTTGTCTATAATTATAGCACGAGCAAAGGATATGTGTTGGACAGTTCCGTCGTAATATTTTTTCATATCAACTTGCTCCGGGAGCAGACTCGGAGCTTTCGTCTCTTCGTTTGACGCGCCTCTGACTTCGCGCGATTGCCGTTCTTTATCGGCAGGCCCCATAAACAGCAAGATCAACATCGCCGAAGTGAATGCACCGGCGGCGGCCGGCGGCAAGCCGCCCTTTTGGATCGCCAACACCGTCTCTCGGCTGCTGATTTCTTACCTGGAGACCTCCATCGGAAAGACGCTGGTGAGGGGGCAGCCGCTTTCCGTGTGCACCTGTCAGTCACATCGCTGAAACTTTTGAAGGTTTACTTTATTTATTTACAAGTATCGGTGGGTGATTTATAGTGTAGCATGCTTTGGTATATATTTCGAAACTCTCTGTACTTAGTGCTATTGCTTGTTGATGATTCGAATGCTTACATGCTATTATAGATCATGCGCCCTCGCTGTCATCTGCTGTGACTGTCAATGATTTTAGCCAACTTACACCTTAATACACTGCCGCGCTCTTAAATGAGCTTTGTCTTGTCAGTGATGTTTATAACTTTGCCAGCCCCGTAGTGCATTGAAACTCTCTGTACTTAATGCTATTGCTTGTTGATGATTCGAATTCTTACATGCTATTCGCCCTCACTGTCATCTGCTATGACTGTCCATGACTTTGGCGAACTTACACCTTAATACACTGCCGCGCTCTTAAATGTGCTCTGTCTTGTCAGTGACATTTTCTTTGATGCTGTCGTGAGCTGTCACCTGCGAATTTAACTTTTCGCTCAAGCAAATAAAATGTGACACACACGTTCATCGATGACAATTTGGGACAACTGAAATTTGGAAAGGGTTGCCTAATGGAGCTTGTACTTAGCCACGAGGGTGTGAGATGTGTGAATTTGTTTTGTAGCCAACGTTTGATAAAACGATGCTAGTATGAGTATGTTTTGATTGCGTGATACGGGAAAACAAGTGAAAAGCGTCAGGGTCACAACTTTTTTTTCAGGCTTGTGAAAATACAGGCAAGTGATTTTTTTCCTGAAGATCGCGATCTGAAAGGCACTGCATGTGTTGTCCTTGTTGGTTTTGTAAATGAACCTTGCGATCAGGAAGCTGATATTCCTATTAACGTGCTCGGCGGATCAGCACGTATCTCCCTTAGTTTCCTACTGAACATTGTTTTTGTTTTCAACTGAGCTTAAGACAGGAAATATACGTGTATGTATGTCTAGCGACCTTTTATCATATCTAAAACGTGCCGAGCACTCAGGAGCCTTTAGCTCCGAAACTTGTATGCACTGAGATGTGTATTTCGGGAGGGTTTCTGATCTGCAGCACCACTTGCTGTCCCTCGCCTCTTCCTTCGGTCAGGGGAATCTGTACCCCACAAACCCAAAGGCCGCTGACGCGTACCTGGCGGATGAGATTTACCGCGCGGCGTGCGACCCGGGCGCGCTGGGAGTCTTTCGGTCGGTGTTTTACCTCCCGCCCCCGCGCCCCCTCAACTACCTCGTGGACACCTACGACGGCCCCACCATGGTGCTGCAAGGTGAAAAATCGACAGTTGCTGACCTTCCCGCCCTTTTTCGCGCCACAGACCAGCACAGCACAATAAGCCGCAAAGCATTAATTTAGCAGCTGCTTCAGTGCTTGGCTAGCTGCTCGGTCCTTCACGTATTTCTTTCTGTGCGCTTATCGGTGGTTTGGATTGTTCGAATGGTCGTTCGCTCTCTGGGTTGTCCGTCCGATCGCTCGTGCCGCTTCATGGCATATTCTCATCCGCCTGTCTGCCACCGCCTCGTTCGTTCGTTGGTTGCTTCGTTAAATCAATCCAACGATCGCATGTCCACTTGCATCGCATAATTATGGCAGCGATATTTATATCGTTTCGAATATCGCTTCATGTCGATGTGTGTACGATACAGCTCAGAAAGATCCGCAGGGCTGTTTGTCTTGAGTTGATTGTTCGGATGTTGGATCACCATTGTTGTACAGCTGTGTCGAGTGTTAAATAGATAGAAAGAGCTTGTTAATCGATATTTGGAATCAAACGACATCACATGGTCGCTGTTGTTTGGTATCGACTGATTATCTTGAATGACGACGTGGGCTCGAACCGACAGGGAAGCTCGACCCTTTGAATGATGCGGTGGGGCGGGCCAATCAGCTGGTGGCGCTTTGCAGTAACCCCGTCGAGCTGCACCTGCTGGAGGCCGGCCACTGCCCGCACGACGAGACCCCGGCCGCCGTAAACGAGAGGCTGGCTGATTTCGCCCGGCGGTGCGGACCCTCGGGAGTCGGCGCCACGAGTGGTAGCGTGGCGAAGAATGCGGCCACGTGACGCAATATTAGAGCTGAGAGGGGCCCGGCGGCTTGGCCCACTTACATGTGCGAGTATGTATACATACTGCGCAACACTGGGAATATATTTTCCGACGTCGGTATATGTGCTGCCGTTTGTGATTCAGACTGCTGACCCCTCCGCTGTATGCATCCCGTGTCACAAGCATTCCTCTACGCATGTTTTTGGCTGTCTTGACATTGGCTGTATACAAACGAAGGAGCGAACGATAGCGATGATCGGTGTATAACATATGGCTGAGAATCAGTGAACTGAGAGTGCGCGAAGGCCCGAGTGACAGTAAACCGACACAACACGTAAAACCCCGCGAAGAGAGGCGAACAAGCATGCAAACACGCGAGTAAATAATCAATAACGATTGAGCTGCACAGAATGGCCCTTGGAACGTCAGCATGTCATTCCCCTTTCCTCCTCCCCTTCCCTACTGCCCCCCCCCACACACACACACACAATGCGCTTGCCATGGCTATCGAAAAGTACGAGGACCATAGTGGTACAGAACCGTAGTCGTGTTGGGGGGTCTCAACATAAATCCGGTACCTGAATTGGACGATAACGCTTTACGAAGTAATGACCAATGACATACGTTATGAACACAACATGAAGGGTCTACATGATGGTTGCAATTGGTATATCGGAGCTAGGGCTGTGGTTTTTTCACGTTGAGTTGGGGCCAGCCATCAACCGACAGGAAACAGGCGATCCAAGATATTCGAGTGCGCACGTAATGTTTCAGTTGAAGTCGCAGAAAACGGAGTGAAAGTAAACGGCTCGTGTTTAACCCGTTTCTCCGCATTTCGAAATTATCTGACACGATTCGCAGTCCAAACGGCGCTGATACTATGGCACAACGTTACGCCCATGACATCATTTTATCCTTCCATCGTCAACCCATGCCTTCATTGCCGTGAGTCGACCGCCCCGTCGCCATTTGCCCTCAGATTCAGAGGGAGAAATATATAAGTGAGAACGTCGTCGCTCCTTTGCCGTTCGCACTTGCCCTTCCGTCTCTCGCGCATTTCGACTCCATGGCTTTTTTTATCATTTTGTCAGTTGATATAGTTGGACAGCCACAATGATGGGAATTCCACAGTTCCGCCTGTACGCCTGCGCTCGTCGAGAGCAGTCATCTGCCCTCGCGTACTACTGCAGCACCATCAGATGACCATCCCCTTGGGCGGCAACCGAGCAGCTCTCGGCTGCAGGCGAGTCCCTTCTGCGTCATCCATTGGAACAATCATATCCAGGTACCCCTTGCCGCCGCTCCACTGCAGATGACCACACCCTTCTCGGGAAAGCCACCCTCCCTACGGCTTTGCCGCACTCTTGCCAAGTGCCCCACAATGTCAGGAAACATTTTCCCTCGCCCACTCCCAGACCTCCTATCGTCCCTGTCCCACGGCAATGTTGGGACGTTTGCTCATCCCATGGACAGCCCTGCCCACTCGCCCCCTGGGGCACCGACCGGTGGACATCTCATATGCACCTGCACTCTGTCTGTCTTCATCCCGCGGAGACCCCTTCCCTCCCGCCCATTGCCAAACCGCAATGCGCCCCTGTCATGCACTAAGTACGCATGTCTCTTTATACCAGCCGCACTCCTGATATACCTACTTCGATATATATGGCCAGGTCATCCCCACCTTGCCGCAGCTCCACTGTAAGCATCCTCACACCATATGAACAACCACCCCCTCGCATTTCAACACAACAAGGGCAAAGTAGCCGCATTGTCTGTTTCCCTGTCCCAGGGGAAGCCAACCTCCACTGCCCACAATAACACATGAGGTACCCTCTCACGCAAGGTGCCGTCTTCCCTGGTAGTGGCCAAGCTCCAAGGACATCGATACCGCCCCGCCCTCAAACTCAGACGGGACGGTGGCCTCACGCAGCAGCTCTGCGACAAAATGGGACTGCCAGTGGACAAACGATGGTTACGGCGACGGTTTAACGTAGTCATTCCCTTGGAATCCCTAGTAGCGTTGAAAGGATCCATATAGCCCCCCCTACAGATTCCTAGTAGCAGCGCAGCGCACTCATCACTCCACCCCCTGGAATAGCATCCCCCTTGATTCACTGCATAAACTTACCACGTACATTTGCAACGAGTGCGCGTCATCGTTCTGTCATGTCATGTCAGTGAGAGGACGCGGGCAGTCGGTGCAAAGTGGACCACGTATCCAAAGAAAATCTCTGATCCTTGGCGAATGTTTCGCTTCTCGACACAACCCTGCACATATTCGGACAGGCCAAACACATGAAGCAATGACAATGACCCTCGGTATGGCAGCGCACCCCTTTATACCTCGTCTAGAATTCCATAAGCATATTTTCGTGCAGGGGCGCTTTCTGACTCGAAGAGGAAAGAGCGCGTTACTCCGCCGCGGTTCACATTTGAACGTCACTAAATGCTACCATGACCCCATTGCTTCGCCTACTTACCATGGTGTCAGTCTATTAGCGCCCATTCCACGGACAGCCTTGACCTTGGGCCCATTCCACAATGTCCGAGTGCCCATAATCATCCGCGAGTGAGCAGGTCGAGTCATCCCAAGGGCAGCCATGTGCCCTCGCCCATTGCAGCATCTCCATGTGACCCCGTGCCGCAGCTGCACCGCAGCTGCCCTCATCCCAGCCACAGCCCTGCTCCCTCGCCCACTGCAGCACCGCCAAGTGCCCCTGTCTTGCCGCCAACGAACAAAGGTCAGGAATTAATGGGCACCCATTTTCCCTCGCCCATTGCAGCACCTCCAGGTGGCCCCCACTAGCAGCGGTTCTGCATGTGTCCCCATTCCAGGGACAGCCCTGCGCCCTCGCCCACTGCAGCACCACAAGGCGCCCCCCAGCAGCAGCTGCGCTGCATGTGTGTTCGTTCCAGGGGCACCCATGCTCTCTCGCCCATTGCAACACAGCTAGATTCCCACGCTTGGCAGCCTCTGTGCACGTTTCCTCATCCCAGGGGCACCCATGCCCCCTCGCCCACTCCAGGACGGCCAGGTGGGCCGCTCTTGCGGCCTCTCCGCATGTGTCTTCATCCCAAGGACAGCCCTGCGCCCTCACCCAACGCAGCACATCAAGGTGCCCGCCACCCGCCGCCGCAGCACATGTCTCTTCATTCCAAGGACAGCCCTGCTCCCTCGCCCACTGCAACACCGCAAGGTGCCCGCCTCCTGCGGCTGCTGTGCACGTAGCCTCGTCCCAGGGGCACCCCTGTTCCCGCGCCCACTTGAGAACGGCTAGATGCCCCCCACCCGCAGCTCCACGGCATGCGGTTTCATCCCACGGACAGCCATGCTCCCTCGCCCACCGTAAGATGTTTATATGACCCCCTCCGCCAGCAGAACTGCATGTCGGTTCATCCCACGGACAGCCATGCTCCCTCGCCCATTGCAACATCTCCAAGTTACCGTTGCCCGCAGCTCTGCTGCATACATCCTCGTCCCAGGGGCACCCCCCAACTCTCGCCCACTTCAAAATGGCAAGGTGATCTCCCCGCGCAGCCTCTTCGCACGTGTCTTCATCCCAGGGGCAGCCTCGTGCCCTTGCCCATTGCAGTACCTCCAAGTGCCCCCCCGCCGCCGCGCAAGCAAGTGTGTCTGTATCCCATGGACAATCATGCCTCCTCGCAAATTGCAACATCTCCAAATGGCCTGCCGCCGCGGCGTTGGAGCAGATGTCTGCACCAAAAGGGCAGCCCTGCCCTCTTGCCCATTGCAAAACCTCGAAGTGCCCCCCTTCCGAAGCAGCCGAACATGTGGATTCATCCCATGGGCAGCCTTGGGACCTCAGCCACTTCAACGTCGGCAGCTGACCACCCACGGCAGCGGCAGCGCATGTGGCTTCCGTGAAGGGGTATCCCTGCCCTTTGATCCACTCCAGCACTTCCACCTCCCCAACCTCTACAATACATACACACAGTGATTACAATTTCACGTGCACGCGGTTCATGCCCGCAGCCAGCGATACATGTATATGGTACGTGGATATTAGTTTTAGAGCTGCAATATACATACGTTGCTTATCACCATAAAGCTGTAAAACCGTTTCAACCAGTTCTTTCGCATGGCTGCTGTTACAAATCATTGCGTTTCTACTAAAGTAAGTTAATACAAGCGTTACTTCGTCCGCAATTTCTCATTTACACTCCTATCTTTACATGCTTGTAATCAAGATCATTTGCTGGTGCCTGATTTCTGTTTTCCAAGGAGGCTCACCTGCAGCCCTCTTCAACCACACGCGTAAAGACCAGGGGCACGCCTGCGCCCATGCCCACCGCACCATCTCAGAGCTTCGGCACAGGCACGTAGCTTCCATTCGAGAGTTGCGCTTGGCACGGGACTTGCCGCCCACCGGGTCGCCCGCCTCTTCCACTGTCCTAACCGCAACCCTGAACTCGCGGCTAACGTGCCTCGCCAACCCGCGGGAAGTTGGGCTGAGCTGAGCCACAAGCGTCTCCAACACCTCTACGGGAAGATCCCAAGGCGGGGCATTAAACGGATGCATTGTTACCGTCGTGCGGTAAGGTTCGGCGAGTGGTTGACGGGTGATCAAAAACAGGCGGGAACCGAAGTCATGCGGACGTGATGAAGATGTGAACCCAGCGCTGCGCAAGGCTGCTGCGCTGCGAAGATACTGTGCTGCGCGAGGGTGCTGCGCTGCGAAGGTGTGAACCCAGGCAAGTGCTGCGCGGGGCTACCTTACCTGTACTGGTTCAGTTCGGGCTTAAAAAAGGGCTACTAAAAAAGTAGTAGTGTAGTAGTAGTGCTGGTTCGATACGGGTACATGTACTGCAGTAAGTCAGGAGTTCTCCACCATTGATTTTCTGTAAAATCTGTGTGTGTGTGTGTGTGTGTGTGTGTGTGTGTTTGTGTGTGTGTGTGTGTGTGTGTGTTTTTCTGTGTGTGTGTCTGTTTGTGTGTGTGTGTGTTGTGTGTGTGTGTGTGTGTGTGTGTGTGTCTGTGTGTGTGTGTGTGTGTGTGTGTGTGTGTGTGTGTGTGTGTGTGTGTGTGTGAGTGTGTTTTTCTGTCTCTGTGTTTGTGCAAGTGTGTTTCCTTCTGTTGTCGGTGTGTACCCTTATCATCAGCTCGATTGGATTCGGTACTAGAAATGAAATATTTATTTATTTATTTATTTATTTGGAAATGGTGTATGTATTTTATTCCCTCGCTACATGTTATTCCAGTACTTAACACATTGTATTAGACACCGCTTTTTGTTGGCAAATAACCGATTTAGCGACTGGGAGTCAGATTATGCCAAAGATGACAGCTTGCTTACATTTTGGATAAACAGGCACTAAAACACCTATTCAGAGGTGTTATTTCTATTCAGCGCTTGATCAGGGAAGGGTGGGTGGGTTGCGCGAGCCGAATGGGCGAGCGCAAAGGCAGAAGGTGGCTGCTACCAGCTAGAGGAGCTGCTTTATAGGTAAAGCAGGTGGGCGTCCGCCGCGGACAATTTACTGCGCTTGTGACGCTTTGTCTCCGCGCGTTGCCTTAGGCGGACTCAACATGGTACGTTTACTAACCGTTAAACCCCAATATTTTACCAATATAAGAATTTAGCGACTGGGAGTCAGATTATGCCATTGAGATAGACTGAAGGTCTGCATAGGCTACTAATCCGGGGGTTTGGCGACGAGCCAGCCGAAAAATAGCCAGGCCGCCGGGGTTTCGCTCATGGTGGGGTCGATGTACTTGCCGGTGACGACGTCGCTGGTTTTCGACCAACCACCCATGTAGCGGATTTTGGTAAGGGGTGCGCCGATGCATGCGGCTGCGGACGCCGCGCCTTTACGTAGGCTATGCGATGTCCACTTGAATTGCGTGGGGGGGGCAGCGTCGATGGTGTTGCACGCCTCACGAATCCACTCGGTGATGGTCCCGGCCGTCCACGTGTGTGGCTGTTCCTCGGGCGTGACGGCCCAAAAAGCAGTTGGTCCGGACCCAGTGCCGAGGATGTTGCAGTAACTGGTGCGTCCAGCGGTAAACGCCTCCAGGAGGTCCGCGAGTAGCGGTACTGCAGTAATAGGGAGTTGCAGGAGCGGTTTATCGGCCGCGGTCCTACGCTGGTCTCCCTTTGATTTTCGTACAAATAACAGTATGTTACCGCCCGTTCGGTCGACCGCGATGTCGTCCATGTGGCAACGTACGCCGGTTTCTGCGCGGCAAAAATAGCAGTAGTTGGTGCAGACTGCGAGCATCGCGCGGAACGTCTTGATATGTACGAGGTTGTCCGGCTGCCAGGTGAGCGCGCGGTAGTGTCGATGGGCGAAGAGTAGCATCTGTTGTACGATTGGGGCTGGGAGCGGTACGCGAATGTCGGGGGCGGTGATGGGCTGCTGCTGCATGGCGAGCCCCCGACGTGCGTCCGTGAGAAGGGGTCCTAGCGCCACGGGCTCCTTCAGGTGGTCGCGAAAGAACTTATTTATGGCCGAGAAGTAGGGCTGGAGGCTGTTGGCTGCGATGGTTCCGGATCGGGCGAGCCACGCTGTAAATCGAAGCATGTCGGCCGCGGTCGCCTCGAGGGGTGTGATTCCTTCCTCGTTGCAGAAAACAGTAAAACGGCGCATACCGGTGCCATAGTTGTTGTAGGTGGAGGGGGCGAGGGAGCCGGTGAGAAGGTCGAGCACGAGGTCGCCCAAGTCGTCCGTGCCGACGAGTGTGCCGACATGGTTGCGCATCGAGGCGTGCCACGGTGCGTGGGCCGCAGGTTCGACTAGTCGGTACTTTACGGGTGCGGCTGGGCAGTCGGTGTCCGCGGATGTCCGGTCGTGCCGCGGTCTTGTCGAGGACGTCCGGGTGGTCGGTGTTGGGTGGAGTGTACCACGTGTTCGGTAGAGCCAGGACGGGGCGGTACGTGGAAAGCCGTGACGCTCCAGCCGGGCGGTCCGACGCCCTCGTACGCTCCGCGCTTGCCCGGAAAGAATAAATCTCGGGAGGGGGGGTACAGGATCTGTTCGTCGGAAATTTCGCTTAGTAGTTGGTACCACTGTTTGGCGGGCCAGTAAGGCGCGATGACTGTTGCTTCGGCCCCTGATTGGCGTAACTTCTGGACGAGGTCTGGGAGTAGCGTCCACGGTGGGTTGCACCAGTTCGTCTCTGCTGTCCAGCGGTTGTCGGGTAGATGAAGGCAGTCCACGGCTTCGGAGGTGGGGTCTCGCCAGCGGGCGTTGTAGCGGGGAAGCTGCGTATTGCCCTGCGTGGCAAACCTGTCGATGGAGTGGGGGCCCCACAGGGAATTCAGGTAAGTGAATATGCGGGGGTTGAGTTGCCAGTCGTCCCTGTCGGTTTCGCGGCTCAGTCGGTCGGCCCAGACGTTGGCTGCGGAGCGAATATACCGCGCGCGGATGCTGATGTCGTTGGTGTCGATGAGTTCCCACAGTTTTCGTAGTTCGTCCATCATAGCTGGGGACCTCGAAGTTAGATGACTGAGGACTGCCACCACTGCTTGGTTGTCCTCGTGCAGGAGGACTTTGCGGCCGCGCAGGAGGGGCAAGAACGACAGGACGGCGAGTCGCACGGCCTTTAATTCCTTCCAGGTGATGTGCTGCTGCTGGTCTGTCGCTCCCCAGAAACCACGGGCTTCCAACTGTTCGTTTAATACAGCTCCCCAGCCGTAACCTGAGCTGTCGCAGTGCAGGTAGGCGGTCTCGATGGGGGCGAATATGGAGCGGCCGTTGTTGGCGGAGGGGACTTGCGTCCACCATTGGAGGTCTCGTCGCAACTGGTAGGTGAGTTTCACCCGGCCACCCCATCCCGTGCGCGTAGCGAGGACGTCGTGTAGTTCGCGTAGGTAGAATCGGGCTGCTGGAATGGCGAGGTACAGGTACTGTGCTTTTCCGGCGAGCACCGCGAGCTGCCGGGCAGGGAGCCATCGTGCGTCGCGCGTAGAGCGTTGTAGGAGGGTCCGGGCTAAGGTAGCGATGGCCTGTAGTTTCGAAACAGGGGCTCGGAACGTAGAGGTTGTGGTGTCGATTTGGAGGCCGAGGTGTTCGCAGATTTGCGTCGGCTCCCAGTGGCCTTTCTTGGGGTTGCGTCCTAGCCCGAGGCGGTCGAGTAGGCACGCGACGCGGTCTCGGAGTTGTAACGCTGCGTCTCTGCTGTCGGCAAAAAATAGGAAGTCGTCCATGTACGGGAGTAATCGGACACCCCGCCATCGAGAGTTGCGCAGATAGCGTCGGGACGGTGTAGGTCGTGTGGGCTGGTGTTGCGTAGCTAGACGGGGGTTGCGTACGGTGGGGTTGAGCAGTGGTTCGCGTAAGTGCCGGATAAAAACTTCGGTAAGCCGGCAAAAATAGTAACTGCTGCATTTCCAGCCCATCGGAAGCCCGGCGAGTCTGTACAGTGTTCCGCGATAATTTACCGTGAAGAAGTCTCTGTCCTCCTCCCGTATGCCCAGGGTGTAGTAGCCGTCCGCTAGGTCGAAAGACACCATCCAGTCGCCGGCCCGTGTCAAATTCTTGAGGTGCTTGAGTGTCTCGAAAGTTAGCTTGTGGTCCTTGCAGTACTTGTTCAGGGGGCGTAAGTCGATAATTAGTCGCCATTTGTTTTCGCCCGGTTTCGGGACTAAAAACATTCTGGAAACCCATCTGCTGCGCTGGCCTGGCTCCCAGGCGCCTGACTGCAGGAATCGGGGAAGCTCGGAGTCCATGAAGTCGAGTTGCTGTTTTGTTGCGTTCAGCATGGAGGTGCCGCTGTTGAAAGGTGGGGGTCGCCGGCCGCCAATGAAAGGTATGCGAACCCCGTGACGAATCCAACCCAGAACTTGTTCGCTCGCGCCTAATCGCTTCCACTCGGACGCTCTGTTCCGCACGCGGTGTCGCATGAAGTTGGAACGGTCGTTGCAGGACGTGGCGCGGCGGGTCACACCGTCAGGCGTTCTTGTCCGGGTTCTTGGTCTTCGTGTCTTTGGGGTCGGCGTTGTCTCTCGGTGGCGGCTTGGGCTTGGGTTGGGGTCGGGGGTTCGGTGTCGGTGTAGGCCGGTCGGGGGGGGGTCGGTCGGGAGTCTTGCGCGCGAAGGTAGCTCCCGCGGCGGCTTTGGCGCTAGCGAGTAATGAACACTCGAGGGTCTTGTCGATGAACGCTCGGTGTAGGTTGTCGTACTCGGAGGAGGCAACGTCCGGTCGCGGTTTGAGGAACCGCTCGTAGGCGAGTTCCGCGAAAACGCGGTCCGAATCGCTCGTCTCCCCTCCGCCCTTGGTGTGTCGGATGTGGGATATCCGCACACGGGCGGCCTCCTCGAGCGCGCTGTGGGTGTGGTTGCTTTGACGCAGGGTGACGACCGCCGCCGCGAATTCCGGTGAGTCCTTGGGATAATTTTGAATGTCTTCCAGAGCTGATAAGCTCGCCGTGTTAGCGCAGGCGGCGTAGGCGGCGTGACAGGCCGTGGCGCGGTATTCTTCGAGCGTGGCGTTGTGCCGGCGGGCGGAGAGGTGGCGGTAGGTGTCACAGGTGAGCTTCCAGATTTGTGGGCCGTTGAGATGTCGGGGGGGTAGCTCGAGGCCGGGGGCAATGTAGGGTCCCCATAGCTCTGTGTCGATGTGGTAGTCCTCATCTGGCAGGGCTGCTGGGGTTACCGTCGTCGCTGGGGCTGGGGCCAGGGGTCGCACGGTGGGGTCGATCGAGGGTAGCTCGGTCGGCAGCTGGGCGCTGCGGGCGTCGTGCTCCGCAATTCCACCCTTCGGCGTGTCGAATACGCCGACGGGACTGGCTAGCTGTGTGCTGACTTGCTTAGCTGCTGCTAGTTGAGTGATGATGGTCGAGCTAAGCGTAGCCGTTAGTTCGGTAAAGGCTTGCTGAAAACGGCCATTTAGTCGCTCCTCTGAAGCGGCCGCGTTAGCGAGTAAGCGTTGCTCCTGTTCTTTGAATTCTAATGATGTAACAAATTCCGGCGCGTCGCGAATTTCGTCGTCGACTTGTCTGTCTGTAGCCATCGTATATTCGAGCAGGGTAAAGAGTCTCGGCCGTGGTAGACGCGGTCGAGGGTAAGCTGTCACCTTGCGCAGCTACGAGAGCTACGATGCCTGTTGCGCGAGCCGAATGGGCGAGCGCAAAGGCAGAAGGTGGCTGCTACCAGCTAGAGGAGCTGCTTTATAGGTAAAGCAGGTGGGCGTCCGCCGCGGACAATTTACTGCGCTTGTGACGCTTTGTCTCCGCGCGTTGCCTTAGGCGGACTCAACATGGTACGTTTACTAACCGTTAAACCCCAATATTTTACCAATATAAGAATATTTTTTTTATTTTTTTTTTGCGCCCCAAGGATATGAACTGATATCAGCGCGTTTCTGTTAGCGCACGTCGAATCACCTAGTCGGACTTCGGCCTACCGCAAGGCTGCTCCCACCGTGACAACCTCTTGAAATTGAAATTGTTTACAACAATACCAGTAAAAACCGGCTGTCGTCTCTGGGCCCCCTCTTGTGCTATGCTCAACCTGTAGTTGGACTTCTAAGCGTGAGGCAGACCGTGAACCACTAATCCCAACCTCTCCAATGGCAGTAACGATACCGTCTAAAACATACCCGTATCCAGGTATTTATAATTTTCTGATCTATACGTATTTTTTTTTGGATACAGTATGAAAAATAAAGTGTCGCTAGTCTCCACGTTACGCGGCCTGCTCCAGCCGCTGCGGGGTCGCTGATTAGCAAGGCTGTCCAGCTGGAGCTGGTCGAGGCGAACCTGCCTGACCTCGGCTCCCGTGCGACTCCGGTCGTGCCGGAGCTTGGGGGGAAAGGCAGGTGAAAAACCCCCCTCGCATAGGTCGTCGTCGGTCCCGCCCCGATCCGTGCTCCACCCCGCCCGAGGTATTAGCCGCTCCTCTCGACGCAGCTCGCCACCTAGCCGAGTCTTCTCTCCTCCTTCGGGGGCTGAGAAGAGAGAATAACTAGGCTGCAGACGGTGTCCGGCTGGCTCTCCTGCCCCCGAGCCAGATTTTCTCCTGTCCCCTATCCTTTTCTCGTCTGTTTCCAACACCTATCTGATCGCGCTGTGGCCGTCCGTACCCTCCCCCGGTGGTTTACGTTGTTAGGGGGTCGCCTTTACGAGCAGTGTGCCGTTACGATAACCCTAGGCACACTGCCTGAGGCAGCCTATCGATAACCGGGTACCGACTAGGGAAGGGGTTGGAAGAACACAGGGATCGAGTCGCCGGTCCTCAAAAGATGGTGGGTACGGGAATTTTTCCAAAAACCCCCCGTACCGGGCTTTTCCGGCGGCGGGCGATCCTAAGGACCGCCGCCGCCAGACCGTGCCGCTCCTCCGGCTGCGACCCACCTCCGTCCTGCGTAGGATCAGGCCTCGCCCCCAGGGGAGACTTAAGACTCTCGCAGGGCTGGCGACTGCTAGCGAGCGCTGTCCCTAGCGCTGCTTCCCAGCTGTCCGCCGCCAGCTCCAACACCCTCGTCCCTCCGCTGATCCGTCCGTACCCCTTTGCGCCAAAAAATATTTCGCAAACGCCGCCCCCGCCCCATCGTCGGGAGAGTATCTGTGAGTATTTAGTCGCGAAAAGACATATCGGACAGGCCGAGCGGGAGATCCCTGTGCTGGTGTACGGATATTATGTTTTTCAAAACCCTCCGTACAGGGCTTCCCGACAGCTGCTGATCCCGCGGATCGCAGCTGCCGGTACCTCGTTCAGCCCCCTACCGTGCCAGGCCTGGCACGGCTATGGGGTTACCAGCGCCCACCGCGTGGAGGTAGAGGTAGGTGCCGACGGGCCTGCGAGCGCACCCCTCTCCGGGGCCGCCGCCGCTGCGCCGCCGGCGGGCGCCGTGACAACCTCTCCTTATGTCACGGCGGGAAATCATATGGCAAGCTCGAGGTCGTATGGCGAGACCTTGGCTACATTGAGGGAGAGTGTTAGCAACTGCCTCTATATGTACAATGCTTATGTATTTTATAGCTATTGTCTTGCCTCAATACTTCGTAATGCAATGCACGCGGTTCCGTGCGTGCCCGCCTGTGGCGGCCGGCCGGGCCATCCGTTACCTTGCCGGTCGCCACTCGTCTCACTCCACTTCCTTTCTCCCCACATTTGCCCCCCTTGCGGGGCCGGCTCGACTATCCCGGGTAGCTATTATGCTTCCTTTATCGAACCCTTGTCCATGGTTCTACAATACCCGATACAGTCGACGAAGATTCAGACCCACGATATTCTGATGGAGCCTCATTGCACCGAGGGCACTTCCGAACATGAGTGGCGCGCTCCGCAGTGGGGCCAAGCACCCGGTGCGCTCCCATCTAACAATCGGATGGCACCTTGAAATTGGACTCATGTGAAGCGAAAAAGATATCCGAAGCCCCGCGAGTCCGCGACCCGTACCGAAATCACCCTCATGTAATCAAGTGGGGAAGGTCTACAAACGCCAAGAGGTCAAGGTAGGCCCGGGCACAAAGAATGCGCGAAATGCCCCGTTGAATGTGGCCCCCGAAATATCCCGAGCGAGTGAGAGCATCAGGGGTGGGAGGTTGTAGGCAAGTCAAATTAGTCAATTGGGTAGCGGGCGCCACCGCATTATTAACCGGAGATACCACCAACTCGACATCGGGCCCAACATAATCGGAAAGCTCTTGATTTCATGAGGTAGTCCACGCCACAATATCCGATTACAAAAACTGGCCATATAGGAGATTGTGGCGGTTAGCCTCTGAAAGCTAAACGCTAGCACAAATCTGTTCTAATCTGTCTAGTTCTGTTGTTGCAAGATGGCAAATGATGTTGTCGAGAGGCAATTGATGAAAGATGTTTCACTGCTGTACTTGGGCAGTAGATGTTGTAAATGAACAAAGGAATTGTTAAAAGGTTCTGTCACCTCCCTCTACTGCACTGGGCTTAAATAGGTTTTAGCCCAGACTAGTCACGCCTGCAAGCTACGCTTACGTGTCAGGCGTTAGTGCTGCTCAACCGTCGTCATCCGCCTCGAGACGCGGCCTGCCTAGCATTGGGTCTCACGACGCGGCTCCTTCTGCATTGGAGAGCTCGCTCTGGCGCGTCATCTGGCTGGTTAGATTAATTATGCATATCTGTACGTACCGGGAGGTACTGGTCGTACTGTAGCATCAGCACCATTACAATATTGCAGTAGCGACGTACCCACGAGTATACGTCCATCATGTGGAAAAGCACGAATTGATATCCGTAACGAGTACCTGTACAATGTCCTGCAATGTACTGTTGCAGGACTGTACTCGTCACACTCGTACCCTCCCCCTCTTGACAGATCAATGAGGCCGCCGCGAGGCAGACCTTCGTGGTTCTTGGCTCCTTTACTGAAGCAGTTACTGGGACTCAGGAATGCGCGATGGGAAAGCGTGCATGAAGTCAATGTACGCCTGAGTTTTGGCGAACTTGCGCCATTGGGGCGTCTCCAAGAATTCTTGTAACGCAATTGTTCGATGCACCTCGTTCAACCGGTGCCAGACATGTGGAATGTCGTCATCACTGAAGTGCGTCATGAAGAGCAAATATTTGCCTCGTCGCCCTGGTAGCGACTTGATGCACACAACAAAGATGTGTGAGACGTCGAACTCCTCGTCGTCTCCTTCAGGTACAGTTACCGGGACAGCTGGTCGTAGTGGAGCGGTAGAGCAGGGCCGTAAGTTATTAACGTGGAACACAGGGTGTAAGCGTACTGTCGCTGGTAGTTTCAATCTGTAACTGTGTTTTCCAATCTGCTCCTCCACTGGAAAAGGGCCGAGCTGTCTGTCTCTGAGTTTCCTGTTCGGTTGTCCTCTGAGAAAAAGATTTGCTGTGACGACTGACACCTTGTCTCCCTTAGCGAAGTGTGGCGCTGTAGACTGTTCTGTGCGCGCCTGCATCTCGTCCTTATGTAGCTGTAACATAGAGCGTACCAGGCTGTGTACTTCATGTAACAATCTCAACCGTTCTGTTGCGTCTTGCGAAATTGGAATCGATGGTCGCATGCTGAAGAGCAGGTCAGGAGGCTCCTCAGGAGAAAAACCAAAGTTAGCCTCGAACGGTGTGTGCTCAATTCCGAGTGCACGCGAAGCATTGTACGCAAACTCCACTTGTGGTAAAAGTGTCGACCAGTCAGAGCCATCATAGCAACAGAAGCAACGAAGAAGCTGCTGAAACGTGCTGTTCACGCGCTCTGTCAGTCCGTCTGTTTCTCGGTGTCGGCTAGTAGACATGTTCAGACGCGTTCCAAGGCGTCTCCAAAGTGTCTGCCAGAAGGCGCTGACAAATTTCGGGTCGCGGTCGCTGATTAGCACACGGGGCAGTCCATGTAAACGGTAGACTCCCTGTAAAAACAAAGTTGCAGTTTCTTCGGCAGTAATCGACTCTGTGCATGGCAGAAAATGGGCCATTCGAGTTAGATGGTCTACTACAATCAGCACACTGTTAAAGCCGTTGCTTTCAGGCAAGTGTGTCAAGTAGTCAAGACCAACTGTGTGCCACGGTCTGGGTGGAACAGGCAATGGGTAAAGAGTCGCGGCCATCTGCGGTCGAATCTTTGCTCGTCGACATACGACGCAGCGTTCACAAAAATCTTTCACATCTTGGCGGATTCGTTTCCACCAGAATCTGTCGAGTGCTTTAGCAAGAGTGCTAGCAACTCCTCTGTGACCGGCTGGCGAACTTTCGTGCAGCTCTGCGATCAATCTCAGTCGGAGCTCAGAGGCGATTGAGACGCCAAAAGTACCCATCTCTGGCTTCTATCCGGCTGTCTCTTGTCCACTCACCATCGTCCCCATAAAACGAATCTCGTGAGAACCCCTCGCGAATGAGATCAGCGAACTCAGGGCTCAGCTGCAACGCGTTAACAGTCAGTGAATTTAACTGTGCGTCTTCAAACAACAGCTGGGACTTCCGTCGTAATTCTCGATCTGACGGAACCTCGCCATCCCAAAATAAGGGAACTGTGGCCTGAGGTACGAAGTCTGGACGCCGGCTTAACGGGTCGGCTTCGTTCAGAGCTCCCTTGCGATATGCAAGTATCATCGAGCCCACAAACGGTTGCAAATCCCGCAGGTATCTTGCTTGCCGCTTGTCCAGCCTGTTGTTCGGTTGCCTGAGCAGATGCCGCAGTGTGTCGTGGTCTGTTACGACAAGGAACTTAGAACAGCCTTCAAGATAGCACCTCCAATGCTTGACAGCTTCGCATACGGCCAAAGCTTCTAAGTCGTACGCAGAGTAAGTGTTACCACGCTCAGCTAGATTCAGCTTACGCGCCCAGTAAGAGACTATTTGAAGACCGCCTCCTTGGTCTTGCAACATGACTGCTGCAATCCCCACTGTTGAAGCATCTGTAGCTACGGTGAACGTCGCGTCCGAGCCGACCTCCGGAAGGATCAGGCATGGCGCGGAAATGAGCCGTAACTTGAGAGTCTCGAAGGCTTCCAAACAGGCAGGCGTCAGCGTAACCTTCTGTGGCTGGGACTTCCGCAGTAAGTCCGTCAATGGAGCCGTAAGGTCGCTAAAATGGTGTATGAATCTCGCATAGAAGTTGCAGAACTGTACGAAACTGCGAACCTCCTTCTGCGTCTTGGGCACTGGCCAGTCTGCAACGGCCTCGACTTTCTTTGTGGAAACCGAAATTTTCCCGGCTGACACAGTGTAGCCCAGATACTCCATTTCTTGCAATCCGAAAAAGCATTTCTTAAGGCGTAATTTTAGCCCTTCCTCCTTGAATCGCTGTAGCACTAGACGAAGGTGCTCCAGGTGCTCTTCCAGAGTTCGACTGTAGATACAGACGTCAGGGGTCTGAAAAGCCGTCTTGTGAACGTCCTGATCACGCACTCGAACTTGCCAGAATCCAGAAGCGAGGTCGAGGTGTGTGTAAAAATTCGCGTCCTTAAGTTCGTCCAGTGTGTCATCCACTCTCGGAAGTGGGTAGGCGTCCTTACGCGTAACCTCGTTAAGGCCACGGTAGTCAATGCACAGACGTAGTGAGCCATCAGCTTTCCGCACAAAAAGAATTGGCGAGCCGAATTCACTGTAGCTGGGGCGTATTAAACCAGCTTCCACTGCGTCTTTGAGCTGTCGATTAAGCTCAGCGCGCTCTGCCGGTGACAGTCGGTTCAGACGTTGACGTCGCATCGGGCCAGTTGTTTCAATGGGATGATCCCACTGTCGGCTTACAGGTGGAGAGTCGACAGGTTGAAGTAACTCCGGGAAGTCATCGAAGAGTGTCGACCGGAAGTTGTCACGTTGTTCTGCCGTTAGTTCCTCTCCAGTGTGGAAATCCGTCTGTTGTTCAGCTGCTGACGTAAGTTCGATGACGTAAAAATCAGCATGACGTCCTCTGCTGCGGCGCGTCTTGCGCATGAGCTTCTGAACTTTCGTAGATGACAGTAGCAGACACTCAGGGCGTCGTTCCTCGAGTGTAGTCTCCACAGCTGTACCGTCCATCAGTGTAAAAATTCTGGTTGTACCAAATTGTAAAGAGGCATGTTCGTCATCAAGCCATGGTAAACCCAGGATTAAATCAGCCGTGCGTAAATCACGTAGAACGTAAAAAGTCCGTTGAAATTCGTGTTGAGCCAGCTCAAAAGTGACGTCACAGACTGTCGAAGAAGTCACTCGTTGTCCATTAGCGAGTCGAACTGGAGTCTTACTTGCAGACTTTCGAGTCTGTAAAGCAAAGCGTCGTACAAAGTCCTCTGACACAAAGTCAAGCGTCGCTGCGCAGTCCACTAATCCAGAAATGTGGTGTCCGCCATCAGGAGTTTTCACAGTCAGCTCAGTTCGAATTAACGGGCGAGCTTCCGTGAGGTCAGTCAGTAGTGCTGTAGCTGGCGAAGAAAATTGTCGCAGCGTAGCGATGGACTGTTCCGAGTCGTCTGTTGGTACAGGTACCGAGTCGGGTTGATCAGGTGCTGTAGGTTCTGAAGAGTCGTTAAACGCACAATCTGCGTCGACTAACCACAGCTGTACAGGCCAAGGGGCTGGAGCAACCACCTCCTGTTGCGCTGGGTTCTCCAGTGACTGACGTGTAAAAAGCTGTGTCCTTGCTGGGAATTCTTGATAAAGTTTCCAGTGCTTAGTCACCTGAGTAAATTTCGCCCACTTTGGTAGCACAAATACAGCCATCGTAGATGTCGGAGATGTTCGACGACAATCCTCAAAATGCTGCGCAATTTGCTCAGCTAACTCCCAGGGTGGATTGATGAACACCCGTTCTCCTGTCAAATCTCTGTCTAGAATCGAGTCACTCGGCGAACAGTGAGGTAAGTCACCGTGCGAGTTCAGACCTTCATCATCAGCACATCCTTCCAACGTGAAGTTGAATCGTGCATGCAGAGGGTCAAAGACTGAGTCAACCAGTTTCCAATCAACTGAACGTCTGGTTACAGGTTTACGACTCTGTCTCTGCTTAGTCTGACGACGACGACCTGCCACTAGTGTTACAGGTGTCGCAACTGTAGTCGATGGAGATGCCGAAGGTGTATCGACGACCTCTGTCGCTAGCAGTGTCTCAGAATGAACAGTAGATGTAGCCGGCTGCTCCAGTTCATTTGTAGAACAGCCTTGCCACCATCATTGCTTCTTAGGTTGCATCGGTGCCTTGCCTTTGAACTCCGGGCATTGGAACAAGCGGTGTCCCTTCTTGTGGCACTTGAAGCAAAGTCCCTCGTCCATGTGTCGTTTGCGCTCCTCAGGTGTCATCGCATTTGCAAGCGAATTAAAATCTTCACGACCAGATGTCTGACCACGTCCACCATTGTTGCCACCTCCACGTCCACGTCCGCGGCCACGTCCACGG
Organism: Tetraselmis chui; assembly: GCA_026401115.1. NCBI lineage: Eukaryota > Viridiplantae > Chlorophyta > Chlorodendrophyceae > Chlorodendrales > Chlorodendraceae > Tetraselmis > Tetraselmis chui. The sequence continues at coordinate 84,498 of JAPMLY010000074.1, forward strand.
CCACCTTTGTTACGTTTCCAGATGTTAGAGGCTTCCTCGAGAGGGTCATCAAGGTTGCGCTTGCGTGTAGGCTGGGCAGATGGTCCAGCAGCAGACCTCGCATTGCCTAATTCCGGCGAATCTGTCACGACGTTATTCAAAAAGTTTTGCAGCTCCACTAGCGTAGTCTGGTATCCTAGTTGAGCTCGGTGTGACTTAGCCAGTTTCTTGAGCGCATCGTTTGCCAGGCCATTAATGAAGCGTACACACTGCACTTCAGCTGTCAGGTTTTGACGAGACCGACGTAAGTAGTCGTTGTACTGTTTAGTGTAAATCGCGTAACTCATCGTGTTGTTCTGCGTAAAGTTCATCAAAGCGTTAATTGCGTCGTCCTGAATGTTCGGAAGAAACGTCGACTTGCGTATCTCCTCTACAAGCTCGTTGTACGTAGATGGAATTGGAGGCTGATTTTTCCGGTTCAACCACCACCCACCAAGGTGTCCAGAAAACTGTGAAGTAACCCAGAACACTGCATTGTACGAGTTAGCCGTAATTCCAAGCATAATAAAACGCTGAGGCTGTGCTTCAAGCCAATCCTCCAGTACATTAGGCACTCGACCATCATGGTACGGTGAAGTAATAGCAGCCTTACGCTGAGTCTCCGTGAGAGTCACAGATAGTCCAGCAAAGTTGTGGGTAGGCATCGGCATTCCCACTCGTAAATCTGTAGGTCCCACTCCAGTCAGTCGGTTGATGTGTCCAACAGTCAGCAGCCAGACAGAACCTGAGTCGACCGTTGTAAACCGGGGGTACATGTGGAACTGTCTCGGGATAGACGTGTCGTCATGCATGACTGGAACATGTTGTGTCATTGCTCGATAGAAAGATTCCCACAGAGCCACGTAACCGAAGTGAAGTAATTCACTCTTGTGCTTCTTAGCACGAAGTAACCCTGTCTGTGCCGGCGTAAGTGTCAGACCGTCAATGTTGATGGATTCCGGGACGACGTAAGTGCCATCCGGATTAACTGTCGACTGTGCCAAAACAGCCTATGTTGTAAGTAATACCGCATACGTATTAGTTGCAGATAGCTACTGTAAGCTACTCTAGATATGATTAGTACATGTCTAGATCGGACATACCGATAAACTGTTTGACTCGGTACAGAGCTGTCGCTAGGCTACAGCTCTAACACTTCTGTTGTCCCGACACCACGCCTGTAGGCTGGTTGTCGCCTTAACTGTTCCGTCTGCGGGACTGTGACTGTAACTACGTTTGCGTACGTTATCTTCCACACTAACTGTGTTTGCATGGTTCAATAGGTTATGGGCCCCCGCCTCACGTCACTCACGCGCGACAACCTGGTTCGGCGAGCTGCGATCGACAGCTCTCCCGCAGAAGGCAAGTTTCTATAGACACCTAGTACTTTCAAGCTGTAGTCGGCGGTATCGCCAGTATAAACTGCGATTTTTAAAAACCCGCCACCACCCTCTTAAGCCAGCCACCCGCCGGAGATAGCCAGCCACCCACACCGACGCACTCGTCGTGTGTGGACAGGGTGCACACAGGTCCAAGCTGGAGAACGGGGGGGTGCACTGTCGGGTGAATACGCATCCACAGGTCGCACGCCAGCCGTAGCTTACCTTTTATCTTTATTTTTATACTAGCCTCGCGCATCAGCCACCAGCGCAGCGCTCCACCTGTCCTGGCCTTGGCCTCGACTTGTGCCCCACACTGGGTGGAGGATACAGAAAAGGTGCTCTGAGACACCCCGGGGCTACAGGCCGAGGGGTCGGCGGGCATCAGGCCGTCTCTTAGCATACCGCTGTTAGGCACGAGTCCGGCTAGCGGTTTTTACCGCTGCCTGTTTTTTCCTTCAGCTCTTTCTTTTTTTTCCCTCTGTCGAAATGGAGCAGAAAAACCCGCCTGATTCACCTGCAGATTCCCCTGAGTCAGGCTCTCACCAGAGCACCCTCGATCACCCCCCCGATACTCTCGCGCTGCTCGTTGCGCAAGTGGCGAGCTTAACTGCTCGTTTCGACTCGCAGTCGGCCGAGGGTGCTGTCGCTGCTGCGGGTGCTAATCCGCACCCCCCTGTAGCTCAGCGCCGCCACCATGCCCCACTCGAACCCGTCCGGCACAGCCACGACGGTCACACCCTCCACCTGAGTGACCATACCCAGCCTGGTTTCGTAACCCCGGACGCAGAAACCCTGTTTCCTGCTGCAGCCCCTGTTAGCGACCCCACAGTCGCACAGCGCCGCCACGATGCGCCCCGCGAGCCCGCGCGTGCCGAGGCGCACTACGACCCCTCGCGTCACGCCCTCCGGGTTGATCACCTCCCACCACCTCCCCCCTTCCCCCACGCCGGGTATGCCCTTCACCACCCCGGCCCCCATATCACGGAGGCGCCCTCTCATCTCATCCCCCCCTACCGTGACCACCCGCACTCGTACGGCCCGCCGCGTCCCATGGCCGGCCGCTCTCCCTTTCCCGGTGGCCCACCTCCTCCCTTTCATGGCCGGCACTCTCCCCCACTCCAACATGGCGACCCCAACCCCCGGGGCCGTCGTCGCCCCACTATCGACCCGGTGGTCATCAACCGGGCGGCACACGAAGCCCCCGGCTTCGACAAGGACGCCCTCAACCGGTCCATGAAGATGTCGGTCCCCGTCATGTGCCCGACCACGGACTTTAAGCAATGGAAGAGGACCTTCCTTAATTTCCTCTCCATCAAGGCCGCATACCTCATTCCTCAGCTGGCCATCCGCGACTCCGGCGTCTGGCTCGACGAACAAGCGCAACACTACGCCTACACGCTGCTCCTCCATGCAGCCAGCGCGAATAAGCGCGCTGACCAAGCCATGAAATGCGTTTCTCCAGCACGCCCAGACTGCGCCGCTGCCGCGTGGGACATCCTTTGTGAACGCCTCGACTGTCGGTCTTTTGCTCGCTCCTTGTCCCTCTTGGACAATCTCACGGTCAGACAGCGCCCCGGTCAGTCACTCAGTGACTATGTCCACTACATGCGCCAGACCTTTGACGAGTACAACGACACATGCCAGTTGGCTGATGGCTCCGTTGCCATCCACCCCCACCACCTCGGTCTCCTCATGCTGCGCGGCATTTCTAGCAGCGGCCCACACGGTCAGGCGAAGCAATGCGTCATCAACGCCTTCGACACGGACTACATCATGTCGGCTGATGAAGTTATGGCGAGCATTCTACACCTTGCGCACAACATGGAAGACAACCCTGCTCCGGACGCAACCGCTCCGGACATATCACCTCCTCCCATCTCCGCGTTCGTCGCTGCGGGCCGCGGCTCGCACAGCGGTCGAGGCCCACCACACCGTAACCCTCGCGGCCATCGACCCAACAAGTGTGGCGTTTGTGGCAGCCTCCACCATCTCATGTCCGCGTGCAATGCCACTGATGACGCTATTCTTAAGTGGAATCTTGCCAAGCGTAGGCTGACAGTCCAGAAGTACGGCGCCGCCGACGGCACCCCCTCTGCTCACGCTGCGCTGCTGAGCGACGTCCCTGCCGACGACGCCCCCGCCGATGACACCGATTGCCTACCCACCTTCGCGGACTGCGTTGATGACGACGCTGACGACGAGGTGAGTGTCCCATTCAGCTCTGTGGCATTCTCCTCTTCCCTCGCCCCGGGTCGTAATCTGTCAAAGTTTTGGGTCGTTGATTCCGCCTGCTCGATTAACCTCACTGCGTTCCGAGATGACTTCGTGAAATTCACGCCCCCCTCCACTCCCTCTCGCGTGGGCGGTGTCGGCGTTGACGTTAAGGGCAGTGGCTCAGTGCGACTTTCTGTCAGACTTGCCTCTGGCCAGCTAATTCACCGCACTGTGTATGCACTCTACACCCCTGACCTATCATCTCGTTCAGCACAGCGTATCGGCAGACTCCTTAGTGTCAGCTGGATGCAAACTCACAGCGGTTGTGAATTCATATTCCCCTCCAACTCTGACACTGGTTTGCTTTTGGTACCCACAGGCATGGGTATGCTAGAACCGTCCGGAAACGGTCTCTACCTCCTTCCCCACCAGCCGGCCCTCCCTTCCAGCCCATCCGCCCCGCCGGCACTTGACCCCTCACCTCAGGTTGCCCTTACTGCCCAGTGTGATCCCGTCCTATGGCACCGTCGATATGGCCACCTCAACATGCAAAGCCTTCAGGCCCAACATACTCACGGTGTCCCGACTAGCCCTGTGTTAACTAGCGCTGTAACCAAAGTTTCGTGCGACTCTTGTCTCCTTCACAAAGCCACAGCTGCACCACGCAACACAGCCGCTTGCGCGAAGCCATCCCACCCCCTCCTCAACCTGTCCGCTGACCTCTGGGGCCCGGTCAATGTCCCCTCCCCACATGGCCTCCGCTACTGCTTGCTCGTCATCGACCACCACACCAACTACATGTGGGTGCGGTTCCTTAAGTCTAAAGACGACGCATGTTCGGAATTGGAAACCATCCTCTTGGACATCAAACACCTGCATGCCCGCCATCACTCCCAGACGGGCGCGTTCGCACCGGTCCTCAAATTTGACTCTGACTCTGTGTTTGAAGCTGCTGTCACTCGCCAGATGTGCGCACACCTCGGCGTCGGGGTACAGTTCTCTGCCCCATACGCCCACCACATGCTCGGCAAGGCCGAACGTCCCTGGCGCACCATCCGGGACAATGCATCGGCGATGCTCCACAACATGGCCGTTCCCAACTCCATGTGGTCGTGCGCTGTCAGCACAGTTGTGTACCTTCGCAACCGCACGTATAGTCGCTCGGTCGGACCTCATGGGGGCGTCCCCCTCACACTCCTTACGTCGTCAGTGCCCAACGCCTCCAAGTTCCGCGTCTTCGGCTGCGCCGTTTTCGCCAAGGTCCCCGACAAACAACGTCGGAAACTCAGTGAAAAAGCATTTCGCGGCGTCATGGTGGGCTATCCCCCTGACGCACCCGGGTATCGTGTCTACAATCCGGAAACACGTCGCATCACCACTTCCGTACATGTTGTCTTTCAGGAAGACACCCCAGGCTTCGACACACAACCCTCCGTCGACTCGGCCATCACCGACTCTTCGGACGACGTCCCCGCAGACTCACCCCTATCCCACCCCATTGACCTCACATCACCCACACCCCTACCCCCCCCGCCAACCCCTCGCCATGCTCGGCTCCGCTCCCACCCCATTCGCTACGGCGATATGGTTGCCCACCTGTCCGACTACCCACCCACACTCGTCACGGCGTGTTGTGATCCTGAACAAGGAAAAGCTCAAGAGGACATCTTTGAGCACCCTCACGTCCCCAACCTTGTCACTGGTCCCCCACACACACCTGCCGGCACGTCCCCTACTGCCGTCGCCCTCCTCTCCGCCCGAGAGTGTGTGGAACCAAAATCCTACCGAGCTGCGCTGGACAGCGCCCAAGCCCCCCAATGGCAAGCCGCTATGCAACAGGAGTATTCCTCCCTCATCAGCAACGGCACGTGGGACCTTGTGGACCTCCCCCCCGGCCGCATGGTCGTTAACAGCATGTGGATCTTTAAAGTCAAGTCGGATACAGCCGGCGACGTCTCCCGCTTCAAAGCGCGGTTCGTCGCCAAGGGGTGCAGTCAACGCGCTGGACTGGACTACACGGAGACCTTCTCCCCGGTCATCCGCATGGCCAGCCTGCGTCTCTTCCTAACCATTGCAGCCGCCCGCGACCTTGAACTCTGCCAACTTGACATCGACACAGCGTTTCTCTACGCCCCCATCCGGGAGGATGTGTACATCCGCCAGCCCCTCGGCTTCACCGATGGAACGTCCAAGGTTTGTCACCTCAAGCGTTGCCTCTACGGCCTTAAGCAGTCCCCCCGCGAGTTCAACATGCTACTTCGTGCGTGGCTCGTCGACCATGGATGGCAACAATGCGTTTCCGACCCGTGCATCTACATCTACCGCGCCGGCCACGTCTTCGCCATGATCGCCCTGTACGTCGATGACATTCCCGCGGCCTGCAATGATGCCACCTGGCTCGCATCGTTCAAAGCCCAACTCGGAGCACGGTTCAAAATCAAGGACCTAGGCGACCTCTCCCAACTCCTCGGCATGCACATTACCCGCGATCGCTCCACGCGCACAATCTCGCTGGACCAGTCCAAGTACCTGCGCGACATCCTCGCCAAGTACGGCATGTCTGACTCTAAGCCGTCGTCCCTTCCGATGGACCCAGGCTTCCTCGCCGGCCTTACACACTTGAACTCGCCTTCTCTCACAGGAGTGGCCAAGGACGTCTACCCAAGCCTCCTGGGCAGCCTTCAGTACGCCGCCGTTTGTACACGCCCCGATGTCTCCACGGCATTGAGCATCCTCGGCTCTGCCCAAGCCTCGCCCACCGAGGCACACTTGCAGGCTCTGAAAAAGGTCCTCCGCTACCTCCATGGCACCATCAACATGCGCCTGACGTTGGGGGGGGGCATGGACCACAGTCTCCAACTCACAGGCTTTGCCGACGCTGATTGGGCCAACGACAGCAGCACCCGCAAGTCTCGCTCGGGCTATCTCTTCACCCTCGGACGCGGGCCAATCAGTTACAAGTCCAAACAACAGACTTGTGTGGCTCAATCCACGTGTGAAGCCGAGTACTACTCTGCGGCTGACGCCACCAAGGAGGGACTCCACCTCCGACAACTCCTGGGGGAAATCTTCGACTCCCCCATCACCGAAACCACCACCATCTGGGAGGACAACCAAAGCGCCATTGCATACTCCCAAAATGCCTTGGTCAGCGAGAAGACTAAACACATCGGCCTGAAGTGGCACTTTCTCAAAGACCACGTGGAGCAAGGGACCATCAAGTTGAGGTACCTCCCCACTGACCAGATGGTGGCTGACATGCTCACCAAACCCCTCCCAGGACCTGCACTAGCACGACACCGAGGTGCGATCCTTGGAGGACAAGACCCAATGCAACGCTTCATCCCGTAGCTACCTTCAGGGGGAGTGTTGTAAGTAATACCGCATACGTATTAGTTGCAGATAGCTACTGTAAGCTACTCTAGATATGATTAGTACATGTCTAGATCGGACATACCGATAAACTGTTTGACTCGGTACAGAGCTGTCGCTAGGCTACAGCTCTAACACTTCTGTTGTCCCGACACCACGCCTGTAGGCTGGTTGTCGCCTTAACTGTTCCGTCTGCGGGACTGTGACTGTAACTACGTTTGCGTACGTTATCTTCCACACTAACTGTGTTTGCATGGTTCAATAGTTCAACCTGAGCAGGTGTACGTAAGTTGTTCGTAGCAAACAGAACAGGAATAGATGCCGAGTACACGTAAACAAGCTGTCGTCCTTGAGGTAGTGTAACGTTAACAGGTTCACCACTCAACAGCGTCAAATCATCCGATGTCAGAACAAGACCGGTCTCCTCGTGTAACTCGCGAATAGCAGCGTCGACATGCTCTTCGTTAGGTAAGACAGAGCCAGCTGGGAACCAAGTTTTACCAGAACGAGGCTCACGCTGAAACACCAACTTCAAATCCGACGATTTAGTTCCTCCGACGTGAATTACTAAAACCACGTAATGTCCTGCTCCGAGAGAAGCCATTTCAACTCAAGCAAACAACGTCGAGCAGATCAACGAGCAACGAAAGCGTGCGTCGACCAAGGAGCTCCGAAACCAGTGTGGCGGTTAGCCTCTGAAAGCTAAACGCTAGCACAAATCTGTTCTAATCTGTCTAGTTCTGTTGTTGCAAGATGGCAAATGATGTTGTCGAGAGGCAATTGATGAAAGATGTTTCACTGCTGTACTTGGGCAGTAGATGTTGTAAATGAACAAAGGAATTGTTAAAAGGTTCTGTCACCTCCCTCTACTGCACTGGGCTTAAATAGGTTTTAGCCCAGACTAGTCACGCCTGCAAGCTACGCTTACGTGTCAGGCGTTAGTGCTGCTCAACCGTCGTCATCCGCCTCGAGACGCGGCCTGCCTAGCATTGGGTCTCACGACGCGGCTCCTTCTGCATTGGAGAGCTCGCTCTGGCGCGTCATCTGGCAGGTTAGATTAATTATGCATATCTGTACGTACCGGGAGGTACTGGTCGTACTGTAGCATCAGCACCATTACAATATTGCAGTAGCGACGTACCCACGAGTATACGTCCATCCTGTGGAAAAGCACGAATTGATATCCGTAACGAGTACCTGTACAATGTCCTGCAATGTACTGTTGCATGACTGTACTCGTCACAAGATCGTATCATATGAAATGCGCAATTGGACCGCCCACGGTCAAGTAGAAGTAGCAACATGCAATATAACTTCGGATAAGACCGGGAGCTGTAGGCAAGTCAATTGGGTAGCATGCACCCCCGCATTGTTAGCAGGAGATACAACCAACTCGACATCGGGCCCAACATAATCGGAAAGGTCTTGATTTAGTGTGTTAATAAACACCACGAGATTCCGAAAATCCGTCCATAGCGGAGATCGTATCATACCAAATGCGCAAAAATGCCCACAGTAAAGTAGAAGTATCAACATGCAGTACTTTTTTACGGATAAGACCGTACATAGGACCTAACGATTCGGTTTCGTAATCATTAATAATGTTGGCGAGGGTCGTAGTGAATGAAGCATAGAGAGCATGCTCAATGTCGAGCTCGAAGGACGGTACATTTACCCCTCCCCAAACTCAGCGGGGATAGAAAGTTGGCGCTTATAGCACAATTCATTCGATAGAGCGTTTAGACGTCATGAGAACCGATGGCCATTGAGCAAGTGAATTTCAAAACAAGAAGTTGAGCTGCAGCTCATTGTAAGCAAAAGCACCTGTAGGATCATTGTCTCTATACGTTTTAGTACTTTTATATATATTGTAAGCTGCAGCTTCTCGACGCTAATGTAAGCAAGAAGTTGATTTCAGTGATGTAAATTGACGGTCTGTTTTTTAATTGAAACGCGCCTCGGCTGTTTTTCTATGCGCCGCACCATACAATCAGGCAGGACCGACCTGATGCAACAGCTCACTACTCATGGCGCGCTTGGTTCCGACCTTGGCGATGCCTTGCAGTTGCTTGCCTCCCTTCATAGGCGGAGGCTTTGCAGGCCTAGTCCCTGCAATGTCATTTCTCATTTCCTTTTTGGCCGACTTTCAATAGCTTTTCTAGGACTAAGCCAGTATTCCTATTACCGAATGCCGCTCTATAAAACGCTGAACGCCCTTTCATAAGCTTTCCGTCCGGGTACTGCCTCGATACACCCCTTACTCGCATTGGCAAACGCATTTTGCGGCCTAAAGTCAAAAAGTTGTTAAATACGCAATTGAAATGTATGGTGGCTATAATTATACGAAAATGGTATATTAAGCGCATACGTGGGCAGGTTGTGTGTGTGTGTGTGTGTGCTTGTCATAAATATACATTATAAGATCAACAGAAAACGCATAATACTGATAATACAAATGTTGGCCATATTGATAGCATACTGATAATCCTTTCGGATCACAATTGAGCGGGATGAGTGCAGGAAACATACATATATCGCGCGCTAACCTTGTGCGAAGGGACGATAATTTACAACTGACACGCGATACATGACATCGGTTTTGAAAGGTGGCCCATCGTTTCGGGCAGTGATCCGGCCAACTACGTGAGTGCGAAGGACAAAACGCAATACATGCAACTCCCCCTTTTCACCTCCCCTTCCCTACCCCCACACACACACATACACACACACACACATACACACACACACACACACACACAAACACACACGCACAAACACACATACACACACACGCACACACACACACACACACACACACACACACACATACACACACACACACACACACACACACACACACACACACACACACACACACACACACACACACACACACACACACACACACAATGCGCTTGCCATGGCTATCGACAAGTACGAGGACCATACTGGTACTGCACCGTAGTCGTGTTGCGGGGTCTCAACAGAAATCCGGTACCTGAATTAGACGATCACGTTTGACGAAATAATGACCAATGGCATACGTTATGACCACAGCATAAAAGGTCTTTCTGATGGTTGCAATTGGTATATCGGAGCTGTGGTTGTGGTTGTGGGTTGTGGTTTTTTCACGTTGAGCTGGGGCCAGCCATCCACCGACAGTAGACATGCGATCCAAGATAGTCGAGTGCGCACGTAATGTTTCAGTTGAAGTTGGAGATAACGGAGTGAAAGTAAACGGCTCATGTTTCGCCCGTTTCTCCGCATTTCGAAGATATCAGACACGATTCGCAGTCCAAACGGCGCTGATATTATGGCACAACGTTACGCCCAAGACATCATTTTATCCTTCCATCGTCAACCCATGCCTTCACTGCCGTGTGTCGTCCGCCCCGTCGCCATCTGCCTTCAGATTCAGAGGGAGAAATCAACAAGTGAGAACGTCGTCGCTCCTTTGCCGTTCGCACCTGCCCTTCCGTCTCTCGCGCATTTCGACTCCATGGCTTTTTTTAATCATTTTGTCAGTTGATATAGCTGGACAGCCACAATAGTGGGAATTCCACAGTTCCGCCTCTACGCGTGCGCACGTCGAGAGCAGTCATCTGGCCTCGCGTACTTCTGCAGCACCATCAGATGACCACCCCCTTGGGCGGCAACCGAGCAGGTCTCCTCGGCTGCAGGGGAGTCCCTTCTGCGTCGTCCATTGCAACAATCATACCCAGGTACCCCCTTGCCGTAGCTCCACTGCAGATGGCCACACCCTTCTCGGGAAAGCTATCCTCCCTACAGTTTTGACGCACTCTTCCCAAGTGCCCCACAAAGTCAGGAAACATGTTCCCTCACCCACTCCCAGACCTCCTATCGTCCGTGTCCCACGGCAATGTCGGGACATTTGCTCATCCCATGGACAGCCCTGCCCATTCGCCCTCTGGAGTACCGACCGGTGGACATCTCATATGCACCTGCACTCTGTCTGTCTTCATCCCGCGGAGACCCCTTCCCTCCCGCCCATTGCCAAACCGCAATGCGCCCCTGGCATGCACTAAGTACGCATGTCTCTTCATCCCAGCCGCACTCCTGATATACCTACTTCGATATATATGGCCAGGTCATCCCCACCTTGCCGCAGCTCCACTGTAAGCATCCTCACACCATATGAACAACCACCCCCTCGCATTTCAACACAACAAGGGCAAAGTAGCCGCATTGTCTGTTTCCCTGTCCCAGGGGAAGCCAACCTCCACTGCCCACAATAACACATGAGGTACCCTCTCACGCAAGGTGCCGTCTTCCCTGGTAGTGGCCAAGCTCCAAGGACATCGATACCGCCCCGCCCTCAAACTCAGACGGGACGGTGGCCTCACGCAGCAGCTCTGCGACAAAATGGGACTGCCAGTGGACAAACGATGGTTACGGCGAAGGTTTAACGTAGTCATTCCCTTGGAATCCCTAGTAGCGTTGAAAGGATCCATATAGCCCCCCCTACAGATTCCTAGTAGCAGCGCAGCGCACTCATCACTCCACCCCCTGGAATAGCATCCCCCTTGATTCACTGCATAAACTTACCACGTACATTTGCTGCGAGTGCGCGTCATCGTTCTGTCATGTCATGTCAGTGAGAGGACGCGGGCAGTCGGTGCAAAGTGGACCACGTATCCAAAGAAAATCTCTGATCCTTGGCGAATGTTTCGCTTCTCGACACAACCCTGCACATATTCGGACAGGCCAAACACATGAAGCAATGACAATGACCCTCGGTATGGCAGCGCACCCCTTTATACCTCGTCTAGAATTCCATAAGCATATTTTTTGTGCAGGGGCGCTTTCTGACTCGAAGAGGAAAGAACGCGTTACTCCGCCGCGGTTCACATTTGAACATCACTAAATGCTACCATGACCCCATTGCTTTGCCTACTTACCATGGTGTCAGTCTATTAGCGCCCATTCCACGGACAGCCTTGACCTTGGGCCCATTCCACAATGTCCGAGTGCCCATAATCATCCGCGAGTGAGCAGGTCGAGTCATCCCAAGGGCAGCCATGTGCCCTCGCCCATTGCAGCATCTCCATGTGACCCCGTGCCGCAGCTGCACCGCAGGTGCCCTCATCCCAGCCACAGCCCTGCTCCCTCGCCCACTGCAGCACCGCCAAGTGCCCCTGTCTTGCCGCCAACGAACAAAGGTCAGGAATTAATGGGCACCCATTTTCCCTCGCCCATTGCAGCACCTCCAGGTGGCCCCCACTAGCAGCGGTTCTGCATGTGTCCCCATTCCAGGGACAGCCCTGCGCCCTCGCCCACTGCAGCACCACAAGGCGCCCCCCAGCAGCAGCTGCGCTGCATGTGTGTTCGTTCCAGGGGCACCCATGCTCTCTCGCCCATTGCAACACAGCTAGATTCCCACGCTTGGCAGCCTCTGTGCACGTTTCCTCATCCCAGGGGCACCCATGCCCCCTCGCCCACTCCAGGACGGCCAGGTGGGCCGCTCTTGCGGCCTCTCCGCATGTGTCTTCATCCCAAGGACAGCCCTGCGCCCTCACCCAACGCAGCACATCAAGGTGCCCGCCACCCGCCGCCGCAGAACATGTATCTTCATTCCAAGGACAGCCCTGCTCCCTCGCCCACTGCAACACCGCAAGGTGCCCGCCTCCTGCGGCTGCTGTGCACGTAGGCTCGTCCCAGGGGCACCCCTGTTCCCGCGCCCACTTGAGAACGGCCAGATGCCCCCCACCCGCAGCTCCACGGCATGCGGTTTCATCCCACGGACAGCCATGCTCCCTCGCCCACCGTAAGATGTTTATATGACCCCCTCCGCCAGCAGAACTGCATGTCGGTTCATCCCACGGACAGCCATGCTCCCTCGCCCATTGCAACATCTCCAAGTTGCCGTTGCCCGCAGCTCTGCTGCATACATCCTCGTCCCAGGGGCACCCCCCAACTCTCGCCCACTTCAAAATGGCAAGGTGATCTCCCCGCGCAGCCTCTTCGCACGTGTCTTCATCCCAGGGGCAGCCTCGTGCCCTTGCCCATTGCAGTACCTCCAAGTGCCCCCCCGCCGCCGCGCAAGCAAGTGTGTCTGTATCCCATGGACAATCATGCCTCCTCGCAAATTGCAACATCTCCAAATGGCCTGCCGCCGCGGCGTTGGAGCAGATGTCTGCACCAAAAGGGCAGCCCTGCCCTCTTGCCCATTGCAAAACCTCGAAGTGCCCCCCTTCCGAAGCAGCCGAACATGTGGATTCATCCCATGGGCAGCCTTGGGACCTCAGCCACTTCAACGTCGGCAGCTGACCACCCATGGCAGCGGCAGCGCATGTGGCTTCCGCGAAGGGGTATCCCTGCCCTCTGATCCACTCCAGCACTTCCACCTCCCCCACCTCTACAATACATACACACAGTGATTACAATTTCACTTGCACGCGGTTCATGCCCGCAGCCACCGATGCATGCATATGGTACATGGATATTAGTTTTATAACTGCAATATACATACGTTGCTTATCATCATAAAGCTGTCAAACCGTTTCAACCTCCAAGTTCTTTCGCATAGCTGCTGTTACAAATCCTTACGTTTCTACTTAAGTAATCAATACAAGCGTTACTTCGTCCGCAATTTCTCATTTACACTCCTAGCTTTACATGCTTGTAATCAAGATCATTTGCTGGTGCCTGATTTCTGTTTTCCAAGGAGGCTCACCTGCAGCCCTCTTCAACCACACGCGTAAAGACCAGGGGCACGCCTGCGCCCATGCCCACCGCACCAAGTCCGAGCTTCGGCACAGGCACGTAGCTTCCATTCGAGAGTTGCGCTTGGCACGGGACTTGCCGCCCACCGGGTCGTCCGCCTCTTCCACTGCCCTAACCGCAACCCTGAACTCGCGGCTAACGTGCCTCGCCAACCCGCGGGAAGTTGGGCTGAGCTGAGCCACAAGAGTCTCCAACACCTCTACGGGAAGATCCCAAGGCGGGGCATTAAACGTATGCATTGTTACCGTTCTGCGGTAAGGTTCCGCGAGTGGGTGGCGGGTGATCACAAACAGGCGGGGACCGAAGTCCTGCGGACGTGACGAAGATGGGAACCCAGCGCTGCGCGAGGTTGCTGCGCTGCGAAGATACTGCGCTGCGCGAGGGTGCTGCGCTGCGAATATGTGAACCCAGGCAAGTGCTGCGCGAGGCTACCTTGCCTGTACTGGTTCAGTTCGGGCTTAAAAAAGGGCTACTAAAAAAGTAGTAGTGTACTAGTAGTGCTGGTTCGATACGGGTACATGTACTGCAGTAAGTTAGGAGTTCTCCACTATTGATTTTCTATAAAATCTGTGTGTGTGCATGTGTGTGTGTCAGTGTGTGTTTTTGTGTGTGTGTGTGTGTGTGTGTGTGTGTGTGTGTGTGTGTGTGTGTGTGTGTGTGTGTGTGTGTGTGTGTGTGTGTGTGTGTGTGTGTGTTTGTGTGTGTGTGTCTGTGTATCTTAGTGTCTCTCTCTGTGCAAGTGTGTTTCCCTCTGTTGTCGGTGTGTACCCTTGTCATCAGCTCGATGATTGGATTCGGTACTAGAAATGAAATATTTATTTATTTAAATTCAATTTCTTACAAGAAAAAGCTGTGGAGGCCACCAAGCAAAAAGAAGAAAAGAGGAAAAAACCTAAGCCCGAGGAACAGGAAGGCATGCCACAACATCAGCACTGCCCTCCTGAAAAGCGTCGCGGAGATAGGAACCCAGAGTGCCATGAAGATCAGCAGAAAGACGTTGCATGAATTCACGTCGCACATCCCCCAAAAAACGCCGAAACGGAACAGAGGTAGATCGACGAACAAAGTGTTGCATAGGGACATAATTGACAGAACGCAAGGAACGAGAGTCAACGGCACTCATGCCAGGGAAGCGACGAACAGCCACCAAAATAGCCAAGCGATCAACCAACTCAGCGGCCATCGGCGCCAACCGGCCCCCATCCTCCATGGCGAAGGGATAGTAGTCATGGACCATATATTTATTCATTTATTTATTTATTTTAAATGGTGTATGTATTTGGTTCCCTCGCTACATATTGTTTCAGTACTATTCGCATTATATTAGATACCGCTTTTTGTTGGCAAATAACCGATATATATATATATAGCTCATTGGATTCGGTACTAGAAATGAAATTGTTTTACAAGAAAAAGCAGTGGAGGCCACCAAGCAAAAAAAAAAAAAGGAGGAAAAAACCTTAATTCGGTACTAGAAATGAAATATTTATTTATTTATTATTTATGGCGGCTGTTCGTCGCTTCCCTGGCATGGGGGCCGCTGACTCTCGTTCCTTGCGCTCTGACAGTTATGTCCGTATGCAGCATTTTGTTCGTCGATCTACTTCTCTTCCGTTTCGGCGTTTTTTGGGGGATGTGCGACGAGAATTCATGCAACGTCTTTCTGCTGCTCTTCATGGCACTCTGGGTTCTTATCTCCGCGACGCTTTTCAGGAGGGCAGTGCTGGTGCTGTGGCATGCCTTCCTGCTCCTCGGGCTTAGGTTTTTTCCTCCTTTTTTTTTTTTTTTTTTTGCTTGGTGGCCTCCACTGCTTTTTCTTGTAAGAAATTGTTGGATACTAAATGGTGTATGTATTTTATTCCCTCGCTACATGTAGTTATTCCAATACTTAACACATTGTATTAGACACCGCTTTTTGTTGGCAAATAATAACCGATATTTTTTTATATTTTTTTTTTGCGCCCCCAGGATATGAACCGATATCAGCGCGTTTCTGTTAGCGCACGTCGAATCACCTAGCCGGACTTCGGCCTACCGCAAGGTTGCTCCCACCGTGACAACCTCTCCTTATGTCACGGCGGGAAATCATATGGCAAGCTCGAGGTCGTATGGCGAGACCTTGGCTACATTGAGGGGGAGTGTTAGCAACCGCCTCTATATGTACAATGCTTATGTATTTTGTAGCTATTGTCTTGCCTCAATACTTCGTACTGCAGTGCATGCGGTTCCGTGCGTGCCCGCATGTGGCGGCCGGCCGGGCCATCCGGTGCCTTGCCGGTCGCCACTCTTCTCACTCCACTTCCTTATTTCTCCCCACAGTTGCCCCCCTTGCGGGGCCGGCTCGACTATCCCGGGTAGCTATTATGCTTCCTTTATCGAACCCTTGTCCATGGTTCTATAATACCCGATACCGTCGACGAAGATTCAGACCCACGATACTCTGATGGAGCCTCATTGCACCGAGGGCACTTCCGAACATGAGTGGCGCGCTCCGTAGTGAGGCCAAGCACCCGGTGCGCTCCCATCTAATAATCGGATGGCACCTTGAAATTGGACTCATGTGAAGCGAAAAAGAGATCCGAAGCCCCGCGAGTCCGCGACCCGTACCGAAATCACCCTCATGTAATCAAGTGGGGAAGATCTGGAAAATGCCAAGAGATCAAGGTAGGCCCGGGCACGAAGAATGCGCGAAATGCCCCGTTGAATGTGGCCCCCGAAATATCCCGAGCGAGTGAGAGCATCAGGGGTGGGAGGTTGCAGGCAAGTCAAATTAGTCAATTGGGTAGCGGGCGCCACCGCATTATTAACCGGAGATACCACCAACTCGACATCGGGCCCAACATAATCGGAAAGCTCTTGATTTCATGAGGTAGTCCACGCCACAATATCCGCCGATTACAAAAACTGGCCATGTAGGAGATCGTATCATATGAAATGCGCAATTGGACCGCCCACGGTCAAGTAGAAGTAGCAACATGCAATATTTCCTTCGGATAAGACCGGGAGCTGTAGGCAAGTCAATTGGGTAGCATGCACCCCCGCATTGTTAGCAAGATATACAACTAACTCGACATCGGGCCCAACATAATCGGAAAGGTCTTGATTTAGTGTGTTAATAAACACCACGAGATTCCGAAAATCCGTCCATAGCGGAGATCGTATCCTACCAAATGCGCAAAAATGCCCACAGTAAAGTAGAAGTATCAACATGCAGTACTTTTTTACGGATAAGACCATACATAGGACCTAACGATTCGGTTTCGTAATCATTAATAATGTTGGCGAGGGTCGTAGTGAATGAAGCATAGAGAGCATGCTTAATGTCGAGCTCGAAGGACGGTACATTAACCCCCCCAAACTCAGCGGGGATAGAAAGTTGGCGCTTAGCACAATTCATTCGATAGAGCGTTTAGACGTCATGAGAAACGCCCAATATTCGGAAACCTGCAATGCGAACGGCCCTATATGCAACAGCCACGTACGGTCGGCAGCTATTAGGGGGGGGGTGCGGAGCAAGAACCCATAGCGGCGTACCGCACACGTGATTATCATGCGAAAAGCTGCATGTGCCCCTCCAAAGTCCGACATAGCAAAGCAAACGATCGTGTCCAAGAGGAGTTGATGAGCCTCCACAGCCTTGCAGCCAATGATGAACATAATTCTCATTGTGAGATGCTGGAGGGCCATCTGCCGTGGAGAAGTCCATTGCCAAATGGGCTCCCAGGTTACTAGTACCCGAAACAACGGGGACCTTCGCTCGAATCACCTCAACAAGTTCAAGGGCCGCGTACCCGAGGGTACCATGCACGAAGATTTGCTTGGATGAACCCTCGAGCAGACTTTCTTCAATTCCTCCATAACCACCGCAAACACAGTCGGGACAAAATGTGTTTTGATCAAATACTTGCCATCATCGTAGAAGGCTTGGATCGCCGATGACTCCTTGCACCGGTCCCAAATATTACGGAGGGGGTGTTGATCACCAAGTCAAACAAAAGCGCGCCAATAAGAGGATATCTTTGTCGGACACCCGTACTAGACTGGACCGTGTCGTGCAAGAGCAAAGCATCGGTGAGGCCGAAATAATACACAATGAAGTCCCGTGAATATATCATCTCAATCAATGGGATAATATACTGCAAGTTGGGATTTTTGTACAACTTCGCAAGGAAACTCCGGGGGGGGGGGTGGTGTTGAAGGCGTTTTCTAGGTCCAAGCTTAATTAGATGCAAGCAGAAATGATCTGTAAGCCCACGCGAGTGAAATGAATGGCTTGCTCGATATCATCTTTGGTGAGAATCTGTCTTTGTACATGGCCCATTTGGTCGCCCGCAACAGTCGCTATCCGCTCAATGGCGTGACAATGAGCTAACATCGAAAGGACGATGCCAACAGCAAGCGGCCGAGCTTTAGGAACATGACCCCGAAGGCGAGTGGAGTCACGGTCGACACGTGTTTGCTTGTGATGAAGAGCCCACCCGGTCACACCCGCCAGAGAGTCTGCCGAATCATCGGGAATGTTTCCCGCCGAGTAGCGGTTAACCCACTTACGCCATGCCGGAACATTCAAGTCACGCACATTTTCCCATCGTCACCCATCAACATAGTAAGGGGCTGACAAGCGAGGTGCTTTTCCCATGACAAGGAGCATATACTCCTCCCATATTTGGAGGCGATCAAGGTCGTCTAGATAGGTGAGGGATGGACGCGCCGGGGGGGGGGGGGGGGGGGGGGGGGCATGAGGTCGTGGAGGTCATAGTCGGAGTGCGGATTACAAGGCGGAGGATGCAACCGTTGGAGAGCAGCCAACGCCGCGTTTGCGTCCTCCACCATCATCCCGAAGTCGGCTTCGTCCATGGCCATATATGCCCGTCGCAGTTGGCCAACTTCCACTAGCTCACGGGCTCGACGGGAAGTAGCACGGCGTCGGAGGTCAGCTTCGGAGAGGTGAGTCGGTGGCTGTTCATGCTCCCGTTGAGTGGGCCGGGCCCGACGACGACGAGAGCCCCCCCACCCCGGCCCCGACCATCAAAGCGTCTAGACACCGAGGCCCCCGGGCACGCACGGGCAAGCTTATCTCTATCCCGAATATTACTTTGAAGGGTGTCAATGCCCGTGAGTCCATCCTCTCCGGACGCACAAAACCAAAGACGGACTCGACGTTGGACACGGGAGCGGACGCGGTGGGCACCGGCCGCACCTGGAAATGGACGGAGGAGGAGGCCATCAAAGAGGTGAATTGCTAAAAAAACTCCGGCGGCACGAGAGTCCGTTGAGGGAAGGGAGGTCGCATATTAGAGGGTGTCTTGTAGAGAAGAACTGAAGTCATATCTCTCTGTCGCACAAATCCATGAGCCGCAATAGGTAAGCGATAGGGACATCGTCGGGGCACCATGAGGCAAGAGCTATAGAGCGAAAGGGATCAGGGAGCAGACTCTCGTCGGAGTGCGGCAAGAGACGAGGGCATAAAGGCTTTGTTCATGAGGCAACGGGGGTCCATCACGTGTAGGTGGGGAAGGTGTGGAGGGAGGCGGAGGGTGTTGGAGTTTGGAAGTACAATGGTTACACGGGTAGTCTAGCAGTGGGGGCATGGAGCGGAGAGGGGGCGAGCTCATGTGGAAGATAAAAGGTGAGCGCCCGGAGGCACAAAGGGACAATAAGGCAGGAGAAGAGGTCGCAAGGTGGCGAGTTTGGCGACGGTGGGCATGAGCGGAGGGGCCATTGCTAGTTATGAACATGTTAGTGTGTATGACGAATTTAGAGTGCCATTTGCGGCCAGCAAACCGTATGCCGCATAGGGCGCAAGTGTAGCATCCCCCCCGCGACGGGGACAGAACGCCCAATGCAATTAGGCCTAGCTCCGACATGGAAGCATACTCATATGGTCACCATCGGTGGTCGCACACCCTCCAAACACACTCATGTCACCACACACATGTGCTACACCACACACTTCCCGCCCACCATTGCAAGTACGCGCGGCTTGCCACCCAATAACGCCGATGATAACGAGAGTGTGCCGCACACTAGCAAAAGTACGGGCACCCATATCAATAGCCGCAACCCTCTGCCCACTAGCAGCAACATATGGCCGTCAACCAACACTTGTTGCACAAGCACCACCGTCACCAGCTTCAACCATATGCCCACGAGCACCGGCAG
The DNA here is from genome assembly GCA_026401115.1 of Tetraselmis chui. NCBI lineage: Eukaryota > Viridiplantae > Chlorophyta > Chlorodendrophyceae > Chlorodendrales > Chlorodendraceae > Tetraselmis > Tetraselmis chui. The sequence continues at coordinate 104,390 of JAPMLY010000074.1, forward strand.
TAGCAACCGATCGCAGAACAACGCTTGCAAAAGTAGCACCAACAACACGACCACAAGCTAGAGCTTTGTGTCCACGAGGACTTCGAGTAGCAACCGGGCGCGAGCAAGCACAGTCAGCTTCACAAACACGACAGCGGCCCTACCACCAGTCGCATGCATGTGCCCACTAGCACTAGCACCACCAGTAGCAGTTGGGCGCGTGCCAGCCCCGTAGTGCATTGAAATTCTCTGTACTTAATGCTATTGCTTATTGATGATTCGAATTCTTACATGCTATTCGCCCTCACTGTCACCAGCTATGACTTTCCATGTTTTTAGCGAACTTATATCTTAATACATTGCCGCGCTCCTAAATGTGCTTTGTCTTGTCAGTGACATTTCCCTTTGATGCTGTCGTGAGCTGTCATATGCGAATGCAAGTTTTCGCTCGAGCAAATAATGTGACACACGCGCGTTTATCGATGAACATTTGGGATAACTGAAATTTGGAAAGGGCTGCATATTGGAGCTAATTCTTAGCCACGAGGGTGTGAGTTGAATGAGTTGCTTTTGAAGCCAACGTTTAATAAAACGATGCTAATATAAGTATGTTTTGATTGCGTGATACCGGAAGGCAAGTGAAAAGCGTTAGGGTTACAACTTTTTTTTCAGGCTTTCTCAATATCCCGATCTCAAAAGCACTGCATTTTGTTGTCCTTGTTTTACTAATGAACCTTGCAATCAGGAAGCCGATAGTCCGCCTAATTATTAACGTGCTTGGCGGATCAGCACGTATCTCCCTTTCCTATTGAGCATTGTTTTGTTTTCAACTGAGCTTAATACGAGAAATGTACGTGTACGAGTGGTCCGTAGTTCTTTGTGCATGTCGGTTTTTGTATTTTTGTTATCATGTACACACTAACCTTATGTCTCTCAATGTGTATTTTTGTAATCATTAGGATGATCCATGGTGACCCATGGTCGTGATACTAATTTTTACACACACACACACACACACACACACACACACACACACACACACACACACGCGCGCGCGCGCGCGCATTTTAGCAAATTAATATGGTGGGATGTCTAGCGACCTTTTATCATATCGAAAACGCGCCGAGCACTCAGGAGCCTTTAGCTCCGAAACTTGTATGCACTGAGATGTGTATTTCGGGAGGGTTTCTGATCTGCAGCACCACTTGCTGTCCCTCGCCTCTTCCTTCGGTCAGGGGAATCTGTACCCCACAAACCCAAAGGCCGCTGACGCGTACCTGGCGGATGAGATTTACCGCGCGGCTTGCGACCCGGGCGCGCTGGGAGTCTTTCGGTCGGTGTTTTACCTCCCGCCCCCGCGCCCCCTCAACTACCTCGTGGACACCTACGACGGCCCCACCATGGTGTTGCAAGGTAGCCAATCTACAATTGTTGACCTCCCCGATTTTTCGCGCCACATACCACACAGTACAATAAGCCGTAAAGCATTGCCACTGCATTAATTTATCAGCTGTTTCAGTGCTTGGATAGTTGCTGCCCGGTCCTTCACGACTTTCTTTCTGTGCGCTTATCGGTGGTTTGGATTGGTCGAATGCTCGTTCGCTCTCTGGTTTGTCCGTCCGATCGCTCGTGCCGCTTCATGGCATATTCTCATCCGCCTGTCTGCCACCGCCTCGTTCGCTCGTTGGTTGCTTCGTTAAATCAATCCAACGATGGCAGGTCCACTTGCATCGCATAATTATGGCAGCGATATTTATATCGTTTCGAATATCGCTTCATGTCGATGTTTGTACGATACAGCTCAGAAAGATCCGCAGGGCTGTTTGTCTGGAGTTAATTGTTCGGATGTTGGCTCATCATTGTTGGACTGCACAGCTGTGTCGAATGTTAAATAGAAAGAGCTTGTTCTTTCATGTTTTGAGTCAAACAAAATCACATGGTCGCTGTTGTTTGGTAGCGACTGATTATCTGAAATGACGACGTGGGGTCGAACCGACAGGGAAGCTCGACCCTTTGAATGATGCGGTGGGGCGGGCCAATCAGCTGGTGGCGCTGTGCAGTAACCCCGTCGAGCTGCACCTGCTGGAGGCCGGCCACTGCCCGCACGACGAGACCCCGGCCGCCGTAAACGAGAGGCTGGCCGATTTCGCCCGGCGGTGCGGACCCTCGGGAGTCGACGCCACGAGTGGTAGCGTGGCGAAGAATGCGGCCACGTGACGCAATATTAGAGCTGAGAGGTCAGAGGGGCCCAGCGGCTTGGCCCGCTTATATGTGCAAGTATGTTGGTACATATACTGCGCAATACTGGGAATATATTTTCCGACGTCGGTACATTTGCTGCCGTTTGTGATTCAGACTGTCGACCTCTCCGCTGTATGCATCCCGTGTCACAAGCATTCCTCTACGCATGTTTTTGGCTGTCTTGACATTGGCCGCATACGAACGACGGAGCGAACGATAGCGATGATCGGTGTATAACATATGGCTGAGAAACAGTGAGTTAAGAGTGCGCGAAGGCCCGAGTGGCAGGAAACCGACACAACACGTAAAACCCCGCGAAGAGAGGCAAACACGCGAGTAAATAATCAATAACGATTGAGCTGCACAGAATGACCCTCGGTACGTCAGCATGTCATTGCTCCGGAAGTTGGGAGGGTGTGACAGGCGTCGTGGTATAGACAGGACGGATATTGTCGTCCCAACTCAGAGGGTATAAAAGGTGATGGCAATTCAGCAAGTGAATTTCAAAACTGGTAGTCGAGCTACAGCTCATTGTAAGCAAAAGCACCTGTAGGATCATTATCTCTATACGTTGTGCTTTTATATATGTTGTAAGTTGCAGCTTCTCGACGCTAATGTAAGCAAGAAGTTGATTTTAGTGTTGTAAATTGACGGTCTGTTTCTTAATTGAAACGCGCCTTTGCTGTTTTTCTATGCACCGCACCATACAATCAGGCAGGACCGACCTGATGCAACAACTCACTACTCATGGCGCGCTTGGTTCCGACCTTGGCGACGCCGTGCAGTTGCTTGCCTCCCTTCATAGGCGGAGGCTTTGCAGGCTTACTCCCTGCAATGTTTTTCTCATTTCCTTTTTGGCCGACTTTTCATAGCTTATCTAAGCCAGTATTCCTATTTCCGAATGCCGCTCTACAAAACGCTGAACGCCCTTTCATAAGCTTTCCGTCCGGGTACTGCCTCGATACACCCCTTACTCGCATTGGCAAACGCATTTTGCGGCCTAAAGTCAAAAAAGTTGTTAGATACGCAATTGAAATGTATGGTGGCTATAATTATACGAAAATGGTATATTAAGCGCATACGTGGGCAGGTTGTGTGTGTGTGCTTGTCATAAATATACATTATAAGATCAACAGAAAACGCATAATACTCAAGCACAAATGTTGGCCATATTGATAACATATTGATAATCCTTTCGGATCACAATTAAGCGGGATGAGTGCAGAAAACATAGACATATCGCGCGCTAACCTTGTGCGAAGGGACGATAATTGACAACTGACACGCGATACATGACATCGGTTTTGAAAGGTGGCCCGTCGTTTCGGGCAGTGATCCGGCCAACTACGTGAGTGCGAAGGACAAAACGCAATACATGCAACTCCCCCTTTCCACCTCCCCTTCCCTACCCCCACACACACACATACACACACACACACACACATACACACACACACACACACACACACACACACACACACACACACACACACACACACACACACACACACACACACACGCACACACGCACACACACACACGCACACACACACACACACACACACACACACGCACACACACAGACACACACACACACACACATACACATACACACACACACACACACACACACACACACACACACACACACACACACACACACACACACACACACACACACACACACACACACAATGCGCTTGCCATGGCTATCGAAAAGTACGAGGACCATACTGGTACTGCACCGTAGTCGTGTTTCGGGGTCTCAACATAAATCCGGTACCTGAATTGGACGATCACGCTTGACGAAATAATGACCAATGGCATACGTTATGACCACAACATAAAAGGTCTATCTGATGGTTGCAATTGGTATATCGGAGCTGTGGTTGTGGTTGTGGGTTGTGGTTTTTTCACGTTGAGCTGGGGCCAGCTATCCACCGACAGGAGACATGCGATCCAAGATAGTCGAGTGCGCACGTAATGTTTCAGTTGAAGTTGGAGATAACGGAGTGAAAGTAAACGGCTCATGTTTCGCCCGTTTCTCCGCATTTCGAAGATATCAGACACGATTCGCAGTCCAAACGGCGCTGATACTATGGCACAACGTTACGCCCATGACATCATTTTATCCTTCCATCGTCAACCCATGCCTTCACTGCCGTGAGGCGACCGCCCCGTCGCCATCTGCCTTCAGATTCAGAGGGAGAAATAAACAAGTGAGAACGTCGTCGCTCCTTAGCCGTTCGCACTTGCCCTTCCGTCTCTCGCGCATTTCGACTCCATGGCTTTTTTTAATCATTTTGTCAGTTGATATAGCTGGACAGCCACAATAATGGGAATTCCACAGTTCCGCCTCTGCGCATGCGCTCGTCGAGAGCAGTCATCTGCCCTCGCGTTCTACTGCAGCACCATCAGATGACCGCCTTCGGTGGCAACCGAGCAGGTCTCCTCGGCTGCAGGGGAGTCCCTTCTGCAACATCCATCGGAACATTCATATCCAGGTACCCCTTGCCGCCGCTCCACTGCAGATGACCACACCATTCTCGGGAAAGCCATCCTCCTTACAGCTTTGACGCACTCTTGCCAAGTGCCCCACAAAGTCAGGAAACATGTTCCCTCACCCACTCCAAGACCTCCTATCGTCCCTGTCCCACGACAATGTTGGGACGTTTGCTCATCCCATGGACAGCCCTGCCCACTCGCCCTCTGGAGTACCGACCGGTGGACATCTCATCTGCACATGCACTCCATATGTCTTCATCCCGCGGAGACCCCTTTCCCCCCACCCATTGCCAAACCGCAATGCGCCCCTGGCAAACCCTATGTACGCATGTCTCTTCATCCCAGCCGCACACCTGCCCTTGATATACCCACTTCGATATATTTCGCCAGGTCATCCCCACCTTGCCGTAGCTCCATTGTAAGCATCCCAACAACATATGAACAACCACCCCCTCGCATTTCAACACAGCAAGGGGCCCCGTAGCCGCATTGTCTGTTTCCCCTGTTTCCCATTGTGGAAGCCAACCCCCACGGCCCACAATAACACATAAGGTACCCTCTCTCGCAAGGTGCCGTCTTCCCTGGTAGTGGCCAAGCTCCAGGGACATCGATACCGCCCCGCCCTCTAACTGACGGGACGGTGGCCTCACGCAGCAGCTCTGCGACAAGATGGGACTGCCAGTGGACAAACGATGGCTTCCAGCGCGATAGTTATGGCGAAGGTTTACCGTAGTTCATTCCCCCGGAATCCCTAGTAGCGTTGAAAGGATCCCTGCAGCCCCCCCCACTGATTCCTAGTAGCAGCGCAGCGCACTCATCACTCCAGCCCCTGGAATAGCATCCCCCTTTATTCACTGCATAAACTTACCACGTACATTTGCTGCGAGTACGCGTCATCGTTCTGTCATGTCATGTCAGTGAGAGGACGCGGGCAGTTGGTGCAAAGTGGACCACGTATCCGAAGAAAATCTCTGATCCTTGGCGAATGTTGCGCTTCTCGACACAACCCTGCACATATTTGGACAGGTGAAACCCACGCAGCAATGACAATAACCCTCGGTATGGCAGCGCACCCCTTTATACCTCTTCCATATTTACATAAGCGTATTTTTGTGCAGGGGCGCTTTTCGACTCGAAAAGAGGAAAGAGCGCATTACTCCGTCGCGGTTCACATTGAATGCCACCAAATGCTACCATGACCCCATTGCTTCGCCTTCTTACCATGTTGTCAGTCTATTAGCACCCATTCCACGGACAGCCTTGACCTAGGGCCCATTCCACAATGTCCGAGTGCCCAAAATCATCCGCGAGTGAGCAGGTCGAGTCATCCCAAGGACAGCCATGTGCCCTCGCCCATTGCAGCATCTCCATGTGACCCCGTGCCGCAGCTGCACCGCAGGTGCCCTCATCCCAGCCACAGCCCTGCTCCCTCGCCCACTGCAGCACCGCCAAGTGCCCCTGTCTTGCCGCGAACGAACAAAGGTCAGGAATTAATGGGCACCCATTTTCCCTCGCCCATTGCAGCACCTCCAGATGGCCCCCACTAGCAGCGGTTCTGCATGTGTCCTCATTCCAGGGACAGCCCTGCGCCCTCGCCCACTGCAGCACCGCTAGGCACCCCCCAGCAGCAGCTGCGCTGCATGTGTGTTCGTTCCAGGGGCACCCATGCTCTCTCGCCCATTGCAACACAGCTAGATTCCCTCGGCTAGCAGCCACTGTGCACGTTTCCTCATCCCAGGGGCACCCATGCTCCCTCGCCCACTCCAGGGTGGCCAGGTGGGCCGTTCTTGCAGCCTCTCCGCATGTGTCTTTATCCCAAGGACAGCCCTGCGCCCTCGTCCAACGCAGCACATCAAGGTGTCCGCCACCCGCCGCCGCAGCACATGTATCTTCATTCCAAGGACAGCCCTGCCCCCTCGCCCACTGCAACACCGCAAGGTGCCCGCCTCCTGCGGCTGCTGTGCACGTAGGCTCGTCCCAGGGGCACCCCTGTTCCCGCGCCCACTTGAGAACGGCCAGATGCCCCCCACCCGCAGCTCCACGGCATGCGGTTTCATCCCACGGACAGCCATGCTCCCTCGCCCACCGTAAGATGTTTATATGACCCCCTCCGGCAGCAGAACTGCATGTCGGTTCATCCCACGGACAGCCATGCTCCCTCGCCCATTGCAGCATCTCCAAGTTGCCGTTGCCCGCCGCTCTGCTGCATACATCCTCGTCCCAGGGGCACCCCCCAACTCTCGCCCACTTCAAAATGGCAAGGTGATCTCCCCGCGCAGCCTCTTCGCACGTGTCTTCATCCCAGGGGCAGCCTCGTGCCCTTGCCCATTGCAGCACCGCTAGGCACCCCCCAGCAGCAGCTGCGCTGCATGTGTGTTCGTTCCAGGGGCACCCATGCTCTCTCGCCCATTGCAACACAGCTAGATTCCCACGCTTGGCAGCCTCTGTGCACGTTTCCTCATCCCAGGGGCACCCATGCCCCCTCGCCCACTCCAGGACGGCCAGGTGGGCCGCTCTTGCGGCCTCTCCGCATGTGTCTTCATCCCAAGGACAGCCCTGCGCCCTCACCCAACGCAGCACATCAAGGTGCCCGCCACCCGCCGCCGCAGCACATGTATCTTCATTCCAAGGACAGCCCTGCCCCCTCGCCCACTGCAACACCGCAAGGTGCCCGCCTCCTGCGGCTGCTGTGCACGTAGGCTCGTCCCAGGGGCACCCCTGTTCCCGCGCCCACTTGAGAACGGCCAGATGCCCCCCACCCGCAGCTCCACGGCATGCGGTTTCATCCCACGGACAGCCATGCTCCCTCGCCCACCGTAAGATGTTCATATGACCCCCTCCTGCAGCAGAACTGCATGTCGGTTCATCCCACGGACAGCCATGCTCCCTCGCCCATTGCAACATCTCCAAGTTGCCGTTGTCCGCCGCTCTGCTGCATACATCCTCGTCCCAGGGGCACCCCCCAACTCTCGCCCACTTCAAAATGGCAAGGTGATCTCCCCGCGCAGCCTCTTCGCACGTGTCTTCATCCCAGGGGCAGCCTCGTGCCCTTGCCCATTGCAGTACCTCCAAGTGCCCCCCCGCCGCCGCGCAAGCAAGTGTGTCTGTATCCCATGGACAATCATGCCTCCTCGCAAATTGCAACATCTCCAAATGGCCTGCCGCCGCGGCGTTGGAGCAGATGTCTGCACCCAAAGGACAGCCCTGCCCTCTTGCCCATTGCAAAACCTCAAAGTGCCCCCCTTCCGAAGCAGCCGAACATGTGGATTCATCCCATGGGCAGCCTTGGGACCTCAGCCACTTCAACGTCGGCAGCTGACCACCCATGGCAGCGGCAGCGCATGTGGCTTCCGCGAAGGGGTATCCCTGCCCTCTGATCCACTCCAGCACTTCCACCTCCCCCACCTCTACAATACATACACACAGTGATTACAATTTCACTTGCACGCTGTTCATGCCTGCAGCCACCGATACATGCATATGGTACATGGATATTAGTTTTATAACTGCAATACACACACGTTGCTTATCATCATAAAGCTGTCAAACCGTTTCAACCTCCAACTTCTTTCACATAGCTGCTGTTACAAATCCTTACGTTTCTACTAAAGTAATCAATACAAGCGTTACTTCGTCCGCAATTTCTCCTTCACACTCCTAGTTTTACATGCTTGTAATCAAGATAATTTGCTGATGCCTGATTTCATTTTTCCAAGGAGGCTCACCTGCAGCCCTCTTCAACCACACGCGTAAAGACCAGGGGCACGCCTGCGCCCATGCCCACCGCACCAAGTCCGAGCTTCGGCACAGGCACGTAGCTTCCATTCGAGAGTTGCGCTTGGCACGGGACTTGCCGCCCACCGGGTCGTCCGCCTCTTCCACTGCCCTAACCGCAACCCTGAACTCGCGGCTAACGTGCCTCGCCAACCCGCGGGAAGTTGGGCTGAGCTGAGCCACAAGAGTCTCCAACACCTCGACGGGAAGATCCCAAGGCGGGGCATTAAACGGATGCATTGTTACCGTTCTGCGGTAAGGTTCCGCGAGTGGGTGGCGGGTGATCACAAACAGGCGGGAACCGAAGTCATGCGGACGTGATGAAGACGTGAACCCAGCGCTGCGCAAGGCTGCTGCGAGGATACCGCAAGATACTGCGCTGCGCGAGGTTGCTGCGCTGCGAAGATACTGATGCGCTGCGAAGATGTGAACCCAGGCAAGTGCTGCGCGAGGCTACCTTACCTGTACTGGCTTAGTTAGGGTTTAAAAGGGGGCTAAAAATAAATAAAGTAGTAGTATATAGTAGTTCTGGTCCGATACGGGTACATGTACTGCAGTAAGTCAGGAGTTCTCCACCATTGATTTTCTGTAAAATCTGTGTGTGTGTGTGTGTGTGTGTGTGTGTGTGTGTGTGTGTGTGTGTGTGTGTGTGTGTGTGTGTGTGTGTGTGTGTGTGTGTGTGTGTGTGTGTGTGTCTCTGTTTCTGTGTGTGTCTCTGTTTGTGTGTGTGTTTGTGTGTGTGTGTGTGTGTGTGTGTGTGTGTGTGTGTGTCTGTGTGTGTGTGTGTGTGTGTGTGGGTTTGTGTGTCTTTCTGTCTCTGTGTTTGTGCAAGTGTGTTTCCCTCTGTTGTCGGTGTGTACCCTTATCATCAGCTCGATTGGATTCGGTATACTAGAAATGAAATATTTATTTATTTATTTATTTGGAAATGGTGTATGTATTTTATTCCCTCGCTACATGTTATTCCAGTACTTAACACATTGTATTAGACACCGCTTTTTGTTGGCAAATAACCGATTTGTTTTTTTTTTTTTTTTCGCGCCGATATGAACCGATATCAGCGCGTTTCTGTTAGCGCACGTCGAATCACCTAGTCGGACTTCGGCCTACCGCAAGGCTGCTCCCACCGTGACAACCTCTCCTTATGTCACGGCGGGAAATCATATGGCAAGCTCGAGGTCGTATGGCGAGACCTTGGCTACATTGAGGGAGAGTGTTAGCAACTGCCTCTATATGTACAATGCTTATGTATTTTGTAGCTATTGTCTTGCCTCAATACTTCGTAATGCAATGCATGCGGTTCCGTGCGTGCCCGCCTGTGGCGGCCGGCCGGGCCATCCGTTACCTTGCCGGTCGCCACTCGTCTCACTCCACTTCCTTTCTCCCCACAGTTGCCCCCCTTGCGGGGCCGGCTCGACTATCCCGGGTAGCTATTATGCTTCCTTTATCGAACCCTTGTCCATGGTTCTACAATACCCGATACAGTCGACGAAGATTCAGACCCACGATATTCTGATGGAGCCTCACCGCACCGAGGGCACTTCCGAACATGAGTGGCGCGCTCCGCAGTGAGGCCAAGCACCCGGTGCGCTCCCATCTAACAATCGGATGGCACCTTGAAATTGGACTCATGTGAAGCGAAAAAGATATCCGAAGCCCCGCGAGTCCGCGACCCGTACCGAAATCACCCTCATGTAATCAAGTGGGGAAGATCTGGAAAATGCCAAGAGATCAAGGTAGGCCCGGGCACAAAGAATGCGCGAAATGCCCCGTTGAATGTGGCCCCCTAAATATCCCGAGCGAGTGAGAGCATCAGGGGTGGGAGGTTGTAGGCAAGTCAAATTAGTCAATTGGGTAGCGGGCGCCACCGCATTATTAACCGGAGATACCACCAACTCGACATCGGGCCCAACATAATCGGAAAGGTCTTGATTTCATGAGGTAGTCCACGCCACAATATCCGCCGATTACAAAAACTGGCCATGTAGGAGATCGTATCATATGAAATGCGCAATTGGACCGCCCACGGTCAAGTAGAAGTAGCAACATGCAATATTTCCTTCGGATAAGACCGGGAGCTGTAGGCAAGTCAATTGGGTAGCATGCACCCCCGCATTGTTAGCAAGATATACAACTAACTCGACATCGGGCCCAACATAATCGGAAAGGTCTTGATTTAGTGTGTTAATAAACACCACGAGATTCCGAAAATCCGTCCATAGCGGAGATCGTATCATACCAAATGCGCAAAAATGCCCACAGTAAAGTAGAAGTATCAACATGCAGTACTTTTTTACGGATAAGACCATACATAGGACCTAACGATTCGGTTTCGTAATCATTAATAATGTTGGCGAGGGTCGTAGTGAATGAAGCATAGAGAGCATGCTTAATGTCGAGCTCGAAGGACGGTACATTAACCCCCCCAAACTCAGCGGGGATAGAAAGTTGGCGCTTAGCACAATTCATTCGATAGAGCGTTTAGACGTCATGAGAAACGCCCAATATTCGGAAACCTGCAATGCGAACGGCCCTATATGCAACAGCCACGTACGGTCGGCAGCTATTAGGGGGGGGGTGCGGAGCAAGAACCCATAGCGGCGTACCGCACACGTGATTATCATGCGAAAAGCTGCATGTGCCCCTCCAAAGTCCGACATAGCAAAGCAAACGATCGTGTCCAAGAGGAGTTGATGAGCCTCCACAGCCTTGCAGCCAATGATGAACATAATTCTCATTGTGAGATGCTGGAGGGCCATCTGCCGTGGAGAAGTCCATTGCCAAATGGGCTCCCAGGTTACTAGTACCCGAAACAACGGGGACCTTCGCTCGAATCACCTCAACAAGTTCAAGGGCCGCGTACCCGAGGGTACCATGCACGAAGATTTGCTTGGATGAACCCTCGAGCAGACTTTCTTCAATTCCTCCATAACCACCGCAAACACAGTCGGGACAAAATGTGTTTTGATCAAATACTTGCCATCATCGTAGAAGGCTTGGATCGCCGATGACTCCTTGCACCGGTCCCAAATATTACGGAGGGGGTGTTGATCACCAAGTCAAACAAAAGCGCGCCAATAAGAGGATATCTTTGTCGGACACCCGTACTAGACTGGACCGTGTCGTGCAAGAGCAAAGCATCGGTGAGGCCGAAATAATACACAATGAAGTCCCGTGAATATATCATCTCAATCAACGGGATAATATACTGCAAGTTGGGATTTTTGTACAACTTCGCAAGGAAACTCCGTGGTGTTGAAGGCGTTTTCTAGGTCCAAGCTTAATTAGATGCAAGCAGAAATAATCTGTAAGCCCACGCGAGTGAAATGAATGGCTTGCTCGATATCATCTTTGGTGAGAATCTGTCTTTGTACATGGCCCATTTGGTCGCCCGCAACAGTCGCTATCCGCTCAATGGCGTGACAATGAGCTAACATCGAAAGGACGATGCCAACAGCAAGCGGCCGAGCTTTAGGAACATGACCCCGAAGGCGAGTGGAGTCACGGTCGACACGTGTTTGCTTGTGATGAAGAGCCCACCCGGTCACACCCGCCAGAGAGTCTGCCGAATCATCGGGAATGTTTCCCGCCGAGTAGCGGTTAACCCACTTACGCCATGCCGGAACATTCAAGTCACGCACATTTTCCCATCGTCACCCATCAACATAGTAAGGGGCTGACAAGCGAGGTGCTTTTCCCATGACAAGGAGCATATACTCCTCCCATATTTGGAGGCGATCAAGGTCGTCTAGATAGGTGAGGGGTGGACGCGCCGGGGGGGGGGGGGGGGGGCATGAGGTCGTGGAGGTCATAGTCGGAGTGCGGATTACAAGGCGGAGGATGCAACCGTTGGAGAGCAGCCAACGCCGCGTTTGCGTCCTCCACCATCATCCCGAAGTCGGCTTCGTCCATGGCCATATATGCCCGTCGCAGTTGGCCAACTTCCACTAGCTCACGGGCTCGACGGGAAGTAGCACGGCGTCGGAGGTCAGCTTCGGAGAGGTGAGTCGGTGGCTGTTCATGCTCCCGTTGAGTGGGCCGGGCCCGACGACGACGAGAGCCCCCCCACCCCGGCCCCGACCATCAAAGCGTCTAGACACCGAGGCCCCCGGGCACGCACGGGCAAGCTTATCTCTATCCCGAATATTACTTTGAAGGGTGTCAATGCCCGTGAGTCCATCCTCTCCGGACGCACAAAACCAAAGACGGACTCGACGTTGGACACGGGAGCGGACGCGGTGGGCACCGGCCGCACCTGGAAATGGACGGAGGAGGAGGCCATCAAAGAGGTGAATTGCTAAAAAAACTCCGGCGGCACGAGAGTCCGTTGAGGGAAGGGAGGTCGCATATTAGAGGGTGTCTTGTAGAGAAGAACTGAAGTCATATCTCTCTGTCGCACAAATCCATGAGCCGCAATAGGTAAGCGATAGGGACATCGTCGGGGCACCATGAGGCAAGAGCTATAGAGCGAAAGGGATCAGGGAGCAGACTCTCGTCGGAGTGCGGCAAGAGACGAGGGCATAAAGGCTTTGTTCATGAGGCAACGGGGGTCCATCACGTGTAGGTGGGGAAGGTGTGGAGGGAGGCGGAGGGTGTTGGAGTTTGGAAGTACAATGGTTACACGGGTAGTCTAGCAGTGGGGGCATGGAGCGGAGAGGGGGCGAGCTCATGTGGAAGATAAAAGGTGAGCGCCCGGAGGCACAAAGGGACAATAAGGCAGGAGAAGAGGTCGCAAGGTGGCGAGTTTGGCGACGGTGGGCATGAGCGGAGGGGCCATTGCTAGTTATGAACATGTTAGTGTGTATGACGAATTTAGAGTGCCATTTGCGGCCAGCAAACCGTATGCCGCATAGGGCGCAAGTGTAGCATCCCCCCCGCGACGGGGACAGAACGCCCAATGCAATTAGGCCTAGCTCCGACATGGAAGCATACTCATATGGTCACCATCGGTGGTCGCACACCCTCCAAACACACTCATGTCACCACACACATGTGCTACACCACACACTTCCCGCCCACCATTGCAAGTACGCGCGGCTTGCCACCCAATAACGCCGATGATAACGAGAGTGTGCCGCACACTAGCAAAAGTACGGGCACCCATATCAATAGCCGCAACCCTCTGCCCACTAGCAGCAACATATGGCCGTCAACCAACACTTGTTGCACAAGCACCACCGTCACCAGCTTCAACCATATGCCCACGAGCACCGGCAGTAGCAACCGATCGCAGAACAACGCTTGCAAAAGTAGCACCAACAACACGACCACAAGCTAGAGCTTTGTGTCCACGAGGACTTCGAGTAGCAACCGGGCGCGAGCAAGCACAGTCAGCTTCACAAACACGACAGCGGCCCTACCACCAGTCGCATGCATGTGCCCACTAGCACTAGCACCACCAGTAGCAGTTGGGCGCGTGCCAGCCCCGTAGTGCATTGAAATTCTCTGTACTTAATGCTATTGCTTATTGATGATTCGAATTCTTACATGCTATTCGCCCTCACTGTCACCAGCTATGACTTTCCATGTTTTTAGCGAACTTATATCTTAATACATTGCCGCGCTCCTAAATGTGCTTTGTCTTGTCAGTGACATTTCCCTTTGATGCTGTCGTGAGCTGTCATATGCGAATGCAAGTTTTCGCTCGAGCAAATAATGTGACACACGCGCGTTTATCGATGAACATTTGGGATAACTGAAATTTGGAAAGGGCTGCATATTGGAGCTAATTCTTAGCCACGAGGGTGTGAGTTGAATGAGTTGCTTTTGAAGCCAACGTTTAATAAAACGATGCTAATATAAGTATGTTTTGATTGCGTGATACCGGAAGGCAAGTGAAAAGCGTTAGGGTTACAACTTTTTTTTCAGGCTTTCTCAATATCCCGATCTCAAAAGCACTGCATTTTGTTGTCCTTGTTTTACTAATGAACCTTGCAATCAGGAAGCCGATAGTCCGCCTAATTATTAACGTGCTTGGCGGATCAGCACGTATCTCCCTTTCCTATTGAGCATTGTTTTGTTTTCAACTGAGCTTAATACGAGAAATGTACGTGTACGAGTGGTCCGTAGTTCTTTGTGCATGTCGGTTTTTGTATTTTTGTTATCATGTACACACTAACCTTATGTCTCTCAATGTGTATTTTTGTAATCATTAGGATGATCCATGGTGACCCATGGTCGTGATACTAATTTTTACACACACACACACACACACACACACACACACACACACACACACACACACGCGCGCGCGCGCGCGCATTTTAGCAAATTAATATGGTGGGATGTCTAGCGACCTTTTATCATATCGAAAACGCGCCGAGCACTCAGGAGCCTTTAGCTCCGAAACTTGTATGCACTGAGATGTGTATTTCGGGAGGGTTTCTGATCTGCAGCACCACTTGCTGTCCCTCGCCTCTTCCTTCGGTCAGGGGAATCTGTACCCCACAAACCCAAAGGCCGCTGACGCGTACCTGGCGGATGAGATTTACCGCGCGGCTTGCGACCCGGGCGCGCTGGGAGTCTTTCGGTCGGTGTTTTACCTCCCACCCCCGCGCCCCCTCAACTACCTCGTGGACACCTACGACGGCCCCACCATGGTGCTGCAAGGTGAAAAATCGACAGTTGCTGACCTTCCCGCCCTTTTTCGCGCCACAGACATACACAACACAATAAGCCGCAAAGCATTAATTTAGCAGCTGCTTCAGTGCTTGGCTAGCTGCTCGGTCCTTCACGACTTTCTTTCTGTGCGCTTATCGGTGGTTTGGATTGTTCGGATGGTCGTTCGCTCTCTGGTTTGTCCGTCCGATCGCTCGTGCCGCTTCATGGCATATTCTCATCCGCCTGTCTGCCACCGCCTCGTTCGCTCGTTGGTTGCTTCGTTAAATCAATCCAACGATCGCATGTCCACTTGCATCGCATAATCATGGCAGCGATATTTATATCGTTTCGAATATCGCTTCATGTCGATGTCTGTGCGATACAGCTCGGAAAGATCCGCAGGGCTGTTTGTCTGGAGTTTATTGTTCGGATGTTGGATCATCATTGTTGGACTGCACAGCTGTGTCGAATGTTAAATAGAAAGAACTTGTTCTTTCATGTTTTGAGTCAAACAAAATCACATGGTCGCTGTTGTTTGGTAGCGACTGATTATCTGAAATGACGACGTGGGGTCGAACCGACAGGGAAGCTCGACCCTTTGAATGATGCGGTGGGGCGGGCCAACCAGCTGGTGGCGCTTTGCAGTAACCCCGTCGAGCTGCACCTGCTGGAGGCCGGCCACTGCCCGCACGACGAGACCCCGGCCGCCGTAAACGAGAGGCTGGCTGATTTCGCCCGGCGGTGCGGACCCTCGGGAGTCGGCGCCACGAGTGGTAGCGTGGCGAAGAATGCGGCCACGTGACGCAATGTCAGAGCTGATAGGGGCCCGGCGGCTTGGTTCACCTACATGTGCGAGTATGTAGATACGTACTGCGCAATAATGAGAATATCTTTTCCGACGTCGGTACATGTGCTGTTGTTTGTGATTCAGACTGCTGACCTCTCCGCTGTATGCATCCCGTATCACAAGCACTCCTCTACGCATGTTTTGGCCCGAGTGACAGTAAACCGACAAAGCACGTAAAAACCCCACGAAGAGAGGCGAACATGCATGCAAACACGCGAGTAAAACATCAATAACGATTGAGCTGCACAGAATAGCCCTTGGAACGTCAGCATGTCATTGCTCCGGAAGTTGGGAGGGTGTGACAGGCGTCGTGGTATTAGTAGCTCCAGACGGGACGGATATCGTCGTCCGCACTCAGAGAATACACTCTTCCCATAAAGTCCGTTACTAGCGGCACGTATTTAATTACCCGCCACGCACTGCCGCGATGGCCATGCAACTCGATTGGGGGGTAGAATAATGATTTTCGAACAGCACACCACGGCGCATTGTTCACTGACGTGAGCACCTTTACCGGCACGCCCCAATTATTGTGGGCACCCACGTTGGATTTTCGGCCCATATTTTGCGGGCCGAAATTCGTGCATGTGCAGGTTATGCACGCCTCTATGCGTGGCTCGGCACACGTAGTGTCGCGACAAGCCGGGAGACTACTCGACACTGGGTTCTCAGCATGTTTGCACAATTGCACTAATATCCGCCGACTGTGTTGCGCCCGGCCGTCTACAGAGCGGCGACACCGAGAATGGCATGTCGTGTGCACTGGTTTTTCTTGCCACGTGCCCGGAAATACCACCAAGGAGCACGGGCTGGGGGCCTATTAGGCTTGAGGGGCAGTTGACTTGGAGTGTAAGCACCCTGGCGCGCGGATCGTTGGCCTTAGAAACTTGCGCATCGCCGGGCGTGAAAAATGGCGGGGAGCTCTCAAAGTACCCTAGCACGGGCCTTCATCTCGCCGGCGGCAAAGGGCACGGCACCATGCCATCATGGGGCATGAAATGGGCAACGCCGTGAATAGAAGAAATATAGAGCGCTGATTGTTGAGCGTATTAGCGGAGCGGGTATGCGGGTACCACCTGTCTAGGGGTTGCTAGCCCCGCGCGAATGTGGCAGATTTTGAAACCGCAAAAGCTTTATTTGGCTGTACGAGGGCTTGGATGACATCGGACGGCGGATTTGACGCGAAAACCGGCCGGTAGGCGTAAATTAAAAACTTATATTTACTTGGGGGAAGGGCTTCCACTTGCAACTTAGTTTGCTCGAATCGGACATTGTACGGCGAAGTTAGGCTTTTTTAAGCCTCCCAAGCTGTGGTTTTCCGGCCCCGAGTCCACCCACGTCAAGCATATTAACGGCACATGCCATCACACCCACGTGCTCCCATGTTTGCGGACAACATGCTGGGATCATAAAAACCGCATGTTGTGTCGCCCATTTCGGGATTTTTTACGAGCCAAAGCGTGGCAAATCCGAATTCCGGGGCGCCCGAATCAGGGTATACACCGAAATCGGGGTTGGGCCGCAAACCCTAATACGTCATATCGTAGCCGTGACGGGCCCCATTTGTGCCCCGCTTCCCCCTCAGCCTTACCGTTAACACAAGTTTCGGCCCGCCTTTTCAACGAGCTAAAGTACAGTTAAACCCTAGAAACCCTACATGGTAAACACCCGCCCTACGCAAAAGGCCCTATTTCACTAGTAACGGACTTTATGGGAAGAGTGTATACAAGCTGATGGCCATTATTCAGCAAGTGAATTTCAAAACAAGAAGTTGAGCTGCAGCTCATTGTAAGCAAAGCGCCACTGTAGTAATCATTATCTCTATACGTTGTGCTTTTATATATATTGTAAGTTGCAGCTTCTCAACGCTTTTGTAAGAAAGCAGTTGATTTTGGTGTTGTATAAATTGACGGTCTGTTTTTTAATTGAAACGCGTCGACTCGGCTGTTTTTCTATGCGCCGCACCATACAATCAGGCAGGACCCGATGCAACAACTCACTACTCATGGCGCGCTTGGTTCCGACCTTGGCGACGCCGTGCAGTTGCTTGCCTCCCTTCATAGGCGGAGGCTTTGCAGGCCTAGTCCCTGCAATGTCATTTCTCATTTCCTTTTTGGCCGACTTTCAATAGCTTTTCTAGGACTAAGCCAGTATTCCTATTACCGAATGCCGCTCTACAAAACGCTGAACGCCCTTTCATAAGCTTTCCGTCCGGGTACTGCCTCGATACACCCCTTATTCGCATTGGCAAACGCATTTTGCGGCCTAAAGTCAAAAAGTTGTTAGATACGCAATTGAAATGTATGGTGGCTATAATTATACGAAAATGGTATATTAAGCGCATACGTGGGCAGGTTGTGTGTGTGTGCTTGTCATAAATATACATTATAAGATCAACAGAAAACGCATAATACTCAAGCACAAATGTTGGCCATATTGATAACATATTGATAATCCTTTCGGATCACAATTAAGCGGGATGAGTGCAGAAAACATAGACATATCGCGCGCTAACCTTGTGCGAAGGGACGATAATTGACAACTGACACGCGATACATGACATCGGTTTTGAAAGGTGGCCCATCGTTTCGGGCAGTGATCCGGCCAACTACGTGAGTGCGAAGGACAAAACGCAATACATGCAACTCCCCCTTTCCACCTCCTCTTCCCTACCCCCCCCCCCCCCCCCCCCCCCCACACACACACACACACACACACACATACACACACTCAAACACACGCACACACACACACACACACACACACACACGCACACACACGCACACACACACACACACACACACACACACACACACACACACACACACACACACACACACACACAATGCGCTTGCCATGGCTATCGACAAGTACGAGGACCATATTGGTACTGCACCGTAGTCGTGTTGCGGGGTCTCAACATAAATCCGGTACCTGAATTGGACGATCACGGTTGACGAAATAATGACCAATGACATACGTTATGAACACAACATGAAGGGTCTGTACGATGGTTGCAATTGGTACATCGGAGCCAGGGCTGTGGTTCTTTCACGTTGAGCTGGGGCCAGCCATCCACCGACAGGAAACAGGCGATTCAAGATAGTCGAGGGCGCACGGAATGTTCCAGTCACTGCTATTGAAGTTGCAGAAAACGGAGTGAAAGTAAACGGCTCATGTTTAACCGCGTTTCGAAGATATCAGACACGATTCGCAGTCCAAACGGCGCTGATACTATGGCACAACGTAACGCCCTTGACATTATTATATCCCGCCATCGTCAACCCATGCCCTCACTGCCGTGTGTCGTCCGCCCCGTCGCCATTTGCCCTCAGATTCAGAGGGAGAAATAAACAAGTGAGAACGTCGTCGCTCCTTAGCCGTTCGCACTTGCCCTTCCGTCTCTCGCGCATTTCGACTTCATGGCTTTTTTTAATCATTTTGTCAGTTGATATAGTTGGACAGCCACAATAATGGGAATTCCACAGTTCCGCCTCTACGCGTGCGCACGTCGAGAGCAGTCATCTGCCTTCGCGTACTTCTGCAGCACCATCAGATGACCACCCCCTTGGGCGGCAACCGAGCAGGTCTCCTCGGCTGCAGGCGAGTCCCTTCTGCGACATCCATTGGAACATTCATATCCAGGTACCCCTTGCCGCCGTTCCACTGCAGATGGCCACACCCTTCTCGGGAAAGCCACCCTCCCTACAGCTTTGGGGAATTCTTGACGAGTGCCCACAAATGTCAGGAAACATGTCCCCTCGCCCACCCCCAGACCTCGTCCCACTGCAATATTGGACGCCTCCTCATCCCAGGGACAGTCTGCCCACTCGCCGTCTGGAGTACCGACCGGTGGACATCTCATATGCACCTGCACTCCGTCTGTCTTCGTCCCGCAGAGACCCCCTCGCCCATTGCAACACCTCAATGCACCCCCTGTCATGCAGTAAGTACGCATGTCTCTTCATCCCAGCCGCACTACTGCCCTTGATGTACCCACTTCGATATGGCCAGGTCATCCCCACCTTGTCGTAGCTACACTGTGAGCATCTTCACACCATATGAACAACGATGCCCCCTCGCGCATTGCAGAACAGCAAGGGGCCCCGTAGCCGCACTGTCTGTTTCTCTGCCCCAGGGGAAGCCAACCCCCACGGCCCACAATAACACATAAGGTACCCTCTCTCGCAAGGTGCCGTCTTCCCTGGTAGTGGCCAAGCTCCAGGGACATCGATGCCGCCCCGCCCTCTAACTGACGGGACGGTGGCCTCACGCAGCAGCTCTGCGACAAGATGGGACTGCCAGTGGACAAACGATGGCTTCCAGCGCGATAGTTATGGCGAAGGCTTACCGTAGTTCATTCCCCCGGAATCCTTAGTAGCGTTGAAAGGATCCCTGCAGCCCCCCCCCCACTGATTCCTAGTAGCAGCGCAGCGCACTCATCACTCCAGCCCCTGGAATAGCATCCCCCTTTATTCACTGCATAAACTTACCACGTACATTTGCTGCGAGTACGCGTCATCGTTCTGTCATGTCATGTCAGTGAGAGGACGCGGGCAGTTGGTGCAAAGTGGACCACGTATCCGAAGAAAATCTCTGATCCTTGGCGAATGTTGCGCTTCTCGACACAACCCTGCACATTTTTGGACAGGTGAAACCCACGCAGCAATGACAATAACCCTCGGTATGGCAGCGCACCCCTTTATACCTCTTCCATATTTACATAAGCATATTTTTGTGCAGGGGCGCTTTTCGACTCGAAAAGAGGAAAGAGCGCATTACTCCGTCGCGGTTCACATTGAATGCCACCAAATGCTACCATGACCCCATTGCTTCGCCTTCTTACCATGTTGTCAGTCTATTAGCGCCCATTCCACGGACAACCTTGACCTAGGGCCCATTCCAAAATGTCCGAGTACCCAAAATCATCCGCGAGTGAGCAGGTCGAGTCATCCCAAGGGCAGCCATGTGCCCTCGCCCATTGCAGCATCTCCATGTGACCCCGTGCCGCAGCTGCACCGCAGGTGCCCTCATCCCAGCCACAGCCCTGCTCCCTCGCCCACTGCAGCACCGCCAAGTGCCCCTGTCTTGCCGCCAACGAACAAAGGTCAGGAATTAATGGGCACCCATTTTCCCTCGCCCATTGCAGCACCTCCAGGTGGCCCCCACTAGCAGCGGTTCTGCATGTGTCCTCATTCCAGGGACAGCCCTGCGCCCTCGCCCACTGCAGCACCACAAGGCGCCCCCCAGCAGCAGCTGCGCTGCATGTGTGTTCGTTCCAGGGGCACCCATGCTCTCTCGCCCATTGCAACACAGCTAGATTCCCACGCTTGGCAGCCTCTGTGCACGTTTCCTCATCCCAGGGGCACCCATGCCCCCTCGCCCACTCCAGGACGGCCAGGTGGGCCGCTCTTGCGGCCTCTCCGCATGTGTCTTCATCCCAAGGACAGCCCTGCGCCCTCGCCCAACGCAGCACATCAAGGTGCCCGCCACCCGCCGCCGCAGCACATGTATCTTCATTCCAAGGACAGCCCTGCTCCCTCGCCCACTGCAACACCGCAAGGTGCCCGCCTCCTGCGGCTGCTGTGCACGTAGGCTCGTCCCAGGGGCACCCCTGTTCCCGCGCCCACTTGAGAACGGCCAGATGCCCCCCACCCGCAGCTCCACGGCATGCGGTTTCATCCCACGGACAGCCATGCTCCCTCGCCCACCGTAAGATGTTTATATGACCCCCTCCGCCAGCAGAACTGCATGTCGGTTCATCCCACGGACAGCCATGCTCCCTCGCCCATTGCAACATCTCCAAGTTGCCGTTGCCCGCAGCTCTGCTGCATACATCCTCGTCCCAGGGGCACCCCCCAACTCTCGCCCACTTCAAAATGGCAAGGTGATCTCCCCGCGCAGCCTCTTCGCACGTGTCTTCATCCCAGGGGCAGCCTCGCGCCCTTGCCCATTGCAGTACCTCCAAGTGCCCCCCCGCCGCCGCGCAAGCAAGTGTGTCTGTATCCCATGGACAATCATGCCTCCTCGCAAATTGCAACATCTCCAAATGGCCTGCCGCCGCGGCGTTGGAGCAGATGTCTGCACCGAAAGGGCAGCCCTGCCCTCTTGCCCATTGCAAAACCTCGAAGTGCCCCCCTTCCGAAGCAGCCGAACATGTGGATTCATCCCATGGGCAGCCTTGGGACCTCAGCCACTTCAACGTCGGCAGCTGACCACCCATGGCAGCGGCAGCGCATGTGGCTTCCGTGAAGGGGTATCCCTGCCCTCTGATCCACTCCAGCACTTCCACCTCCCCCACCTCTACAATACATACACACAGTGATTACAATTTCACTTGCACGCGGTTCATGCCCGCAGCCACCGATGCATGCATATGGTACATGGATATTAGTTTTATAACTGCAATATACATACGTTGCTTATCATCATAAAGCTGTCAAACCGTTTCAACCTCCAAGTTCTTTCGCATAGCTGCTGTTACAAATCCTTACGTTTCTACTAAAGTAATCAATACAAGCGTTACTTCGTCCGCAATTTCTCCTTCACACTCCTAGCTTTACATGCTTGTAATCAAGACATTTTGCTGGTGCCTGATTTCTGTTTTCCAAGGAGGCTCACCTGCAGCCCTCTTCAACCACACGCGTAAAGACCAGGGGCACGCCTGCGCCCATGCCCACCGCACCAAGTCTGAGCTTCGGCACAGGCACGTAGCTTCCATTCGAGAGTTGCGCTTGGCACGGGACTTGCCGCCCACCGGGTCGTCCGCCTCTTCCACTGCCCTAACCGCAACCCTGAACTCGCGGCTAACGTGCCTCGCCAACCCGCGGGAAGTTGGGTTGAGCTGAGCCACAAGCGTCTCCAACACCTCTACGGGAAGATCCCAAGGCGGGGCATTAAACGGATGCATTGTTACCGTCGTGCGGTAAGGTTCGGCGAGTGGTTGACGGGTGATCAAAAACAGGCGGGAACCGAAGTCATGCGGACGTGATGAAGATGTGAACCCAGCGCTGCGCAAGGCTGCTGCGCTGCGAAGATACTGTGCTGCGCGAGGTTGCTGCGCTGCGAAGATACTGTGCTGCGCGAGGTTGCTGCGCTGCGAAGATACTGATGCGCTACCCGTACTGCGAAGATGTGAACCCAGGCGGCAAGTGCTGCGCGAGGCTACCTTACCTGTACGTACTGGCTTAGTTAGGGTTTTAAAAAGGGCTATTAGTGCTGGTCCGATACGGGTACATGTACTGTAGTAAGTAAGCAGGTCATATCTAACATTGATTTTCTATAAATCTGTGTGTGTGTGTGTGTGCGTGCGTGTGTGTTTGCGTGTGTGTGTATGTGTGTGTGTGTGTGTGTGTTTGTGTGTGTGTGTGCTTGTGTATCTTTATGTGTCTCTCTGTGCAAGTGTAGTGTTTCCCTTTGTCGGTGTGCAGTGTGTACCCTTGTCATCAGCTCGATTGGATTCGGTACTATAAATGTTTTTTAACTTTTTCTTGGGAATGGGGCATGTATTTTAATCCCTCGCTACATGTTATTCCAATACTTAACGCATTTTATTAAACACCGCTTTTGTTGGCCAATAACCGATAACAACGCGTCTCTGTAAGCGCATGTCGCATCACCTAATCGGACTTCGGCGTGCCGCAAGGCTGCTCTCACCGTGACAACATCTCCTTATATCACGCCGGGAAATCATATGGCAAGCTCGAGGTCGTATGGCGAGACCTTGGCTACATGGAGGGGGAGTGTTAGTAACCGCCTCTATATGTATTAAGCTTATGTATATTATTGTAGCTATTGTCTTGCCTCAATACTTAGTATTGCAGTGCATGCGGTTCTGTGCGTGCCCGGTTGTGGCGGCCGGGCAGGCCATCCGTTGCCTTGCCGGTCACCACTCGTCTCACTCCACTCCCTTCCTCCCCACAGTTGGCCCCCTTGCGGGGCCGGCTCGACTATCCCGTGTAGCTATTATGCTTCCTTTATCGAACCCTTGTCCATGGTTCTACAATACCCGATACAGTCGACAAGATTTAGACCCATTAATCTATAATGGAGCCTCGCTAAACCGAGGGCACTTCCGAGCATGAGTGGCGCGCTCCGCCGTGAGGCCAAGCACCCGGTGCGCTCCCATCTAACAATCGGATGGCACCTTGAAATTGGACTCATGTGAAGCGAAAAAGAGAGCCAAAGCCCCGCGAGTCCGCGACCCGTACCGAAAACACCCTCATGTAATCAACTGGGGAAGGTCTACAAAACGCCAAGAGATCAAGGTAGGCCCGGGCACAAAGAATGCGCGAAATGCCCCGTTGAATGTGGCCCCCTAAATATCCCGAGCGAGTGAGAGCATCAGGGGTGGGAGGTTGTAGGCAAGTCAAATTAGTCAATTGGGTAGCGGGCGCCACCGCATTATTAACCGGAGATACCACCAACTCGACATCGGGCCCAACATAATCGGAAAGCTCTTGATTTCATGAGGTAGTCCACGCCACAATATCTGATTACAAAAACTGGCCATATAGGAGATCGTATCATATGAAATGCGCAATTGGACCGCCCACGGTCAAGTAGAAGTAGCAACATGCAATATTTCCTTCGGATAAGACCGGGAGCTGTAGGCAAGTCAATTGGGTAGCATGCACCCCCGCATTGTTAGCCGGAGATACAACCAACTCGACATCGGGCCCAACATAATCGGAAAGGTCTTGATTTAGTGTGTTAATAAACACCACGAGATTCCGAAAATCCGTCCATAGCGGAGATCGTATCATACCAAATGCGCAAAAATGCCCACAGTAAAGTAGAAGTATCAACATGCAGTACTTTTTTACGGATAAGACCGTACATAGGACCTAACGATTCGGTTTCGTAATCATTGGTAATGTTGGCGAGGGTCGTAGTGAATGAAGCATAGAGAGCATGCTCAATGTCGAGCTCGAAGGACGGTACATTAACCCCCCCCCCCCCGGACTCAGCGGGGATAGAAAGTTGGCGCTTAGCACAATTCATTCGATAGAGCGTTTAGACGTCATGAGAACCGATGGCCATTGAGCAAGTGAATTTCAAAACAAGAAGTTGAGCTGCAGCTCATTGTAAGCAAAAGCACATGTAGGATCATTATCGCTATACGTTTTAGTACTTTTATATATATTGTAAGTTGCAGCTTCTCGACGCTAATGTAAGCAAGAAGTTGATTTTAGTGATGTAAATTGACGGTCTGTTTTTTAATTGAAACGCGCCTCGGCTGTTTTTCTATGCGCCGCACCATACAATCAGGCAGGACCGACCTTATGCAACAACTCACTTCTCATGGCGCGCTTGGTTCCGACCTTGGCGACGCCGTGCAGTTGCTTGCCTCCCTTCATAGGCGGAGGCTTTGCAGGCCTAGTCCCTGCAATGTCATTTCTCATTTCCTTTTTGGCCGACTTTCAATAGCTTTTCTAGGACTAAGCCAGTATTCCTATTACCGAATGCCGCTCTACAAAACGCTGAACGCCCTTTCATAAGCTTTCCGTCCGGGTACTGCCTCGATACACCCCTTACTCGCATTGGCAAACGCATTTTGCGGCCTAAAGTCAAAAAAGTTGTTAGATACGCAATTGAAATGTATGGTGGCTATAATTATACGAAAATGGTATATTAAGCGCATACGTGGGCAGGTTGTGTGTGTGTGCTTGTCATAAATATACATTATAAGATCAACAGGAAACGCATAATACTCAAGCACAAATGTTGGCCATATTGATAACATATTGATAATCCTTTCGGATCACAATTAAGCGGGATGAGTGCAGAAAACATACATATATCGCGCGCTAACCTTGTGCGAAGGGACGATAATTGACAACTGACACGCGATACATGACATCGGTTTTGAAAGGTGGCCCATCGTTTCGGGCAGTGATCCGGCCAACTACGTGAGTGCGAAGGACAAAACGCAATACATGCAACTCCCCCTTTCCACCCCCCCTTCCCTACCCCCACACACACACATACACACACACACACATACACACACACACACACACACACACACACACACACACACACGCACACACACAGACACACACACGCACACACACACACACACACACACACACACACACACACACACACACACACACACACACACACACACACACACACACACACACACACACACACACAATGCGCTTGCCATGGCTATCGACAAGTACGAGGACCATATTGGTACTGCACCGTAGTCGTGTTGCGGGGTCTCAACATAAATCCGGTACCTGAATTGGACGATCACGTTTGACGAAATAATGACCAATGGCATACGTTATGACCACAACATGAAGGGTCTATCTGATGGTTGCAATTGGTATATCGGAGCCAGGGCTGTGGTTCTTTCACGTTGAGCTGGGGCCAGCCATCCACCGACAGAAAACAGGCTATTTAAGATAGTCGAGGGCGCACGTAATGTTCCAGTCACTGCTATTGAAGTTGCAGAAAACGGAGTGAAAGTAAACGGCTCATGTTTAACCCGTTTCTCCGCACTTCGAAGATATCAGACACGATTCGCAGTCCAAACGGCGCTGATACTATGGCACAACGTTACGCCCATGACATCATTTTATCCTTCCATCGTCAACCCATGCCTTCATTGCCGTGAGTCGACCGCCCCGTCGCCATTTGCCCTCAGATTCAGAGGGAGAAATATATAAGTGAGAACGTCGTCGCTCCTTTGCCGTTCGCACTTGCCCTTCCGTCTCTCGCGCATTTCGACTCCATGGCTTTTTTTATCATTTTGTCAGTTGATATAGTTGGACAGCCACAATGATGGGAATTCCACAGTTCCGCCTGTACGCCTGCGCTCGTCGAGAGCAGTCATCTGCCCTCGCGTACTACTGCAGCACCATCAGATGACCATCCCCTTGGGCGGCAACCGAGCAGCTCTCGGCTGCAGGCGAGTCCCTTCTGCGTCATCCATTGGAACAATCATATCCAGGTACCCCTTGCCGCCGCTCCACTGCAGATGACCACACCCTTCTCGGGAAAGCCACCCTCCCTACGGCTTTGCCGCACTCTTGCCAAGTGCCCCACAATGTCAGGAAACATTTTCCCTCGCCCACTCCCAGACCTCCTATCGTCCCTGTCCCACGGCAATGTTGGGACGTTTGCTCATCCCATGGACAGCCCTGCCCACTCGCCCCCTGGGGCACCGACCGGTGGACATCTCATATGCACCTGCACTCTGTCTGTCTTCATCCCGCGGAGACCCCTTCCCTCCCGCCCATTGCCAAACCGCAATGCGCCCCTGTCATGGACTAAGTACGCATGTCTCTTTATACCAGCCGCACTCCTGATATACCTACTTCGATATATATGGCCAGGTCATCCCCACCTTGCCGCAGCTCCACTGTAAGCATCCTCACACCATATGAACAACCACCCCCTCGCATTTCAACACAACAAGGGCAAAGTAGCCGCATTGTCTGTTTCCCTGTCCCAGGGGAAGCCAATCTCCACTGCCCACAATAACACATGAGGTACCCTCTCACGCAAGGTGCCGTCTTCCCTGGTAGTGGCCAAGCTCCAAGGACATCGATACCGCCCCGCCCTCAAACTCAGACGGGACGGTGGCCTCACGCAGCAGCTCTGCGACAAAATGGGACTGCCAGTGGACAAACGATGGTTACGGCGACGGTTTAACGTAGTCATTCCCTTGGAATCCCTAGTAGCGTTGAAAGGATCCATATAGCCCCCCCTACAGATTCCTAGTAGCAGCGCAGCGCACTCATCACTCCACCCCCTGGAATAGCATCCCCCTTGATTCACTGCATAAACTTACCACGTACATTTGCAACGAGTGCGCGTCATCGTTCTGTCATGTCATGTCAGTGAGAGGACGCGGGCAGTCGGTGCAAAGTGGACCACGTATCCAAAGAAAATCTCTGATCCTTGGCGAATGTTTCGCTTCTCGACACAACCCTGCACATATTCGGACAGGCCAAACACATGAAGCAATGACAATGACCCTCGGTATGGCAGCGCACCCCTTTATACCTCGTCTAGAATTCCATAAGCATATTTTTGTGCAGGGGCGCTTTCTGACTCGAAGAGGAAAGAGCGCGTTACTCCGCCGCGGTTCACATTTGAACGTCACTAAATGCTACCATGACCCCATTGCTTCGCCTACTTACCATGGTGTCAGTCTA
The DNA here is from genome assembly GCA_026401115.1 of Tetraselmis chui. NCBI lineage: Eukaryota > Viridiplantae > Chlorophyta > Chlorodendrophyceae > Chlorodendrales > Chlorodendraceae > Tetraselmis > Tetraselmis chui. The sequence continues at coordinate 132,512 of JAPMLY010000074.1, forward strand.
TTAGCGCCCATTCCACGGACAGCCTTGACCTTGGGCCCATTCCACAATGTCCGAGTGCCCATAATCATCCGCGAGTGAGCAGGTCGAGTCATCCCAAGGGCAGCCATATGCCCTCGCCCATTGCAGCATCTCCATGTGACCCCGTGCCGCAGCTGCACCGCAGCTGCCCTCATCCCAGCCACAGCCCTGCTCCCTCGCCCACTGCAGCACCGCCAAGTGCCCCTGTCTTGCCGCCAACGAACAAAGGTCAGGAATTAATGGGCACCCATTTTCCCTCGCCCATTGCAGCACCTCCAGGTGGCCCCCACTAGCAGCGGTTCTGCATGTGTCCCCATTCCAGGGACAGCCCTGCGCCCTCGCCCACTGCAGCACCACAAGGCGCCCCCCAGCAGCAGCTGCGCTGCATGTGTGTTCGTTCCAGGGGCACCCATGCTCTCTCGCCCATTGCAACACAGCTAGATTCCCACGCTTGGCAGCCTCTGTGCACGTTTCCTCATCCCAGGGGCACCCATGCCCCCTCGCCCACTCCAGGACGGCCAGGTGGGCCGCTCTTGCGCCCTCTCCGCATGTGTCTTCATCCCAAGGACAGCCCTGCGCCCTCACCCAACGCAGCACATCAAGGTGCCCGCCACCCGCCGCCGCAGCACATGTCTCTTCATTCCAAGGACAGCCCTGCTCCCTCGCCCACTGCAACACCGCAAGGTGCCCGCCTCCTGCGGCTGCTGTGCACGTAGGCTCGTCCCAGGGGCACCCCTGTTCCCGCACCCACTTGAGAACGGCCAGATGCCCCCCACCCGCAGCTCCACGGCATGCGGTTTCATCCCACGGACAGCCATGCTCCCTCGCCCACCGTAAGATGTTTATATGACCCCCTCCGGCAGCAGAACTGCATGTCGGTTCATCCCACGGACAGCCATGCTCCCTCGCCCATTGCAACATCTCCAAGTTGCCGTTGCCCGCAGCTCTGCTGCATACATCCTCGTCCCAGGGGCACCCCCCAACTCTCGCCCACTTCAAAATGGCAAGGTGATCTCCCCGCGCAGCCTCTTCGCACGTGTCTTCATCCCAGGGGCAGCCTCGTGCCCTTGCCCATTGCAGTACCTCCAAGTGCCCCCCCGCCGCCGCGCAAGCAAGTGTGTCTGTATCCCATGGACAATCATGCCTCCTCGCAAATTGCAACATCTCCAAATGGCCTGCCGCCGCGGCGTTGGAGCAGATGTCTGCACCAAAAGGGCAGCCCTGCCCTCTTGCCCATTGCAAAACCTCGAAGTGCCCCCCTTCCGAAGCAGCCGAACATGTGGATTCATCCCATGGGCAGCCTTGGGACCTCAGCCACTTCAACGTCGGCAGCTGACCACCCATGGCAGCGGCAGCGCATGTGGCTTCCGTGAAGGGGTATCCCTGCCCTCTGATCCACTCCAGCACTTCCACCTCCCCAACCTCTACAATACATACACACAGTGACTACAATTTCACTTGCACGCGGTTCATGCCCGCAGCCACCGATGCATGCATATGGTACATGGATATTAGTTTTATAACTGCAATATACATACGTTGCTTATCATCATAAAGCTGTCAAACCGTTTCAACCTCCAAGTTCTTTCGCATAGCTGCTGTTACAAATCCTTACGTTTCTACTAAAGTAATCAATACAAGCGTTACTTCGTCCGCAATTTCTCCTTCACACTCCTAGCTTTACATGCTTGTTATCAAGACATTTTGCTGGTGCGTGATTTATTTTTTCAAGGAGGCTCACCTGCAGCCTTCTCCAACCACACGCGTAAAGACCAGGGGCACGCCTGCGCCCATGCCCACCGCACCATCTCAGAGCTTCGGCACAGGCACGTAGCTTCCATTCGAGAGTTGCGCTTGGCACGGGACTTGCCGCCCACCGGGTCGTCCGCCTCTTCCACTGCCCTAACCGCAACCCTGAACTCGCGGCTAACGTGCCTCGCCAACCCGCGGGAAGTTGGGTTGAGCTGAGCCACAAGCGTCTCCAACACCTCGACGGGAAGATCCCAAGGCGGGGCATTACATGTATGCATCGTTACCGTCGTGCGGTAAGGTTCGGCGAGTGGGTGACGGGTGATCACAAACAGGCGGGGAGCGAAGTCCTGCGGACGTGACGAAGATGTGAACCCAGCGCTGCGCGAGGCTGCTGCGCTGCGAAGATGTGAACCCGGCGCTGCGCAAGGCTGCTGGTTTAGAAGAAGTTAGCTAGTTAGGGTTTTAACAAAGGGCTACGTACTGCTGGTCCGATTCGGGTACATGTAGTTACTGCTACTGTAGTTACTGTAGTTAGTTAGGAGTTCTCCAAAATTGATTTTCTCTAATAAAATCTGTGTGCGTGCGTGCGTGTGTGTGTGTGTGTGTGCGTGCGTGTGTGTGTGTGTGTGGGGGGGTGTGTGTGTGTGTGTGTGTGTGTGTGTGTGTGTGGGGGGGTGTGTGTGTGTGTGTCTTTGCGTGTGTGTGTGTGTGTGTGTGTGTGTGTGTGTGTGTGTGTGTGTGTGTGTGCGTGCGTGTGTTTTTGTGTGTGTGTTTATGTATCTTTTTGTGTCTCTCTGTGCAAGTGTGTTTCCCTCTGTCGGTGTGTAGTGTGTACCCTTGTCATCAACACCTCGATTGGATTCGGTACTAGAAATAAAGTATTCATTTTTCATTTTTTTGGAAATGGTGTTGCATGTACTTTATTCCCTCACTACGTGTTATTCCAGTACTTAACGCATTGTATTAGACACCGCTTTTGTTGGCCAATAACCGATGACATCGCGTTTCTCTAAGCGCATGTCGCATCACCTACCCGGACTTCGGCCTACCGCAAGGCTGCTCCCACAATGACAACCTCTCCTTATGTCACGCCGGGAAATCATATGGCAAGCTCGAGGTTGTATGGCGAGACCTTGTCTACATTGGCACTGCGCACAACATGCCATTTTGACCTGACACGGTCACCTTTATTTTTTCAGGTGTTAAAAGCGTGGTACGGGTCATGGTTTTTCCCTATCACGTGCGACTTTCATATTGTTTCTAACTGCATACGAGGTCATGATACGATGTACATCAGTAATAAATCGCACAGAATCTAATGAAGTCATGTGTCTTTCTCATATTTTGATCAACTGTGACCCACGCAGAGCGCCTCGTTCGAGAAAATGCACTAAGGCTGTAGGTTTCGTCCGCCGTTTGGTTGACTACGGTCCGCGCACACAACGCTACCTTGTCGCCATGGCGGCGCCCCATCCACCCCTGTGGATAGCCTTACGGAAGAATATGAGGAAATCCGTGGCTAGGGCTGTGCCTCAGACTCGATGCTGTGTGACAATAGACTGGGCGAGTGAGAAGTTGGCAAAGGATTTGGTAAAGCACGTGGACGCTTTTAACGACGACCCCGTCGAGGCAGCGGAGCGCGAACCATGGAACAAGTCATACGGGCCGAGTGAGTGGAAAAATAAGAAGACGAAAAAGTTTGGTGGGGACGTAACAACACGGGTGAGGAGCTGGCAATTCAATTTGATGAGGTGAGCTCCCTATGCGAGTCGTGTTACTCGTCACAACATGTTATGCAACTTGTAGTATATTTTCCCGCCGTCCGCCCGTTCGATCTTGACCTGCGCGACGTCACTCCCCCCCGCCTACGACTTGTGGTTATTATTTGTATAATTATTCTTTCGTGAATTTCTGACTAAGCAGCAAAACCGTTGTTATCGTGGGATTGTTAGGGAGGTCGGAAAGCTCGCGAACTTCCAAGATCTGTCACACAGGAAAAAACTGGGGTTCATGAACATCGTGTAAGTTTTCCAGCCCATTTTGTTTATGCCATTTACAATAGCAATGTATGTAGCAGCTGAACATCAGCTGACACAGCGGCTATGTAATGATATTTGCAGGTTTTTGCCTTACCCTGAGGAATGCCCGAAGGATAAGAGGGGGGCTATAGCGATGATGCTCCCGCCTGTGACGCTGGAGCTCCACGAAACAACGTACGTCCCGTCTGGTTCGACGGACTACAGGTTGTCGGCGATTTTCTCGACCGCCACCGTAATGGCGGTCAAGAACGCCCCGCTGGTCTACGCGGCGACCAACCAGCCGATGCCCTCGGAGGAGACGTGACACTATGGTGGTCGGTGGGCGCTGCTTCCACCTTACTCGGACTGGGAGGTAAGAGTCACCCCCGTCCTTTGTATACCGACCGTTATAGACGCTACCTGCTAATGGGACGAGGTAAGACGAGTAGAGGCACCTTGTTGCCGAGTTAGTGCCTTTTACATTTTATTAATTTGTCAGTCTATTTCATGCAGGCATACGTGAAACAGCTCTTGAAAAACCTTGTGCTTCACGAGGAGATTAAGCGTTATTTCCGAAAGCCGATAAGGAGGGCTGCTGCATCTTGGGTAATCCCCGAGGAGCGGTTCCTGCCTGAGCGCGCCCGCTACAAACGTGAGCACCCTAAGCTCGCGCACATCAAATTAGGTCGGTCCCCTCAGCATTTAGGGAAACACTTCTTGCTTGTGTGTTATGATTGTGATTCATGTTAGTATAATATTATTGTTACCAAAGTTTTGGCCATACAAATGTCTTGAGAACAATACATCTCACCTTTTATGTGTTTTGATATCTAGGGATTCACGGCGCCCGGGGTGCTGCTGCGCGTGAGGAGCGGGCCCTTGCCCGTAGGCAAAGGGCAAGAGGGACTACGCGGGAAGTGTTGAGTGCCAAATTGAAATTGAAATTGAAATTGTTCACAACATGTCCCGGTAAACTGGACCGAGTGTTGTCTCACGGGCCACTCTACTTCGCCATACATGACTTATTAGCAAGTTGGGCCCGGGTCTCTCCGACCAGGTACATTTCTTATCGACACACCTATCTGCAATGTGTGCCGACGTTCCTCGGGAGTTATATAACTGTAAGCAACCGCAGTAATTGCCACAGTCCCCCCACCTAAGCAGTAATAGCGTAATAATTTTGTAATCAAGAAAAACAGATCTAAAAATGAATCCACTTGTCTAGAAATGCAAAACTAAACTGCTGCTCGACCTTCACGATGCACGGCCCGCTCCCGCCGAACCGGGGTGTCGACCGGCCTAGGCCGGTCGGCGTTCGGGAGGGACGACGGGCCAGCATAATCTAGCTCCCGCGTGACTTCGGTCTTGCCGAAGGTAGGAGGGGAAAGGCTGGCAAAAAACCCCTCCTCGCGCGGTCGCTCGTCGATCCCGCCGCTCCATCCCGTAAACCCCGCCCCAAGGTCTTGCCGCGTCCACCGATGCGGCGGTCCTCCGTGTCGAGGTCCCCCATCACCTCGAGGACAGGTGGGGGGGACCGAGACGCACAGACATAGAAAAAACTAGCGCTCCTGCCTCCGCGCCTGAATTTTCCCCGCTCATTTCCCCGGTTTTTTCTCTGTCTGGTACCCGGGTACCTGTCGGCTTTCCGGCCTGTGGCCGTACCCTCCCCCCTCTGATCGCGCGTCCACCGAGCAGCCTTTTCTTGAGCGGGGGCCTCCACGCTCACCCGGCCCCACGCTCAAGGACTCCTAGGAGTATGAAGGTCTGTCGGGGTAGTGGGTGTCGAAGAGGGGGGGGGGGGGGGGGGGGGGGGGGGGGGGGGGGGCAGGTCACCGTAGCCGGATCCGGCGGGCCGCGGGCGCCCGGAATTAAGCAAAACCCTCCGTGCCGGGTTTTCCGGCGGCGCCGACCCAAAGGGTCGTCGCCGCCAGATCGTGTCGCTCCTCTCATCGCGACTGTCCTCCTTGCCGTCCCAGCTGACTCCTCCCCCCGGGAGATGACGCTGGACGACGTAGCGACGCGCTAGTGAGCGCCCTACCCTGGTGCTGCTCCCCAACTTGCTCGACGCCGGGTACGGACATTATTTTAGTGTCCAAAAAAGCCCTCCGTACATGGCTTTTCGGCGGCGGCTGATCCTGAGGATCGCCGCCGCCTCCTGTAGCCGCTCCTCCGTCTGCGACTAGCCGCCGTCCTGTGCCATGTCTTGCCTCACTCCTCGGTAAGGTTCGACCGGCACAGGGCTGGTCGACGGCTAGCGAGCGCCCTTTCCTGGCGCTGCTTCCCGGCTGGCCACCACCAGCTCCAACACCCGCCTCCCACCGCTGATCCGGCCGTACCCTCCTCGCCATCAAAAGCTGCCGTAGTACATGTCCCACTCCAAAAAGTAAGGTTGTATCTAGGAGTATCTGTGCGCGAAAAAACATATCGGACGGGCCGAGCGGGAGATCTTGGCGCCGGTAGTGCACAGAATTGTTTTTTTTCAAAAGCCCTCTGTACAGGGCTTTCCCGACAGGTGCTGATCCCACGGATCGAGCTGTCGGCCCTCTTAGCCCCCTACCGTGCCAGGCATGGCACGGCTACGGGGTTTCCAACGCCCACCACGGGGAGGTGAGGGGATGCCGACGGGCATGCGAGCGCACCCCTCTCCGGGGCCGCCGCCGCTGCGCCGCCGGCGGGCGCCTGTTGAGTGCCACCTCGGTGGCTTGGAAGGCGGGGGGTTGTGACGCAGCAGAGCTGCCGGCTAAGGATGTGGGCATCTCCCTATGCCATTCACCAAGTGAGTTATTAAAGGGAGAGGGTGGCATAGTGATGGGGTCGATGGGGGCACAAGCCGCAGAAGAGGCACTGGCGGGCAGCGTAGGAAAGGAGCCGCCGCAGATTGATGGAGGCGGGTCATGTCTGGTGGGCGCGACGCATGCTGGGGCAGATAGCGTGCAAAATGTCGCCCCGGCAAGTAATGAGGGGATGCCAATTGCCGTCCCAACATCGCGGGTGCATGCGCAGCGGCGCAATAGCCCCCCATCATTCTTGACAGCTGGGGCACGGCAGCTGCAAGCTCTAGGGCGGGGAGCGGAGGTAGAGCAATACAAGGCAGCACTTAAACGTTATAGACATGATCCCAATCGTGCTGCGGCCAACAAGGCTAGGCGACAAGAGGACTCGAAGAGTCGGGGCGCTAGATTAGTAAAACTAGTTATAGATGACCTTACCAAGTGAACATGTAATAAATGAGAAACAATCTTTTCTTTGTGAATGGACCGATGATGCATACGGGGCATTGTGAATTTCCGCATTCCCACCGGAGTTATTGTAAATTGTCTTCAAGACGAGGGATGTCCCATGTACTTTGTTCTTCTTGAAGATGCCACATGCGTCCCCGAGAAGCTGAACTTGCACCTGGTTGTCGGTCCCATGAATAATGAAGTCCCGTCCGTTCGCAACTAGCCACCGCATGCGCGATGTTAATAGAGCCTTCGCGTCACTCATGGCGGCTTTGGGGATTCTTTTGTCTAGGCCTAGGCATGTCATCAGGTTATGTAGTTGTCTCCTGATAACTGCAAGGGAGGCGAGCTTGGGGAAGCCAGTGCCGTACGTCAGCCTTGCTATGACCAACCGCAGGTCCTTCTGAACGGAGCTAATGAGGTTCGCCACCTTTTGGTACTCCCTAGTGCTGAGGCCCGCGTGAATAAGCAGGTCGGCAGCAATTTCATCATAGTGCTTGGCGCTGCACTCCACGATATCCTCCTCGATCTTGCGCATGACACTTCCGCTAAGATTCCCCTCCATCTCTAAGTTCTTGGCGTGTTTTCTCAAAAACGCACCGAGGACCTTAGTAGGGTACGCCGCCTTGCCGGGGTCAGCGGACTCCTCTCCACCCCCCTCGCCCGTTGCGTCGAAGTTCAGCCAATCGGGGCCAAACAGTGTGGTAAAGTACCCAGTCAACTTGTTGACGTCCGTGGCAAGCGTCCAGCGACTCGGCTTGTCGTAGTTGATCCTCCGCCGAGGAACGCGCGACGACGCTTTCAGGGTGTCTTCAGCCGCTTTCACGTCCTTCAGAGCATCTTCCAGCTGTTTGCTAAGGGAGTCGACCGTTTCCGCCAGTTGCTTAGCCCGGTCCTCGGATGCCTTGGCTGCTTCATTGCTAGCGTCGAGCCGTTGCTTATGGACCGCTTGGACCTCCTTCAGATAGCGCCGCTGATTTCCGAGCTTCGACATCAAGCTTGTCCGCTCTTTCTTAAGGTCGAGATTCTCTTTCTCTAGGCGCTCTAGCTTCGAGTTCATGGCGACCCCCTCCATGATCACCAGCTGAAGCAATTGCTCCACGCTTAGCTGCGGACAATGCGGAGCCGCGGCGGTGACAACTAGTTGTCGTCCCTCGGGAGGCTGCCGCCCGTTCCAGGCAACCCTCTGGTCGACACGGCTAGAGGTCACGAAGCCGGTAGCAGGCGCTGACGGCATACTTTCGATGGTCCGCGGAGGGTTGGAGGCGTCGTCGGCACCGGTAGCATCTGTAGCGATGGCAGTTCGAAGTATTTGAATTAAGGACTCGAAGTTGTCACTCGACATATTAAAAAAACTAACAACGAACGATTGCAGTTGTATCCGGCCACGTCAACCGCGCCCCGTAGCGCAATTAATCGATCGACTGTTGTTCGACAATTAGCTTTGCTTACCGTCGTGGCCGTCCGGTCTGCGCCTTTTTGCACCCCGTGCTGAGTGATTGTAGTTGCTGCAGCTGCCATCCATCTTGAGTTGTAACGGCGGCGCGGGGCGATCCAACCTCCTTACAAGACATATTAGTGTAAAAGTCTTAGATTTCAATTTGAATACGCAAATTTGGCATGAGCTTCATCAATGATTCACAAGTAAGGAGGGTTAACTTTGAGGTTCGGGATGAGGAATACCTGCTACCGGCGATCGATGAATAAACGGGCGTTCGACTGGCCGCACGCGCTTTCAATGTCAATATGCGCAATGCAGGGTCAGTAGCGGTGTCTATAAATCCAATAGGTCCACCGTACGCGCTGGTCAAGACGCGCGACGACAACGGATGGCGATCCAACCACCTGAGATTATTTTGATAAAAACATGTTTAATATATATTTAGATATAGAAGTTTAGTAAGATCCGCGCATATAATCAGTAACAAGTAAGGGGTTAAATATGAACTTCAGGATGGGGACCACCTGCCGCGCGACGATCGATGAAGAGTCGGGCGTTCGACTGGACGCACACGTCTCAGCTAATGACAGAATGTGTGCACTTTGAGTTCATTCGCGGTGTGTGTAATTCAAAATTTCGACTGTTCGCGCCGGTCAAGACGCGCGCGACGAGAGCACATGGCGCCGCTCACTGCGTCCGGTGGACGTCATCGCCGTCATCCTGCGTGTTGATGTCGTTGAAATCATTTACTCTACGCTACTTACTTTGATGATAGTATTAGACCCAATAATGTCAACTAGCTATAGCGGCAAGGCTCAGTTGCGTCCTTTCGTTTTCTATTTGTAGTCTCGTACAATGTCTATATTGAGAAGCCGCGATGCGTACTCTGCCAGCCTGGCAATACGTGCGAGACGTGAATGTCCTTGTCATGAAAATGAAACGGGGTCACGTTTGTACTCTTAACAAATCTACGGATGGGTGTCTATTCAAATATTTTCTGAAATTGTAATGGATGGTCAACGCCCATTTTCTTCTTCTGTCGGTATGTACAGGGGGGCTGCATCCCAGACGGCGCTGTGGGTCGCGAATCTCACACTTTTGATGCCCCTGAAAGCGCAGTGGGGAGAGTGTTAGCAACTGCCTCTATATGTGCTATGCTTATGTACATTTAGCTATTGTCTTGCCTCAATACTAGGTATTGCAATGCATGCGGTTTTGTGCGTGCCCGCCTCTGGCGGCCGGCCGGGCCACCCGTTGCCTTGCCGGTCGTCGCTCATCTCGCTCCACTCCCTTTCTCCCCACAGTTGGCCCCCTTGCGGGGCCGACTCGACTATCCCGTTTAGCTATTCCGCTTCCTTTATCGAACCCTTGTCCATGGTTCTACACTGCCCGATACCGTCGACGAAGACTCAGACCCACGAAATTCTGATGGAGCCTCATTGCAAAGAGGGCACTTCCGAACATGAGCGGCGCGCTCCGCAGTGAGGCCAAGCACCCGGTGCGCTGCCATCATATAACAATCGGATGGCACCTTGAAATTATTGGACTCATGTGAAGCGAAAAAGAGAGCCAAAACCCCTCGAGTCCGCGACCCGTACACGAAATCACCCTCGTGTAGTCAAGTGGGGAAGGTCTACAAAATGCCAAGAGGTCAAGGTAGGCTCGGGGACGAAGAATGCGCGAAATGCCCCGTTGAACATAGCCAACGAAATCTCCCGAGCGAGTGAGAGCATATGCGGTGGGAAGTTGTAGGCAAGTCAAATTAGTCAATTGGGTAGCGGGCGCCACCGCATTATTAACCGGAGATACCACCAACTCGACATCGGGCCCAACATAATCGGAAAGGTCTTGATTTAATGAGGTAGTCAACGCCACCACATCCGATTCCAAAAACCGCCCATATAGGAGATCGCATCATATGAACTGCGCAATCGGACAGCCCGCGGTCAAGCAGAAGTAGCAACATGCAATGTTTCGTGCGGACAAGACCGGAAGTTGTAGGTAAGTCAATTGGGTAGTATGCACCCCCGCATTGTCAACATGAGATACCACCAACTCGACAGCGGGCCCTACATAATCGGAAAGGTATTGATTTAATGTGGTAGTAGTCAACACCACGAGATCCGACTCCGAAAGCCCGTCCATAGTGGAGACCGTATCATACGAAATGCGCAATTCGACCGCCCACGGTGAAGTAGAAGTAGCAACATGTGGTAGTTTCTAACGGATGAGACCGTACATGGGACCCAGCGATTCAGTTTCGTAATCATTAATCATGTTGGCGAGGGGCGTAGTGAATGAAGCATAGAGAGCATGCTCAACACCGAGCTCGAGGGACGGTACATTAAGCCCCCCAAACTCCGCGGGGATAGAAAGCTTGTGCTTAGCACAATTCATTTGATCGAGCGTTTGTACGTCATAAGAAACGCCCAATATTCGGAAAATTGCAATACGAACGGGCCTTTATGTATCAGACAAGTACGGTCGGCAGATATTAAGGGGGGGTGCAGAGCAAGATCCCATAGCGGCGTACCGCAAACGTGATCATCAAGCAAAAAGTTGCATGTGCCCCTCCGTAGTCCGACATAGCAAAGCAAACGATATTGTCCAAGAGGAGGTGATGAGCCTCCACGGTGTCTTTAAGCCAAGAATAAACGTAATTCTCATTGTGAGATGCCGGAGGGCCATCTGCCGTGGAGAAGTTCATCCGGAAAGGGGCTCCTAGGTTCCTAGCACCCCGGAACAACGGGGACCTTCGCTCGAATCACCTCAACACGTTCGAGGGCCGTATCCGATGGTACCATGCACGAAGACTTGACTAGATGAACCCTCGAACAGTCTTTCTCCAATTCCTCCGTAGCCACCGCAAACACAGTCGGGACAAAATGCGTTTGATCACATATTTGCCATCATAAGAGAAGGCTTGTATCGCCGATGAATCCTTGCACCGGTTCCCAATATCCCGGAGGAGATGCGAATCACCAAGTTGAACAAGAGCGCGCCAAGAGGATCTCCTTGTCAGACACCCGTACGAGAATGGACCGTGTCGTGCAAGCGCGAAGCATCGTCGAGGCCGAACTAGTACATAGTGGAGTCCCGTGAATATATCACCTCAATCAACGGGATGATAAATTGCGGATTCTTGTACAACTCCGCAAGGAAACTCTGGGGGGGGGGTATTGAAGGCGTTTTCTTGGTCCAAGCTTAGTAGGCTGCAAACAGAAATAGTTTGTAAGCCCACACGAGTGATATGAATGGCTCGCTCGATATCATCTTTGGAGAAAATCTGTCTTTGATGTACATGGCCTACGTGGTCACCCGCTACATTGGCGTGACAATGAGCTAATCCCGAAAGGACGCTGCCAACATCAAGCGGCCAAACTTTAGGAGCATGACCCCAAAGGCAAGTAGCGTCACGGTCGACACGTGTCTGCTTCTGATGAAGAGCCCACCCTGTCGCACTCGCCAAAAAGTCTGCCGCATCATCGGGAATGTTTTCCGCCGAGTAGCGGTAAACCCACTTACGCCACGCCGGAACATTAAAGTCACGGACATGTCCCCATCGCCATCCATCAACATAGGGGGCTGACAAGCGAGGTGTATTTCTCATGACAAGGGGCATAGACTCCTCCCATATATGGAGGCTATCACGGTAATCTAGATAGGTGAGGGTTGGGCGCCGGGGGGGGGCATAAGGTCAGGGAGGTCACAGTCGCGGTGCGGAGTACAAGGCAGAGGATGCAACCGTTGGAGAGCCGCCAACGCCGCATGTGCGTCTATCACCATCCCGAAGTCGGCTCCGTCCATAGCCATACATGCTTGTCGCAGTCGACCAACTTCTACTAGCTCACGGGCTCTTAACGGATGGCAGCACGGCGTCGGAGGTCACCTTCAGAGAGGTGAGTCGGTGGTTGTTCGTGCTCCCGTTAAGTGGGCAGGGCCCGACGACGACGAGAGCCCCCCCACCCCGGCCCCGACCACGAGAGCGCAATGAACCGAAGCCCTCGGGCACGCACGGGCAAACTTATCGCTATCCCGAATATCACGTAGAAGGGCGTCAATACCCGTGAGTCCATCCTCTCCGGACGCACAAAACAAGCGATGGATTCGACGTTGGACAATGGAGCGGACGCGGCGGGCACCGGCGGCACTTGGAAACGGACGGAGGAGGAGGCGGCCAAAGAGGTGAATTGCTAAAATAGCTCCGGCACCACGAGAGTCCGTTGAGGGAAGGGAGGTCGCACATTCGAGGGTGTCTTGTAGGGAAGAACTGAGGTCATATCGCGCTGTCGCACAAATCCTCCGGACCGCAAGAACAAGCGTGCGCCGCAATAGGTAAGCGATAGGGACATCGTTTGGGCACCATGATACAAGAGCAACAATGCGAGCGGAATCAGAGACCAGACTCTCGTCGGAGTGCGGCCACATACGAGGGCATAAAGGCTTGTCCATGAGACAAAGGGGGTCCATGACGTAGAGGTGGGGGAGGAGTGGAGGGAGGCAGGGGGGGAGGGGTTAAGCACCGGGTCAGCTCGGGGAAGGAGAGGGAGGGGGGCCAAGGGGGGAGAGTCCACGAGAGGCCGGGGATGACAACTGTTTGGAGGGGGCATGTTCCAAGGTGCCACGGACGGGAGCAGCCAACACGGTCATGAGAGGCCAGTGAAGAAACGGGAGCGGCCACACCGTGGGGGCATGGAGCGGAGAGGGGGCGAGCTCGGGTGGAAGATAAAAAGTGAGCGCCCGAGGCACATAGGGAGAAAAAGGCCGGAGAGAGAGGTCCCAAGGTGGCGAGCTTGGCGACGGTGGGCATGAGTGGATGGGCCATTGCCAATTATGAACATGTAAGAATGCATGGCGAAGTTACAACGCTATTTGCGGCTTGTCAACCGTATGCCACAAGTGTAACATCCCCTCCGCGACGGCGACAAACCCCCGATGCACTTAGGCATGGTTCCGAACGAGAAGCATATTCATGGTCACCATCGGTAGTCACACGCCCTCCAAACACACTCATGCCACCGCACACTTGTGGTACACCGCACACGTCCCACCCACCAATACCAGTACGCGCGGCTTGACACCCAACAACACCGAAAACTAGAGTGCGCCGCAAACCAGCAAAAGCACGAGCACCGGTATCAGCATATGCAACCCTATCCCCATTAGCAACAACACATGGCCGTCAACCAATATTTGTTGCACCAAAACCACCGTCACCACCTTCAGCCATGTGCACGCGAGCACCGGCAATAGCAGCCGATCACATACCAATACTTGCAGAAGTACCAACATCTAGAGCTTTGTGTCCACGAGCAGTTGGAGCAACAACCGGGCGAGAGCCAACACAAGCAGCTTCATAAGCACCACCAACTGCTCTGCCACCAGCCGCATATTTGTGCCCACTAGCACCATCAATAGCAATAGCAACATGGCGCGAGTCAGCCACGGCAGCCGCAGCTCCCACAGCAACAACAATCATATCAGCGATAGCAACACCAACTGTATCACCACTAGCTGCAACCTCTGCCATGAACACCGGCAACAGCGGCCGATCGCCAACCAACACCAACAATTGCAAAAGCCTTCCAACAGCAACCCGACAAGTTCTTTCCCCACAAGGAACAGCAACAATAGATGGCCACGAAACAGCACCGGCAGCTACTATAACACCAACAACACCACCACTAGGGGCAACAACCGGCCGATAACTAGCACCATTACCATCACCCGATGTAACACCATATGTAGGAGTACAACCACAAACAACACCACCAATTGCATCCCTCTGCCCACGAACACCACGAGCTGGTCGCCAACCAACATCAACACATGCAACAATAGTCCCAGCAACAACATCAACGCCAACAACAACAACAACAACAGCTCTAAGCCCACCATCACCACTAGCACTTGCAAGCGCTTGGTGCCATCTAGTACAAACTACATCAAGCTCAACACCATATGTAGCAGCAGCACCACTAGAAGCACCACCACGTGCAATCCCTTGTCCACTAGCATCAAGTGCAAGAGATGGCCGTGAACCAGCATCGGCTGCTACAAGACCACCATCAGCAACACCACCAACCGCCCTTCCATCAGCATATCTATGCCCGCTAATAGATGCATCAACATCCGGCCGCCAACAAGCAAATTTGAAATTTGAAATTGTTTACAACATGTACCGTATGCGCCGGTTTTTCACCAAAAGCCGGATGCGTCGGCTGCTGTCTCTGGGCCCTCCCAACTATGCCATACAGGGAACTTACAAGTCAGGGCTAGACCGTTAACCACCTAATCCAACCTCTCCAAGGGTGTTCGGGGGTTTTACTCCCCCCCGGGGAGGATGCAAGTAGAGGTGAAGGATGTGTGCATTCAGGGTCGTGCATGGGGGCAATGTGCGGATGCGGTGGTTTCTGATGGCGTTCGCAAGGGGTGTGTATTTGTCACGTATGAGGTCGGCTGTGTGAGTGAGGTTGTTGTCTGTGCAGTACTTCCATTCCCCTATCTGAATCTTTTTGATGGATGCATAACGTCGGCGACCGTTGGAGTGACCAACGAATCTGGGTTCGAGGATGCGGATGAAGTCAGGTTTGTGTGCAGGGGGATGAAGCAGGGGGGGGAGAATCTCAGGGGGGAGGACGGCGGGGCATGAGGTTAGGGAGTCAGGCGAGAGACCTTCGTCGGCAGCAACAAGTCGGGTGGGCATGTGTGTGGGGTGAGGTGGGTGGCAGTCAAGTGGAGTGTGGACAGGGGTGGGGGAAGCAAACGATTTTATGGGTTTGTTACCGAAGTCTGCGGTTATGGTTTCCCAGCGTCCTCCGTTGTGGCGTTCCAGTAGGGAGAGTAGGAGTTGTAGAGCGCTGTTGTGACGGTCCTGTCTTAGACCAGACATTGAGGGGCAGTTACCGGCCATGTGGCCGTTGCTAGTAAATTGGCCGCATAGGGGGCAGCGCAGGGTGGGGTTGTGAGTAAGTAGGCGGGTGTTGTGGACACCCCACATGAATTCCTGTTTGTGTGTGAATTGTATATTTGTGAGAGTTGAGTGGTTTTTGTGGTAAGAAAAGTCGGCGCCGTCCGACGCGGCGCGGGCGAGGAGGGCTCCGTGTTTGGTTGTTTGCGAGAGAGGAGTGTGTGTGTGTATTGTGCTGTATTTGTGTGCGTCGGATTTGAGGTTGGTGTATCTGTAGGGAGTGGGGTCCCCTATGGTTTGTGGGATGAGGGTGTATGGCCATGTCCAGTGGCCTATCGTGACTTCTGAACCGGTGGTGTACGTGGTATCGGGTGGGTGGCCGTCCGCTACTTGGTTGGCGAGGGTGTCCGCGAGGTCGTTACCTAGGGAGTGGTTGTGGGCTTTAATTTTACCGAGGTGTGTACGGATGCCTGCTTCGCTTCGGGTTTTAAGGGTGTGTGTGATAGAGAGGAGGGTGTCGCGGTGAATATTATGGCGGTAAGCGGAAGGGCATGTCAAGTAACCTTGAATGAGGCGGAGGGAGCACGCACTGTCTGTGAGGAGGTGGGTGCGGCCGAGTTGGAGGCCTATATCTATGCCAGCTAGTTCAGCGCGATTTATTGTATGTGAGGGAGGGGTAGAGGTCACCAGGATTTTGACTTTGGTGTCCGAGGCGGGGTGGGTAGCTGCTGCTCCGAGGGGGGTCGAGCCGCCTTTTTTCGAGCCGTCTGTGTAGACAAAGTCCTGCCAGTTCCAAGCAGGGGTGCCTCTGGTGGGGGGGTACGTTAGATGTACGCGGTCCGGGAGGGGGTATGTGAGGGGGTGAGTTGGGTTTGGGGGGCGGTGGTATATACCTGCTGAGTGGGGTGAGTAGGTTTCAAAGAGGTGGGGAGGAGGGGGGGCGATGATAGGGTTGGGGAGGTGAGTGTCGTATATAGATTCGAGAGTGTTGTGAAGTGCTGTCATGGCTGTGGGTGGGGGGAGGGTGGAGAGTGCGAGGGGGTTAGCTACGAGGTATATGTCTACCATCCATCGTGTGCCGAATGGGGTAGGGGTGGGGTTGCCGGTGTGTTGGTCGGGGGGTAGGAATGTGTTAGCGTCGTTGGGGAGGGTGTATAGGTGGTGGGTGTATGGGGAGTTGATGTTGTGAGGTGTGCGCTGGTGATTGCGTGTTCCATGGCTCGTCTCATGCATTCGTGGTCGTATTCGGGGTTGGCGATGTTGGTGCCTTGCCAGGTGTGTGGGGCATTGCTACCACTGGATGAGAAGACTATATCTTCGGGATAGAGGGAGTGGTATGTGTGGGAGTGAAGGGATTTATTGAGGGGGTCGGAGTAGAGTTCTGTCTGGATGCGGAATGTGTGACGGAGGGCTGTGAGGAGGTCTTCTCTGGTGGCCCATCTATTTCGGGTGGTGGTGGCGGGTGCCAACAAGCACCACATGTTGCAGAACCCCCACATGTAGCACCCCCACTACCAACAACACCCTCACAAGCAGCAACACCGCAAGGTCCAGCCCTCCGCCCACAAGCTATAGCAACAATTGCTGACCGCGAACCAACATCGGCAGCTGCCTCATCACCAACAACACCACCAACGACAACACCAATAGCCCCACCATCATCATCCCGTTGTCGATTAATAAAAGCAACCACATCCGACCGCCAACTAGCACCGTCACATGCAAGAGCATGAGCAACAACACCCCCTCTAGCAACACCAACACCACTAGTTGCGGCCCTATGCCCACGAGTACCAGCAACAGCTAGCGGCCAACGAGCAGCCGGAGCATCCCCCCCCCCCCCCCCCCCCCCCCCCCCCCCCCCACCACCACTAGTAGTAGCCCTATGTCCACCGGCTGAAGCAACAACGGTTGCCGGGCGCCGACCATCACCGGCAGCAACCCCTCGAACCAAAAGCGGCATGTGCAGCTCGCCGTCCACCGGCAGCGACACTAGCATCCCGCCGGACATCAGCACCGGCACCCCCTTGCCCGGCGCGACTCGGAAGGGGACGACGGGCGGCACGTATAAAAAACGCACAAGTGGTGCGCACGACAGAGCCACGTGGAGATATTAGAGACAAAGCGGAGCGAAGAGGGCGTCGCGCATGAGGACGAGGAGTGGCGCGGGGGCCCGGTGCTGCAGGACGGACATGGGAAACATGGGGCCACACAACAGTCGACGCACGGCCCGTAGCACGGGCACGGCGAGCAACAAAGTCACGACGGGGAGGTCCAAACGTGGAGGACCGGGCGAAAGGAGGAAGAGGAGAGGGGGAAGTCAGTCGGGACGGCCCGGGAACAAGACGCGAAGGCCGGTCAACGGCCCGTTGGCATGCCATAACAAGACTCGTGGAGCAGCGCAGATCGCAAGAGGACGCATAGAGCCACGCCCCTTGCCTCCCCACTACGAGGACGGAGGAGGGGGGGGAGGGGAAGGAGCATGTGGGGGCGACGTGTGCGCCCCCGCTGTGGGATAAGGGGAGGGATGAGGGGAGGGAGGGAGCTTTACACACCAATATATTAAAAAAATCTTACAAGAAAAAGCAGTGGAGGCCACCAAGCAAAAAGAAGAAAAAAGGAACATAAAGGCATGCCACAACGTCAGCACTGCCCTCCTGAAAAGCGTCGCGGAGATAGGAACTAAGAGTGCCATGAAGAGCAATAGAAAGACGTTGCATGAATTCACGTCGCACATCCCCCAAAAAACGCCGAAACGGAACACAAGTAGATCGACGAACAAAATGTTGCATACGGACATAATTGTCAAAGCGCAAGGGGCGAGAGTCAGCGGCACCCATGCCAGGGAAGCGACGAACAACCACCTAAATAGCCAAGCGATAAACCAACTCAGCCGCCATCGGCGCCAACCGGCCCCCATCCTCCATGCCGAAGGGATAGTAGTCATGAATCGACTGAACCGAAGGCGTGCCAAGCAAAGCATAATTGCGGAGGTCCGCATCAAGTTTGCTATTCAATGCAAGGCTGCCAGAGAGTGGGAGACGAGCACCGTCTCAAACAAGATGACGGTGCGGAGCCATGAAGTCTAACCAAACCACATATACACCGGTATTGTTTTTTTTCCTTTTTTTGTTTGCACCCCCGGGATATGGGACTGGCAGGGAACCCGCACCGGCACCCTCTACCGGTATTGTTATCGTGCTTTTTCTAGAACATTTTCCCTCCCTGCTTGTCTCTTACCTGTACACAGTTTAAGGCCGGTTCTTTGATGAACTTAGCCACCATCCGCGAAAGATGAGAGATTTTCCAGTACCCGTGGTGCCCTATCTGTACATAACATATGGTGGTAGACAATTCAGGTTGTAGTAGGGTACCCGTAGGGCTGTTACGGTACGTAAAATAAAATTAATTAAGGTTCAGTACTGGCTACAGCACAGGTACATGTACATGTCACTGATATATCTTCGGAGTGCTGACGACATGCACTTCCCGCGCTGACGTGCTAAAGTTAGCAACTACGGAACTACCGGGTACCTGTGGTAGCGATGACGGACGAGACCATATATATTCCTGTAGCATGGCCGCCAAGCATATATTCCCCCACCACCCTCACCGGCACAGCTAACCCACTCCCAATCAGTGCTGCTCGCGAGCTGAAAACAACGACATGGTTCACGGAGCAGCCTCCTGGGGCGCCCTCCTGCGCCCTGCTGTATTTTTCCCTGTCGTGGTATGCCTCCTACTGATGCATTGTAGCTCCGCGGTCGCCTCGCGTGCGGCCCTCCAGCAGTCGCCTGGCCCGGGCGAGGAGTCCTACTCGGCCAACCAGATCGCTCAAAGCAAGGGCTCCTCCTACATGTACTGCGGTACCGCTCCAGTATGTGGAGTACTCACCCTGGAGACTGGCTACGGGACTGGCTACTACAAGCACGACTCTCCATCCGTGCACGGGCTGTGGCCCCAGGTCCCGCCCTACGGCAACTCCGCCTGCCTACTGCCCAAGTGCGCCCCCCAATCCCTTTGTTTCAAAGTATGTCTGCTGATCAGCGTTCTTTCCATCCTGACCCCTCACGTAAGCTAAGTATGATATTCAGCGCCCGCAAATCCTCTCGTCTCTCTATCTCCGCTGTGCTCTGCCTCGCTAATCCATACGCTTCCACGTAATGATAATTTCCTGGTGGCACCTGTGGTGCTCTACTGGCTACAAAGTGCCCGTTGCGGAATAGCATCTTAAATATAATTTTCAGAATAATATCAGCATCGCCGTGGATTTAATAGACTGCGCCATTATTTTATACTGACAGTTATTTTTATATATTACTGTTAAACAAATTTAATCCCAAAAGTATCTATTTTTATTATATCAAATCACTTTTGCTGTTATTTACTGTTGTTTTAATATCAATAGCGATAGGAGCAGCACGAATGATCTGGCTTCCCTTTCGACCTCACCGTGTGGAGATGCAAATGTTTATTGTACGCAGTATGTGTGTCGCGCGCTTCCTTGTCCTGTTTTATTAGCATGTTTAGTTAGCGAGACCAGCGATAGCTTCTTTTTGGCTGCTGTTGGACTTTCAGCGTGGGTCCGCCAGCGGGTGTTGTGATTTATCGGTTTCCTCGACCGTATCGTGTCTCGTCCACTCTTTTCCGCGCCGAGCTTGTCGAGTGTTTTCTTTCTTCTGATCGGACCAGGTACGGGTGTGGTAATTTTACTTAGATGTATCAATATGTATTGTTCAATATTCAATTCTTTGCACATCGCCTCTTGTCGTCGGCCCTTGTGAGTCTGTAACCTACCTGTACCATCGAAGCCCCGACCCCTCCCCTTCTCCGTCAGTCTACGCGTCGTGTATTTATTTCTCACTGTGGCTGTTTCGTGCGCGCGTCAGGTCAAAACGCGACCCCGATTTTGTGCCCAAGCACCCCGAAGAGCTCAAGTGCTACGACACAGGCGAAGGCGATTACGACCACGAGTACAGCTTTGTGGACCACGGTACGCTGGCTTCGCCCTCCTCTCCCTTCTAGCCCTCGTTTATTTGCGTGAATCTGCAGGGATGTGGAGAGTTGCCCTGCATGTTGCCTACGGTATTATGTTGCCCATTAAATATACCCATGTGACTATTCTAAGTTATTGTTATTGTTTCACCGTGGGAATCTAGCCGTGGTGGAATAATTCAATTTCATCTATGAAATTTTATATTAATATCGTTATAATCCAACTTCACCGGAGATTCTTGTGATTACGTACTTTCAAAACTGGGACTCGTTTCTTGAAACTAGGAAAGATCGGATATTTTGAGTTGCTAAGGCTGAAGTGGCTGACTCGCGGGTTTTTGGGGGTTTGGTGCTGGCAGAGTGGCTCAAGCACGGCACCTGCATGGGCGTCAGCAACGCCGCCGACTTTTTGTCGATTGTGTGTGACTTGGCTCGAAAGCCGCTGAAGCTGATGGCGAAGGCGACCCGGAAGGGGGTCACGACGGCGGGCGAGATGGCACACATACTGGGCCACGCCGGCTACCCCATTTTCAACGTTGATAACTATCAACAGCAAGTGGAGCTCTCCGCCTGCGCCGGCCCCGACCACGTCTGGCGTCTCGCGTATGTCAACGAATTTGACAAAGTGTGCGGCTCGGACGACCCTAGGCCGCCTTCGCCGCCTGTACCCGAGCAGTGCGTCCCGATGCAACACGGTCCGCCGTGTGCGGGCGACGACGACTGCGACGATGTCTCGGGTTGCGTCCGGTGCGCCAAGAGCGGATTCTGTACCGACCAGCCAAAACCAGCGTCTGATTAGAATGATAACCCTCCGCGTCTCATTCCGTCCCTCGTCCGCGTGCCTTCGCGAGCGAGTATTGCCGCCCTCCCGTATCGACATTGCCGACACGGCGCATCATTTCGTTCCCATAATTTTATAATCCAGCTCTCGGCCGTAGCACTTCGCGATTTTTTGTAATCACTAAAATTTCCTCGTCGATGTTGATGAGCGCCCTTGCCCCGCATCAAATGCCGTCACCGCCCCTTGTTGTGTCATGAGCCGCCTCGAGAAGCTGTTGGGTGCTCGGAGGGAGGGACAGTCGTGTGCGCCTCGCATGTGAGGGTGACGAAACATTCACCTTATCCATGAGAAGAAGTCGAGACATGTACACCAATCTGCTTGGATAAGTATTACTGTATTTTCGCAGTCAATCGTGTTATTTGGCTCCCTTTGGCTTCCTATATTTGCCTGTGTATCTCTCTCACTCTTTCTGGTTGTA
Organism: Tetraselmis chui; assembly: GCA_026401115.1. NCBI lineage: Eukaryota > Viridiplantae > Chlorophyta > Chlorodendrophyceae > Chlorodendrales > Chlorodendraceae > Tetraselmis > Tetraselmis chui. The sequence goes on from JAPMLY010000074.1 coordinate 154,126, forward strand.
AGAGTGCAAATTCTGCGTGCACTCTTGCGCGTTAGGTCAACTGCTTCAGCAACTTTCATCAATGCTTAAGAAGTTGTTATGGGGATTGATTTCCTTCGGTTTTGTTTGCAGACATCAAAGACCGAATGTGGACTTGCGTGTATTGAATTGTCCAGCTTGTAGAAGGCACACCGTGTCGTCACAGTGGCGGGGTTTCTGTTCGCTGTTCCACCGCCAATGCGCGACATCTCATCATTCCTCCTCGCGCGACCCCCAACTAAGCCAAACAACATCAAACATCGATGAATTCATGGGATCATGATGAGTCCGCCGCATAAGGCGCATCAATGCGTCCATGAATTATAGTGCCGTATTTAGTCGATGCGTCCACGAATTATTTACCAATTTAATCGATGCGTTGATGAATTCTTACCCTAATTACTCGAAGCATTCATGAATTAGCAATTTATTCAATCAATGCACAACGAATTCATTATAGAATTTCGGGACATCGGTAGCATCGATGCATCCCATTTGAATTTTCTTATATTAGATGATTTAAGAAGTCAATAGCAATGCAGTCTTGGTAAGCTATATACTACACGGTTACCATCCGGTAATATTCGAGCTCATCATCTCCTCAAAATTGTATGTGTGAGGAGACCGATATGTATCCCGCATTACCCGCATCAATGCATCCACGAATTAGTGCCCTACTTGATCGATGCGTCTATTAAGTAGTGCCCAATTTAATCGATGCATCCTCGAATTTGTGTCCTATTTAATCGATGCGTCCGAAAATTAGAAAAAAGAATAAAGCGGATGATGTATCAAAGTTTGATGCAATGCAAGTGATACTTGATCTTTAATTTTTGAGGCTGATGCGGAGGCTTACTACCCCCAACACATGCAAGAATGTAAGTAAATGACGTTTTACGGTTCATTTGAGTTTTTTTCTTTCGGCGGAGACCTAAAAGAAGCCAAATTTCAGCTAAGCGGAAGACAAATCGGTGTTCAAAAGGATGGCGGAAGAGCTTCAACCAATGTGCTCTTGTTTTGAACATGAATTCTCAAGCTTTTGTATTGCAGTGTCTTCCGCTAGACGGAGTATCTGTTAAACGCAAGCACCGACATTTTTCTACTGTTGCACAAGCGTCCGAATTCAGCATGCATGGAAAGCTTCTGAGCATACTCAAAACCCATCAAGCTGGGTACATTATTATACGCTCAGCTTTCAAACTTTTTCCCGATGGCAATGAAAACAATGCCTTGACCAAAGAAAAAAGTAGTTGTGAAACGAGGCAGCAAAAGCGGGTTAACCTTCTTCATGCCGAACTACACATATAACTCTTCTCATACGGCGATACACCTGGGTATGTGCCCGGGTATGTATCGCTATCTATGCACAGGGCGGCTGCGGGCGCTGCGTAGTGTGCAGTCGTCGTTGTAAACACCTTACGCACGCCAGCGCGCGAGTGGGGTGAATGCTCACGTGAGCAGAGGAATGAGACTCCGCGGGCGTGTGTGAGCATACATTCCTATATGATAAATGCCGTCCGAAATAAGATAGAGCACAATGAATATCGATTACAATTGTAAGTCGTCGGTGGCCGTCTGGCCGAACACGAAAACGCCGAGTTTGATCCAGCGTGACGAGAGTGGGGCGCTGCATCGTTAGCAAGTCGTGCCCGAGCTCCTCGTTCCCCCAATCATCGTCCGCCTTCACTCCGACGTTTGCTTTCTTGGCGTTCGAGGGCGCGGTGTAGGCGGGCTTCGTTTGCTTTCTTTCTTTCTTTGTAGGCGTGCTGTAGGCGGGCTCGTCCGGAATGTGAGTCGTCGTCGAGTCGGCTTCGAATAGAAAACTTGTGATACGAGGCTGCAATAGTGCTTGTGATACGAGGCTGCAAAAACTGCGTAGCCCTTTTCATACCGAAGCACGCATACAAGTCATTCCATTGCCCGTAGGGCGAGACCTCTCAGATTCGTCACCGTAAGCACCGCTTCGTCATTTTCTGTCCGCCCTCGCCTCTCGATCGAGCCGAGGAGATGCCGTCCGTAAATTGCGCACAAAAATTATTGATTCTAATATTAATTATATTATTTCGCAATAGCAAGTCGACAATGGTCGACAAAACAACCTACTTGGATACTCGGATGATCCAGCGTGATGAAGTGAAAATGCGCTACATCAGCAGCAGGTCGTCGCCGAGCTCTTCGTTGCCCCAATCGCCGTCCACATTTTCTCCAACACTTGCTTTCTTGGCGTTCGAGGCGGGCGCGCGGTAGGCGGGCTCCGAGTCGAGTCGGCTTCCGCAAGAAAACACAGCTCGTGACACGAGGCAGAATAAGCTGTGTAAGCCTTTTCATGCAGAACCACACATACGACTCATCCCATAGAGCGAGATACCGAAAATTGCGCGAGTATATGCTGCTACGTCAATTTCTGTTTGCTCGCGAGTCTCGACCGAGCGGAAGAGGTGCCGTCCGCAAATAGCACACAATAAAGATTGATTACAATTACATTTCGGAGTAGCAGTAAGTCGATCGTGATCGACAAAAAAGCCGAGTCGGACCCAACGTGACGAGCGAAGGGCGCTACATCGGCAGCAGGTCGTCGCCAAGCTCCTCGTTGCCCCAATCGTCGTCCGCCTTTTCTCCGACGTTTGCTTTCTTGGCGTTTGAGGCGGGCGCGCGGTAGGCGGGCTCGTCCGGAACGTGCGCTCGTTGGTGCGTCGTCATCGAGTCGGCTTCTGCCGGACGCTGCGGCGCGGCGACGGGCGCCTCCGCCGCCGCGGTCGCCCTCGCCTCCGTCTCCGCCGCAGCCATTCTCTCCGCTTTGCGCAGTTTGACGACAAAGTCGTGCACCTCGTCTTTGCGGCCGAGGTCGGTACAGATGTGGACGAGGTAGCGGAGGCACTCGATGTTGTCCGGGTGTGCGGTGTGGATCTCTTTGTACTTGGCCAACGCCTGGGGAACGACAGGCGCAACGGCAATTTCGTCAGGCGACATGCAAGTTATGCAACCAAAACACACGGCACGCGGAGAATATATAGTCTCTGCGAGTGTTACATCGTCGGTAACGACCATGGAGAAGCAGATTAATTCTAAATCTGCGCAACAAAATACGAAATTGCGGTTCATACTGTCTCTTTCGCAATGCTAATTGTGTGTGGGGGGGGGGGGGGTATGTGTGCGTGTGTGTGTGTGTGTGTGTGTGTGTGTGTGTGTGTGTGTGTGTGTGTGTGTGTGTGTGTGTGTGAGTGTGTGTGTGTGTTGATAGTCCGAATGGAATAATAATTCAAAAATGCATGTATTCCAAATAAAAATCTATAAAATTTCTACACGCCAATCTTTTGCGCTGGCTTTCAAAATTGTCATACAACGCAATAATCTATCAGAACAATTTCAAGTCGGCAAAAACATAGTTTCCACGAAATGTATTCGAAACGCAGGCGATTGCTCACTCAATTTTCGCTGACATACAATACTTTGCTTGTTCATTATACACAACCACTGAAGGTGACACACCACTCGCGACACCCGCATCCATCCATTCTGCAAAAAAATGCCACCGCTCGCAATAATTCCAATAAACATCAGCAATCTAATACGAAATATTACATGCATGCAAACCTCGCGAGCGATGTCGGTCCCAAAAACTAAACATCGCCTAACAATGCATATGCGCATTATAGCCACAAAAGAAACACACCTAAAAATAAATCAATAAAATGATAGAAAAATATACAAAGGGGTGTTGGGCCCTCGCCTGCGGAAACGCGCCCACTCGTCGGTAGCAGGAGGCGACCATCAGCTGCCACTTGACCTCCTGCGGCTGGATTTTGCTGGCGAGGTCAAAGTACGGCATCGCCTTCTCGTACACCTCGTTTTTGACGTGGAAGGCGCCGAGCCAGGAGATGACGTCCATGTTGACGGGGTACACGCGGTGGCTCTCCTGGTAAAAGTGCAGCGCCTTGGCCTCGTCGTCGTACTTGGCGTGGATGGCGCCCAGGCGGGCCAGCACGCCGGGGTCGTTGGGGACCAGGGTGTTGAGAAACTCCAGCCACTTTATCGCCTGCCTGTAGTTGCCCATCAAGTCGTGCACGCTGCCCACCTGGAGAACCCAACCAAGTTGTTTACAAAAAAATTTGAAAACATTAACTGAGAGTTTTTTGAATAAATGTACTTTTCGGGAACATTCAAATAAGGTGTTAAAATTCACGAGGAATGCGTATTTTGGGGTCGTGCACAAAATAATTCATAAAAACTGTATCGGATTTCCGGCATCAGGGTTTGATGAAATAGGGTTTTGAGACATTTACCCTATCAGAAGGGAAGCCCGAAGATTAGTTTAAGTATTGATTACAAGTACGACGGATGTAGGTTCAGAGAAACGAATATGAAGAAACGAAACGAATGAATATGAATATAAAAAACGCATTTTTTCCCCTACGCACTTATTTGGCGTGTTTTTCGACGCCTCTGAATAAAAAAGGACTTCGAAAGAATGAGCGACAAAATTGAAATCAGTACATATTTACGGACGTTTCAAAATAACACATTCCCTATGTTTGGCATGTCATCGTTGTTAACCCACTCCCAGTGTCGCGCCTATCACTTTACTCGGAGGGAGGGAGGGTTCACCTGGTAGATGACCTCGATGTTGTGGGGCAGAATGGTGTTGAGCTTCTTGAACGCCGCCAGCGCGTCCTCGAGCCGACCCAACCGTTTGTTCACGAGCCCCAAATTGAACATGGCCTCCGTGCAGTCCGCCTCCACGCTGACCGCCTCCAGGTAGATCGTCAGCGCCTGCTCGTACTCCTCCCGCTGCATCATCACGTTCCCCCGGTTCACCAGCCCGCGCGCGTTGTAGCGATCCGTCGCCACCGCCAATTCCGCGTACTTCTCCGCATTCTCCAAATCGCCCTCCAAAAAGTGGAGGAAGCTCAGGTTGGTCGCCGCGCGCGCCTTCACGCTCTTCTCCTTCTTCTCAAACTCCTGCCATCGCCGCGCGGAGACGATATTTTCAGGGTTTTTGAGTTAGGTTGAATTTAGGGTTTGGGGATTTTTGATAGGTTGTTGGAAGCAAACCCTAATTTACGACCTTCGGCCTTACCAAATCACGTGGACTCGTCGCAGGACGTACCGTTGGGAACAGCGTGTCCGTTGGATGCGCTGTAAATGTATATACTACGGTGCGATAAACCCGAAAACCCTAAAATATATGTTTAGTACGTAAATCACAATGCATAGATAGCCATCAAAACACAATGTTCACAGAAACACTGGAGCGGAAACTGGCGAGCCCTTGCCATCTTAGCAATTCACTATGAGGTTTCCACGTTAGAGTGGCTGTAGTGCGAAGTCACGGTCGTGGTCGCCACTTAAGCCAACGGCCCACAGATCAAACCCTAAACCCTAACATGGCTACAAAATATGGATTTTCCCGTTTCTCGCCAATTTCCCACAAATCTATATTTTTCGAGCGTAATGGACTGAAACGTGAAAACCATCGAAAACAGTCAGTGGTGACGCGTTAGGGTTGATGGGATAGTAAACCCTGGCACCATAACCTACCTTGAGCACCTCCACCGCCGCGCCAAACTGCTTCTGCGTCAGGAAATAGTTGGCCTTGGCCAGCTCCACCTCGTTGGCCTCCTTGATGAGCTCCACCTTGAGCAGCTGGTCCGCCACCCAGTCGAACCCGGCGCCGGAGCCGGTCTTGTCGATGACGGGCGCGATGAGGCGCGCCGCCATCATCGTCTGCCGCCGCACCTTGGCCTGCCGCGCGCGGAGAAACTGTTTCAGCGCGTCGTCGATAAAGTCCACGTTCATGTCGCCCTCCTCGTCCTCCTCCTCCTCCTCGTCCTGCTGCTCAAACGGCGGAACCTGCGCC
>JAPMLY010000074.1:162500-200000 GCA_026401115.1 Tetraselmis chui
GCAATTGGGTCAAGAGGATGAAAATACACAGGAGAGGGGTTGTGATACGGCTCGTGATGTCAGCAATGACAAATTGGCATGTGGCGGATGCAGACAAGGCATGAGTGGTTTTATGGATGTCGGGTGAATGTACGTGATTATTTAAGAAAGTGAGGGGGGAAAGGGGGAGCACCTCCAGCATCACCACCAGCCGCCGCGATGGCAGACTCTTCAAGCAGTATGTGCACCTTGCGCTCCATGTCCTTGCAGTGCTCCTCCGGCGAGGAATCCGCTTTCTTCTGCAGCGCCGCAACACTGGACTGCACTCCACCCTGCAATGGGTCAAACCTCCCGCGAGGCTTGGCGCTGCTGTAGCCCGCGCCCTGGTTGCTGGTCATAGGCCGCCCGTCCTCATTCACACCCAGCTGTCCCGTGCCCATTCGCATGCCTGTGCCCAGCGCGGTGCCAAGGGGTGCGGGTGCCCGGAAGGCGCTCCCAGGAGGACGGGCTGAACCAGGCGGCAACGCCTGCGCAGTTGCAGGCGGCCCCACTGAACGCACGCACACACACACACACACACACACACACACACACACACACACACACACACACACACACACAAGCACCCGTCAGCCATAGCATACATACAGTCGTCCCACAGCCCCACATCCAGTTCTGACAGTTATTAGAAGCGAGTGTGTGCGATCAGAAGTAGGTCCGAGTAAGTACATATAGAAAAACAAAATAAAGTAAAATAAGCATTTTGACAAACTCACTCTTTTCGTAGCCGCCCATCGTCTCCTGCTCGTAGCCCCCATAGAGGTCATCGTCCGCCCCCATGGCGTTCCACTGTCCGGGGAAGAGTGAGCGACTCGGGGTCAGCCCACAGGCGGCTACTAATCCTACGTGCGAACAGGCCCCGTCGGATCAGTTTCGTCGGTCCGTCGGAAATGGATTCGGAGCATCAGAAGCGCAACCCCTACAACAGCCGCCCGGCGCCACAGTGTATTCACACCGGGTATGCTAAACTCATAGAGCGGCAGTGCGATAAAGCTAAACAGAGGCAACCGCATGACAGAGATTTTATAATTGATCCGGACTTGACTGTGTGCAATTACTCCAAAGGACGGGAAGGGGGCGTTCGTCGTTCGAGCGGCAGAGACTCCCCGCGGCCCGAGTACAACCCAAGCGCCACCGTACGCGCTCAGCACCTCCAGACTCGATACCAACGCAAACGAGGCGGATTCATTACAGACCAGCGTACCTTCCTACGCGCTGATGTGATATATGACGAGTTGTTACACACGCCGCAGTCGGGAGGTCAGGTCAGTGCGGTGGAGGCGGAGCTCTTGAAGTGGAAGCAGAGGCGCTGCATGCCGATGAGGAGCTGCACACGCCGGGCCTTAAAGTCCCGCGGCCCATACAAACCCTAGTCCCATTTTCTGGGTAAGCCCTAGCGCTTACCCCACATCCGCTACATATGATGATGCGCAGTGTGCGCAGCACTCAGTCCAATAGTACGGTACAGTTCTGGAATATATACCAGTCTAGGTACGAGTACGTTGTACAGCAAGTGACGCTTTGTGTCATATCCTAGCCATTTAGCTAAGTGCTAGTATCTGACATTATTTGTTTCCTCTAAATGGTACCTGTATCTTAGCGATATTCAGTGACTCTTTATTTGTCATCACGGCAGTACAACTGTATCGCCGTATTTTCCCTCGACAGTACAGAGTTACTAGCAGTATCTCTTCTAGATAGTTCTTTTCTAGATAGTTCTAAGAGCTTGTGTGATAAGGTTAGGTAGACGGTACAGGTAACCTGAGTTAACCTGTATCACTAGTAATAGTTTGGTTTAGTTAGCAGACAGCACAAGCTACAGGTTCTAAGGCTGTTTCTAGAACAACTGCGGTGTGGGTATTTAAGATAGGGACTTACTGGTAGAGGAGAGAGAGACCGGTACAGATAGAATTACGCCACACCCAGACTGTAAGAAACCCTGTTCCTAAGACAATCTTATTAATTCTCTCTACGCTGTATAATTAGATCCAGAGATTAGGTTCTACTATTAGTCTAAGGTTGCCAACTTAGCCTAACCAAAGTAGCACCTCACACGTGGTTTCGGAGCCTCAGAACAGCTAGACGAGACGAAGATGTCTAACCGAGCAGGAGAGAGACTACCAGAGGAAGTTGATGGTCGACCAGAGGGGGCGCCTTCTGGGCCGACACCGCCGACGTCGACGGATGGTAGAAGACAGACAGTGCGAGAAGGATCGAGTCCCACGATGGAGCCTATGTCGGTACACGTCACCGAGATGCTTGAACGACTAAGTAACCGAGTTGACACTTTTTCGACTGAGCTATCTCAACTGCGTGACCACGTCGACAACGGTTTCAGACATTTTGAAGGACGAGTGAACAGAAGCCGAGAGACGGAGAATTTTCTTCGAGGAGAACAATTGAGATCGGAGAGGACGCGAGAGATGCCAAGCATGATGCCGAACGATGTCAAACCAGCCAAGATCAAGAGCATCGCTACGACTAACATCGACGAGCTGAGAAACTGGTTCCGACATGCGCGAGGGTATCTACGGTATCACAGCGTTAACCCTGAAGAGCAAAGAGGAGTGTACTGGGTATCTGGCTTTCTGGAAGGACCACTATCGAAGTGGTGGTACTCCCAAGTTGCGCAGACTGGAGATGAAGTCGGTGGAGGATTTTCCGGAGTTTCTGAGATGGAGAAATCCTTAATTCAGGAATTCTGCGGAAGAACACCGGCGGAACAAGCGAGATTGAATTTGGACAAAGCAAGACAGAAAACCACGGTCCTGAAGTACGCGAACTATTTTCGAGAACAATTATTGGAGCTTCCTCACCGTCACGAAGAAGATAACGTACATGATTTCCAGCGCGGTTTGAGACCCTCGATTCATAAGGAGGTTGCCCTGAAAAACCCTAAGACCCTACACGAGGCGATTCAAGCAGCTCTGCGAGCGGAGGCAGCGGAGACCAAGATTGAGACGACCCAACGCTCGACAGGCCGACTGAACGCCATCGAAGAAGACAGCGACTTTTCAGAGGCAGGGGAGGAGATCGACAGTGAGTCGGAGGAAGATTCGCATGGCGCGACCGAAGAAAAGCCGCGGGAGCTGTACGAGATTAGACGCCTCACTCAAGAGGAGGTCGACAGATTTAAGAAGGAGGGCAAGTGCTTCATTTGCCACAAGAAGGGACACATCGCTATCGACTGCCCAGACAGAAAGAACAAGAAGAATGACAGAACGAGGAAATCCCGGCCGGGAAAGTGAGACCTGAGTCGGCAGCTCGCGGCAAGCTGCAGGATGAGGTTTCGTCTCCTACAGCGACTCAGGAAGAGACCAGAACAGAAGAAGTACGAGACCCGTTACCTCAAACGACATTGAGGCCAGTCTTTAGGAGCAAGGACTTTAGCGACTGGATGATGAATAGGGAGTATTTCCTGAAGTACTCTCAGACCTACGGACCTTTCGACTTAGATGGAGCTAGCGATAATGACGGCCTTAATTCTCAAGTGGCGGAGGATTTTTGCTGTCCGGCGCGCCCATTTCAGGAGAGAGATTTACAGAAGTACCGGAGAATTTGGCTAAATGCGCCATTTAATGAATTAGAAGATTTTTTGGGCCATTATTTGCGGAGTAAACTGCTTCATCCCCATCTGAGAGCGGTTATAGTGGTTCCAAAATGGAGGGCAAAACCATGGTTCAAGCTGCTGCGAAATTTCCGACTTGTCGACGAGCTGGCGGCGAAAGAACATGTGTTTACCTGCCCCACGAACGATGAAATAGAAGGAAGAAGGCAAGATGTTGGACCGACAAGATGGACGACGCAAGTCTACGTCGACGACACCGATCGAGTTCGATTTCTGCCTCAGAACCTACAGAATCCCCCGAAGACCTACTGGACTCACTCGACGACTCTTGTTACCGATGGCCGACGAGTGTTACTAGCGAAAGAGGACACTGGCATGGTCTGGTTTCCTGGTGGCAAACAGGAGATTGAAGACGCGACCCCGGAATACACAGCAGTGCGAGCTCTTACGGAGACAACTGGATTAAAGGTGAGCGAAACAAATTTACGCCTTTTAGGGACGGAGTCTTCCGGACAGAATAAGCGCTACGTGTATATCGCTCGCGTTCGACCCGGATCGATACCGGACGCTACGTCAACTTCTCGGGCAGTATGGGCTACCTGGAAGGAATTAATTTCGGCACGGCGTACGGGTTATCTAGTCTGTGGAGAACAGCAGTTCCCTCTTCGTTACGAGACTTTTGGGAAACCGATCGACGGGTGGATGAACAAGAACGTCCGACTAGAAGACAGTGTTCCTGCGACGCTACATGTATCCACAACCCAGTCTGGAACAAGTCTGTTAGTGTTGGGAGGCACCTTACGCGGACATCGATGCCGTATTTTGGTTGACTCTGGCGCTTCGGAAAATTTCTGCAAGGCTGAGTGGGTACGGGAGCATCACATCCCGACAGTTACTGGAGAGAAATACCGGATAAAATTGGCAGATGGTAGTACAACTACGACTCGCCAGCGACTACGGAATGAAGTGCTCACAGTAGGGACCCTGGACATACGTCTGGACGCAATTACGACAGAACTGGACAAATTCGACATCATCCTCGGTCAACCTTGGTTACAAGCCGTCAACCCGGATATAGATTGGTCTACTAAAACGATTCGCGACCGTAAAACTGGCGAAGCTATGGTGTCTGGCGACGAGTACACCGTACCTGTGACAGTACATCACTTGGAGGCGGATGCGATGGCAAAGCTGCTTAGGCAACAACCAGCAGACCTCTTCGTGATTGGACTACGAGAAGTACAGGACGCGGTCGACGACATCAACACTGACCAACAACCTGAGTGGACGACTTCGTTACGAGAATCCCTGAATGAGTTTACGGACATTATCAAGGAGCCTGACGGTCTACCGCCAACTCGCGAGTGCGACTTTGAAATTAATTTGGAGTGCGATGAACCACCTAAGGAGCGAACGTACCGTATGTCACCAGCAGAACTCCGGGAGGTTCAAGTACAGTTGCAAGACTTACTCGCAAAAGGCTGGATTCGTCCGTCTAAATCTCCGTACGGTGCCCCGATTTTATTTGTACGCAAGAAGGATGGTACCATGCGTATGTGCGTAGACTACCGGAAACTCAACGACCTCACGAGGAAAGATCGAACACCGTTACCCCGGATTGATGAGTTACTCGACTCGCTATATGGGGCTCACTATTTCAGCACGCTGGACCTGTATAAAGGCTATCATCAAGTTCGAGTCAAGGAGCGCGACATACATAAGACAGCATTCCGAACTCATTACGGATTGTTCGAATACTGCGTTCTACCCTTTGGACTTTGTAATGCCCCAGCTGGATTCCAAGCGATGATGAATCGAGTTTTGGCCCCGTATCTTGGCAAGTTCTGCGTGGTATATCTGGACGACGTGTTAATCTACAGTAAGACGGCCGACGAACACCTCGAGCATATTCGACTCGTGTTACGAGAGCTGCAGCGACACCAGTTGCATATCAAACTCTCTAAGTGTTACTTCGGACGATCGAGCGTCAATTTTCTTGGGCATGTGGTGGAAGCTGGACAGATCCGAATGGACCCCGACAAGGTGGAGGCAGTACAGAATTGGCCCCGACCGAAATCAGTGACTGAAGTACGTGGATTTCTGGGACTTGCTGGATATTACCGGAGGTTCATCAACCAATTCGCAACCCTAGCAACCCCATTAACGGACCTGACCAAGAAGACACCGGAATTTCGCTGGACCTCTCAAGCCGAGTCAGCATTCGAGCAAATTAAAGACGCGATGGTACGTGCACCAGTACTGGTAATTCCTGACACTTCTCCTAATGCAAGGTACACACTGTACACAGATGCTTCTGGATTCGCAGTAGGAGCTGTGTTGTTACAAGACCAAGGTATTGGATTACAACCTGTTGCGTACCATGCTCGAAGGATGAACAAGCATGAGGTACACTATCCTGTCCACGAACAAGAGCTACTGGCAGTTCGCGACGCTCTACTGAAGTTCCGTTGCTACTTAGATGGCGCGGCGGGATTTACAGTAATTACGGACCACGACACGTTGCGACACTTCTTTCGACAGCGCGATTTGTCTACTCGACAGGTGCGATGGCTTCAAGTTCTAGCACCTTACCAGCGACAGATGGACATCGTATACAAGAAGGGAGCAGTCAACCAGGCAGACGCTCTGTCTCGCCGACCTGACCTGAAGAACTCATTACAGAAGCTGCAACTGTTACGCGATTGGACCAACGACGAAGCAGAATGCGAGTTACACGCGCAGATGTTTTCCCTGGAATCCCGGTTACATCCTGACTCTGGACTTCATGAGGAAATCAAAAGCGCTTATGATTCGGATAAATACCTGCTTACCCGGAAATCTCTGCCTACCTGGCTGGTACGTCAATCTAACGGACTCTTGTACGCCTACGGGACAAGACTGTATGTTCCGAACGTCTCTACATTACGATCAAGAGTACTGTACGAACTACACGACGCACCGACCGCGGGACACCCTGGTATTATTCGACTATTGGCAGCAGTAACCCGGACGTTTTGGTGGCCTAACATGAAGCGGACAGTACAACACTATGTACGCAGCTGTGTTACCTGTCAACGCAACAAGGCAGCGCGACACAAGCCTTATGGACTCCTTCAATCGCATGAGGTACCGACCAGACCCTTTGAGCATATATCGCTTGACCTGATTACGGACCTTCCTGAGTGCGATGGGTATGATGCTGTGGTGGTATTCGTCTGTATGCTTACGAAACGGACGATTGTCGAGCCAATTACGAAAACGATTACAGCGGAACAATTAGCAAAAGTTATGCACCGCGCTGTTTTTCGACATTTTGGCTTACCACGGAAATTAATATCCGATCGAGATCCCCGGTTTATGAGCGACTTCTGGCAAACCCTATTTAGGGCTGTTGGCACCAAGCTTAATATCTCTACGAGCTATCACCCCCAGACAGATGGCCAAACTGAACGAGTAAACCAGACATGGGAGCAAGTCATACGATGCTATGTGCACCCCTTGCACGACGACTGGGTTCAACACCTTACCAACGTGGAGTTCGCGATCAACGCAGCGGTTTCTACGTCAACGACTATGTCTCCATTTAAGGCGACGCTAGGATTTGAGCCGACATCTCCAACGACGGCTACATTTGAAGATAACGAGCCTAGCCGTACTTTACCGGAGCAAGTGAAGATTCTGGTCGAGATGCACAGATTTGCCCACGACTGCGTCAAAGCAGCCCAGGCACACATGCAAGACGCTGCAAATCGGCACCGGTTACCAGTACCTTTTACAGTTGGCGACAAGGTTAAGCTCAAGGCGACAAATCTACGGTTTGTACAACAGCCATGTTCTAAACTACGCGACCGCTACATTGGACCGTTTCTCATTACGGAGGAAGTTTCCCCGGTTGCATTTCGGCTTAAGCTACCCCCTGGAGTACGGATTCACGATGTTGTACACGCCAGTCTACTGGAAAAATGGAATGCAGAACCAGAACAGGCCAACAGTGCGCAGCCAATCCCGATTGTGCACGATGCGAAGCGATTTGAAGTCGACAAAATACTCGACGTGGCTTTTAACTCCAATGGCACGGGACTTTTATTTAAGGTCCGCTGGGCAGCACCGTTCAACGTACCTAGCGAGGACACTTGGGAACCCATGCGAGGAGTCAACCACTTAAACATCTTTTCCGAATTTCTTCGAACGGATGTTTATCGAGAATTTTCTGGCACCCCTGACTTTGTCAGATTTCGCAATCGCTGGCCTGCAAGAACCCCCAAGAAACCAAGACCCTGAGTACTGCACAGCGAGGACGCTGGTGCTTAAGGAGGGGAGAGTGTCATATCCTAGCCATTTAGCTAAGTGCTAGTATCTGACATTATTTGTTTCCTCTAAATGGTACCTGTATCTTAGCGATATTCAGTGACTCTTTATTTGTCATCACGGCAGTACAACTGTATCGCCGTATTTTCCCTCGACAGTACAGAGTTACTAGCAGTATCTCTTCTAGATAGTTCTTTTCTAGATAGTTCTAAGAGCTTGTGTGATAAGGTTAGGTAGACGGTACAGGTAACCTGAGTTAACCTGTATCACTAGTAATAGTTTGGTTTAGTTAGCAGACAGCACAAGCTACAGGTTCTAAGGCTGTTTCTAGAACAACTGCGGTGTGGGTATTTAAGAGGGACTTACTGGTAGAGGTGAGAGACCGGTACAGAATAGAATTACGCCACACCCAGACTGTAAGAAACCCTGTTCCTAAGACAATCTTATTAATTCTCTCTACGCTGTATAATTAGATCCAGAGATTAGGTTCTACTCCCTTCAGCCCCTAAATGATGGTGCACAACGACAACAACCTGACCGAACCTACGGGCTAGTCGGCGAGTCTATCGGTGAAGGCCTGTGGGTGGCAATTTGGGATAGCATGCCGCCGAGACACGAGTCGGCTCGCGCTTTTCGCGTCGAATCCGACAACGCAGGCCGTTTAACCCCAGCACCAACACAAACCAGCAACGCACAACGCGTTGCAGTGCGAATGCCCTTTCAACCCCCCCGGCCAACGGTGCAAATTCCCGGTGCAGCTACGGAGAGTGCGTTACTGGTACCAATTATTACAGGGTCGGTAGTGAGTGATACCGGTCCGCCGACTATCGAACCCACACTACCTATCGACCTTATGTCGGGGGGGTCCTCCGCTAACTCCACCTCCAGCGACACATCGCCACCTACCGAGGTGGGGGAGATACCCGGCAACACCAACGAAGCCCTCGATATGGAGGTCGGCTCGTCCGACGACGATGGCGACCCCGCTCTCCCCGACGATACCGCCAAGGACGCCGTGTGGGTCCCACCCGTACCTGGCGACACCGTCACATTACGTCAACCCATGACAATGAACCCAATACCGAGGATGCCGTGGGTTTCATATCAACGAGCACCGTGGGTTTCTCCTTCTTGTCATTTCTGTGTGAAGCTATGGGCAAGGTCAACGATCGTGCCAACCGCACCGCGCGTCTTAGTCGGTCATTAATTTGTGCGGGGGCGTTTGTTAGGTGCGAGCTTGTAAGCCATGAGGTGAATGTTGCATCGAAATTGCTCAAGGTCCGCCATTACTTTATCATTTTACCCCATGATATGCTCAACCCCATAACTCACGGAATTGGTGTGTTTTCGTACTTGCACCGAAGGTAGATTGGCACACACACAGTTTGACACACACCGTGTGAGTGTGTGTGTGTGTGTGTGTGTGTGTGTGTGTCAGTGTGTAATGTGTGTGTGCCTGTGTGTGTATGTGTGTGTGCGTGTGTGTGTGTGTGCTTGTGCGTGTGTGTGTGTGTGTGTGTCAGTGTGTAATGTGTTTGTGCATGTGTGTGTATGTGTGTGTGCGTGTGTGTGTGTGTGTGTGTGTGCTTGTGCGTGTGTGTGTGTGTGTGTGTGTGTATTAGTGTAGGTGTGCCAGTGTGTGTGTGTCACTGTGTGTTTGTGTCTGTGTGTGCGCCTGTGTGCCTGTGCGTCAGTGTGTGTGTGTGTGTGTGTGTGTGAGAGTGTATCAGTGAAGGCTGTAATTATAATCACGAAAATGTTAACCATTATTGTCATTGTCTCCAAGCAATAAGCATAACTGTTATGTCCTTATCCGGCCGGCAGACTTCATCAGCAATGTATGCAGCGCGCACGGTCGCGGTTAATGCAAGGTGGTGCGATCAGATAGATTACTTTTCACAGGGGATGCTCGCGTTTATCCAGTGTTTACAGGTAGTATGCACAGCCACATCTGTCCTAGCAACTTCACCATACAGTCGGAACAAAAGAGAGTTGGTTCCGACTAGCGACTACATTACCCAGTATTTGCGCTACCGACTGTTGGAAGCTAATCAAGTTTCACGTCTCCGCTTCCCACCCCAACTCAGCTCTAACTATCAAGAACTTCGCTGAGATTTTAAGTAAGACTTTGGTCTACAACGGGCTACAAGATCACGCTGTGCCGGCCCAACGTCGGGGAAGGACATCATCCGTACCTTTGGTCGAACCGAAACGGATCCTCCAAGACGAGCGCGCCCACGTCCCCGGTAACTTGGGCCGCTCCAAAAAGGGCCGAAGCAAGCAAGCTCGCTGCCTCCGGTGCTACCGCGACGAGGGTGTCCTTCACTAGACGTCTTTTTATGCGTGCAGTGTGAGATTCCCTTGTGTATGCCCGGCTCCCGCTACAGCCGCTACTGCTTCGAGCACCACATGCGACTAGACCCGGTCGCCCTTGGCAACATGAACCGGGTCCGCACGGAATAAACACGCCCCACTGATCCGCCCCCGCTATCCAATATCCTTCTCGCCTCCACTGTTGGGCGGGCGTGGTCATACCATACCTTATGATAGGGATGGTCGCTCGATCTGTAGCCGAAGTCGGTGGTGCAGACGATACTGAGCTTAGGCGTGTCTGCCGCTACTTTAGATATTCACTGACTGTACATAGCGGTATTTAACAGAAAAAGTACTGATTATGAAAACGCGTAATCATACATGCCGATGTATGATATATCAGATCATACACATATCCCCGAGGCACTAGGGGCCGCGGACTCAACATGGACATGTCAACTATTGTTAAGCCCCAATATTTACTAATATAAGAATTACGCGACTATTTTGAATCTAGCTTATGCCATTCGTATTCGGCCGAAGGTCGGCATCTTTTCCGCCTTCTTTCGGGTACACGTACATGAAGCGATGAACGAACCAACAACGTGCCTTGCCGCGGGAGGGCGACATGAATCGAACGACGTACTTCCCATAGAAGGCGTAGCGAGTCGTTGAGCATTAGTTCATCCAACAACCGGTTGTGGTGCAAAAGGGGGTGCCTACGCGGGCCGCGGGGAGTGCCGTGTTTTTCGGAGGCCGTGCGATGTCTTTTCCAATCTTCCGGGCGCGGAAGCGAATGGTGGGTGACTCGAGCCCATACGTAACGTAGGAGACCAACCGGTCAAAGTCGAGGCAAAAGACCTCGATAAGAGCGGGTGGGGGTCACGGTGACTAATGGGAATGGGGCCATGTGGCTTAAGGTGGGGAGCGACGGGGCGTTAGTTCCGTAGCGTTAGGATCATCACGAGGAACACGCTGTGATCCTTAAGTAGTTGTAACACTGAACATACCATAGCGTGTTCCTCTTGCAACAATTTAACCGCTCCGACGCGTCTTGCGAAACCGGAATCGAAGGTCGCATGCTAAACAATATGTCAGGGGGCTCCTCAGGCGAGAAGCCAAAATTAGCCTCGAAGGGAGTGTGTTCAATTCCTAGCGCACGAGTGGCGATGTACGCAAATTCCACTTGAGGCAACATGTTTGTCCGACTTGTTCCGTCGTAGCAACATAAACAAGGTAGAAGCTGCTGAAACGTGCTGTTGACTCGCTCCGTTAGTCCAACCGTCTCCGGGTGTCGACTGAAAGACATGTTGAGCCGCGTACCAAGGCGTCTCCAAAGGGTCTACCAGAAGCCATTGACGAATTTCGGGTCGCGATCATTGACTAGCACTCGGGGTAGTCCGTGTAATCGGTAGACTCCGTGTAAGAATAAATGAACGGTTTCCTTTCTTGTTGCGCTCTCTGTATTGTGCACGGCAGAAAATGAGCCATTCGAGTCGGATGGCCGACCATAATCACCACAGTGACAACGCCATTGCTCAGATGCAAGTGTGTCAACCAGTGAAGACCAACAGTGTGCCACGGTATGGGTGGAACATTTAAGGGGTAAAGAGTCTCAGCCATATATGTGGTTGAATATTAGCTCGTCGACACACAGCGCGCTAAGATTCAACATCTTGGCGAATTATTTGCACCAGAATCTGTCGAGCGCTTTAGCAAGAGTGCTAGCAGCTCCTTTGTGACCAAAGGACGAACTCTCGTGCGGCTCAGAGATCAATCTCAGTCGGAACTCAAAGTTGCGCGGGACACAAAGGCGATCGAGACGCCAAAAGTACCCATGTATGGCTTCAATACGGCTGCATGGAGTGGATCCGGCAAAGAAAAGTAGGGTCCGGACCCACGAATCTGAGTAGATCCAAACCATGCGTATGCTGTTCGTACACATTTCGTGGTGGTTTCGGGGTTTGAAATTTGGGCATGATTGATCGGAAGGGTCCGGATACACTCCTTGTCCGGCTGCCTTTCATCCACTCACCCTTGTCGCCATAACACGAGTCTTGGGAGTACCCCTCACGAATGAGATCAACGTGCTCAAGGCTCAACCGCATCACGTCAACAATCATTAAATGAGTTTAACTGCGCGTCTTCTAACTGCGGCTTGGATTTGCGTCGCAATTCTGAATTTGACGGAATCTCGCCATCCCAAAACAATAGAAATGTCGCATGAAGTATGAAATTTGGTCGCCGACTTAACGGATCAGCTTCATTCAAGGCTCCCTTGCCGTACGCAAGCGGCATCGGACCCACGAACGGTTGCAAGTCCCGCAGGTAACGTACTAGTGTGTTTGCCGCTTGTTCAACCTCTTGTTTGGTTGACTGAGCAAATTTCGCGGTGTGTTGTGGTTTGTTATGACAAGGAACCTAGAGCACCCTTCAAGGTAAAACCTCCAATGCTTAACCGCTTCGCATACGGCCAAAGCTTTCAAATCGTACGTTGAGTAGGTGTTATTGCGCTCGGCTGGATGCTTCTTACGCGCCCAATAAGAGACTGATTGAAGTCCTCCTCCTTGGTCTTACAATAGGACTACTAGAATCTACACTGTCGAAGCATTTGTAGCTACGGTGAACATCGCGTCCGAGCTGACCTCAGGAAGGATCAGGCATGGTGCGGAAATGAGCCGTAACTTGAGAGTCTCAAAGTCTTCCAAACATGAAAGCGTCAGCGTAACCTTCCGTGGCTGAGACTTTCGCGGTAAGTCCGTCAGTGGTGCATGTTGAACCGTGCAAACACGTTCAATATGGAAGGTAACTAACGCATACGTAGTTACAATCAAAGTCACGTAAATAGGACAATCACAGAGACAACCAACCAGAGGCGTGGTGTCATGACAAAGAAAGTTGGAGAGTTGTAGCACAGCGACATCTTTGTACCGAATCAAACAGGGTATCGGTATGTCCGATCTAAACATGTACTAATCATATTTAGAATAACCTACGCTATCTACAACTAATAACTAGTAGGTATTACTTGCAACACTCCCCTTGACGGCAACTACGGGATGAAGCGTTATATTGGGTCGGTGCCTCCCATGATTGCAATTCGATGTCTTGTAAGGGCAGGTCATGTTAGAGGTTTGGTGAACATGTCAGCCACTATTTGGTTAGTTGGGAGATACCTCAACTTGATTGCCCCTTGCTCCACGTGGTTCTTATAAGGAAGTGCCACTTCATACCGATGTATTTGGTCTACTTGTTGACCAAGGCTTTTTGGGAGTACGCAATGGCGCTCTGATGGTCCTCCTAGATGGTGGTGATTCCGTTGATGGGGGCGTTGAATATCTTCCCCATAAGTTGGCGGAGGTGGAGTCCCTCCTTGGCGGCGTCAGCAGCACAATAGTACTCAGCTTTACAAGTTGATTGGGCGACACAATTCTGTGGCTTGGACTTGTAAGTAATGGGTCCATGCCCGAGTGTGAAGAGGTAGCCCGAACGTGACTTTCGAGGTATGAAGTCATTGGCCCAATCCGCATCGGCAAAGCCCGTGAGTTGGAGATTGTGGTCCGTACCCCCCCCCCCAACGCCAAGCGCATGTCGACAGTGCCATGAAGGTAGCCAAGTACCTTCTTGAAGGCCTAAAGGTGAGCCTCCGTTGGAGGGGCTTGGGCGAAGCCAAGGATGCTCAACGCCGTGGTAAAATCGAGACGCGTGCATACTGCCGCGTACTAAAGACTGCCGAGGAGGCTGGGATAGACGTCCTTAGCCACCCCGGTGAGGGGAGTAGAGGCCATGTGCGCGAGGCCAGAAAGGAAGCCGGGGTCCATAGGAAGGGACGAGGGTTTAGAGTCGGACATGTCGTACTTATCCATGATGTTGCGCAGGTATTTGGAATGGTCCATGGAAACGGTGCGTGCCGAGCGGTCGCGGGTGATGTGCATGCCAAGTAGTTGGGAGAGGTCACCCAAGTCCTTGAATTTCAACCTGGCGCTAAGGCGAGCCTTGAACGATGTGAGCCAAGTAGCATCATTGCACGCGGCGGGGATGTCGTCCACGTAAAGAGAGATCATGGCGAGTACGCAACCGGCGCGGAAGATGTAGATGCAAGGGTCCGAGATGCATTGCTGCCACCCGTTATTGACAAGCCATGCACGAAGGAGCATGTTGAACTCGAGAGGGGATTGTTTCAGTCCGTACATGCAACGTTTGTGGTGACACGCCTTAGACGTGCCATCTAAAAATCCGAGAAGTTGGTGGATGTACGCGTCCTCTTGGATGGGGGCATTGTTAAACCGTGCACACACGATCAGTAAGGAAGATAACTAACGCATACGTAACTATAGTCAGAGTCACGCAAAGGGACAGTCACATAGACAACCAGCCCGAGGCGTGGTGTCGGGACCACATTATAGAAGGTGCAAGGGTATCTGAGACTGAAAGGTGAAAGTGAGAAAGAGAAAGGTTACAAGAGTCACATGAGAGTGACTATAAATAGTGTTCCATGTGGGGGCGCAGCCCCACTGCTATCAGACCACTGTCTGTGCTAGATGATGCTGCTGTAGCTGGCAGTTATGATGGTTGGCTATGACTGACAGCTGCCTGTCGATATTCATAATGCGTGCTGTACGGGCAGAGCAAGCCCGTAACTGTATGATATCGCTATGTGATACAATATGTAGTACCAGTACAATCTGGGATTGTGTACACGGCTGTAGATGCTTCAACACCCCTCCTCAACCGTGGTAAACAAACCAGAAAATGAGATAGAATCTAAGATAATGGCTGGTGATCATGGCCAGCGTAGGTCATGAATCTGGACACCAGGCGGTGGGCTGTAGCTGAAGGAACAGGTTTCGTGAGGATGTCAGCACAATTGTCAGCAGTTGGGACATAAATCATCCGAATAACGTCCTTGGCAGCCAAGTCCCGCGACAAATGGTACTTGAGAGCAATATGCCTTGTTTTCCGGGATGTGCAGCCTCGTGTGACGTTTTGGATGGCACACTGGTTGTCATAGAAAATAATGGTTGCGCAGGTAGGAGGAGAACCCAGATCCTGGACCAGCTGACGGAGGAATAGGATCTCTTGGCTGACGGACGCAACAGCAATGTATTCAGCTTCACAAGTCGACTGGGCAACTACTGATTGAAGGGCTGAACGCCAAGAGATAGGCGAGATCTAGAGGGGGGGGGAATCCCCGTCTGAAGCCGGGCCGAGGTAAGCAATCTGGCCGCTGACTGACATAGAAGAAGAAGGATCACTGCCCCACGTAGAGTCAGCAAAGGCGCCGAGCACGATACCAGAAGGGTGATGTTGGAATGAAATCCCTCGGTTGGATGTGCCTTTCAGGTAACGGAGGACGCGCTTAGCAGCAGTCCAGTGACAGAGCTGCGGCTTGGAGACAAATCTACACAAGCAGGAAACAGTAGCCGCAATGTCCGGACGGGTGCAGACAGCAGTCCACAAGAGGCATCCGACGAGATTGCTATAAGGAATGCCCTCAGGGAGGGGCTGATCGTCTCGAGAAAAATTGAATTCATCGCCACTGCTCCAAGGTAAGATCACAGGATTGCAAGAGGTCATGTTGAACTGCTGGAGCATGTCTTGAATATATTTCTCCTGGTGCAGAGTAATAGATCCATCAGGGTTGTGGTCTATGCCCATGCCCAAAACCCAAGTGCAAATTCCTTCATCGGTAATGTCAAAGGTAGATCGGATCATGTCTCGTAGTCTGTTCATCCACGTTTCTGAAGAAGGAAAAACAATCAGGTCATCCACGTAGACCAAGATTATGCCTAACAAGGTAGGCTGTTGTGCCGAGGACCAGTGGAGGTACACGCCAGGGTCACCAGTAGACGTGATGAATCCGTGTGAGGTCAAAAATTTGTCGAATTTACTGCGCCATTCATAAGCTGCCTGCTTAGTGCCGTAGAGTGCCTTCCGAAGGCGCCCGAATAATTCTGTACCAGTGCTGTCAAATTCCTTAAATCCTTCTGGTAAACTGATATATAATTCCTCGTTAATGTCTGCATATAAGAAGGCTGCCACAACATCCAGTTGATAGATGGGCCATTTCCATTGGGCCGCCATGGCCAGGGCTGTGCGGACGGAGGAGAAACTGACCACTGGGGCATATAATTTGCTTTTGTCGAAATCCTCGCCTTCTCGCTGGGCGAATCCCCTGACAACCCATCGGGCCTTGTATTTACGAATTGAGCCGTCCTTGTTTTTCTTGATAGTAAAGTCCCACTTAGTACTGAGAACTCGCTTGCCAGCAGGAATAGGGACGACTCGAAAGACGTTCCTCTCACGAATTCCATCATATTCCTTTTTGATCGCTGCTTTCCATTCTTTATTTTTAGGGCTATTGAGCGCCTCTTTCATTGTTTTTGGAGTTACGTTGCTGTTACTTTCTATATCTGTTTCTGCAGGCCCATGTTGAAGTAGGGTCATGACGGATGCTGTGGATTCACGCGGAAGGCCTGGAGCTTCTGCCAAGAGGACAGTTGCCCAATGCATCTGAAGGTGATCGTCCGTCACATGTTGGCCCGCGAGGTTAAGGTCGTCAGGAGGTAAGGCTGTCAATAAGCTGTCGCCGGAGTCCCGTAATTTTGATGAAGGTAATCGATGTCTCGTTCCGCGTCGTAGTTGTTGGTCGTTTGTAGGTGTAGATATCACAATGGTCTCGTTAGGGTCATCAGGTGGTAATGTCGTCGCCGTTGTATCAGAAGGGCCAAGTTGTTGGTCACGTGTCGCCGGTGAAGTGATGCTCTCTCCTCGTGTCGAAGAGGCAGAATCTGGTGGAGGTGCTGGAGTGGGAGTGGCTTCCCAGGCCACGACCGCGTCCTGGCGGAGTGTCTCCGGCGTTAAGGATGAGTCCATGATAGTAGGTGCAGAGTCCCCAGGATGGTCTTCGTCTGAGTCGGAATCTGCAGCATGTCGTGGAGGAGGTCTCGCGGTCTTCGTTCGTCCGTCGTAAATTACCTCCGCTAAGTCCGTGGGCTCCTGAAAAGGTAAGATGCTCCCCGTGTCATGAGCGTGGTCAGGGAAGTGGGAGAGGAGCTCACATTCATCAAAAATAACACTCCGACTGGCTACCGTTCTCTTGGTCGTCGGGTTGTATATCAGCCAGGCAGGAGAATCAGGTGAGTTCCCCACATAAATACCCTCCCAGGCCTTGTCATCGAGTTTACGGCGTAGGGCAGCATCCACATGAACGTATGACTTGGAGCCAAATATCTTAGTGGTGCTGAGGTCTGGGATAATGTCCAAGGCCAAAGTGATTGGTATGCCAGCGACCCCTGTTCGATAGGTTCTGTTATGTATGAAGATGGCGTGCTTGAAGCCAAATTCCCAATAAGAGCGAGGTAGACCCGCTGTAGATAATAAGCATCTGGCCATTTCAGCCAGTGTTCTCCATGGTCGTTCTGCCAGTGCGTTCTGGTGAGGACTGTATGGTGCCGAGAAGGAAAGTTCGATGTCGTGGGTGGCACATAATTGCTTGAAAGCAACAGACCTGAAGGTAGCCCCATTGTCAGCCCGAATAAAGGAAACCTTGTGGCCCCATTTCGCAATTCTTGTGAGTAGCTCCGAGAGGACGTGTAGTACTTGGCCCGTAGATTTGATAGGTTGGCCCATGGCAAAGGAAGTTCCTCTGCAGAAAGCTCCGAAGAACTGATTATTGCCCTGTAGGGATGTCTCTACAGGCCCCCATGTGTCCAGGTTGAGGGTGTGGAAAGGACTCTGATGCCGTGACCCGGGGTCCCGGCAACGAGCCGCCACGGAGGATTTGGCGATCGCGCACGGAGCACAGAATTCGGCCTTGCTGAGAGAGCCAGGTATGCCGGTGGATCTCGGGATAGTGTTGCAGATGCCGTCATGATGGATGTGCCCGAGACGGCGATGCCATAATTGGGCTGTGAGGCGGGAAGCCCCACTGAGCAGGACCACTGAAGGTAAGGACCGGAGTAAAGGTGTAGGCATGATCGGTTCTGCCATTAAGCCGTATAAGCCCCATTCAGGGATTCTTCGGATAGGAATCACTGCTCCAATCGATAGTGTCATGTAGCATTTGTTAGCGTAGGTGAAAGTGGCTCCGGCGTCCTGGGCTCGTCCTTGGCTGAACAGTTTAGAAATCCCGTGGGGGGCAAACTGCACAAAATCAGGTGCATGAAGTACATCTTTCAGGGTAGTTCGAACTTGACGTCCGTCTTGTGCGGTGTAAATCTCCATCGTTGTGCCATAACCATGTACTGTAGCAGGGACACCATTGAGCTTGTAGCGACTTGCAGGTGGAAGGTCAGTGTAGGTGTGGAACTCATGTCGGTTGGCATTGATGAATCTGGAAGCTCCTCCGTCGACAATCTGGACTTGAAGCTGCAACGGGGTATCAGCCTGGGCCATGAAGACTGTGGCCACATCCGTAGGTAGGCGGGGCATATCACGGGCAGCCGTCATAAGCCATGTACTGACGTTCATGTCCATACAATCCGCCAAAGATGGCAATAGATCACAGGAAGAAGGACCTGTCCTGATGAGCTGAATGCTCGACGTGTCAAACCCCTTTGCTAACGCCTGCAGTACTGGCGATGGAGAACTGAAACTGATCTTGTTGTCATCCCGTCCAGTAATGAACATTCCCGGTCCTGGACTGCCGTCGCTCCGAAGGCAAAACTTCGAGTTGTGGAGACAATTCGCAATCCGGGGAAGAACAGTTGTGCCAGGTAAGCCCTTCCATGAAGAGTGGTCAGCCCCCGCGAGGTGTAGTATATCCGCCACTGTCTTGGGGGGGGTCCTCTTGCTGATATAGTGATCCATAATCTCCCATTGTCGTCCAAAATTAGTCCACACAATCGTATCTCGAGTAGATGTTGAACCAAGTGAAGTAGCCTTGACGCGTAAAGGGCTGCCCAATGCTCCAATAATGTCTGGGAAGGTCTCGTCCTCGTTGCCGCCCTCAATAAGGTAGGTAGGATAATTCACCTGAGTGTCAGCCAAAAACCTGATATGTTTCAGGATGGAGTGAAGATACTCGTAGTTGTCCAGAGGGTAGCATTGTCCAGTCTCGAGAAAAGTAATTGGTGGAAGGGCCGTCCATGATGAGAAGGGGGTGGTCAATATTGAACCAGGTAAGCGCTCCCTCCACCGAGAGATGGCAGAACGCGGTAGCCCCAGAGGGTAGATGACATGGAGAGCAAGAAGACGTTGATTCAGAATTGCGAGCGCATCAGGAGAATCACAGGTGCCGGAGAAAATGCCCACCGTTCCTCCTGTTTGCAGATGACCCGCCAGTAGTGGTACCAGTCCGCCGGAGAAGAAACTGACCCAGTGTTCGATGTGTCTTGGCAGTGGTGTGACATGGATGTCGCGCAATGTAACAGAAATCGTGTCTCGCGGTGCCGGTGCTGACAGCGCAAAGGTCCAGCAATCGAAAGGGCTACGCGGCGACTCGGTGGTGTAATCGTCCGGGTGATAAGCCTCGGTGAGATCCGGGAGACTGCTCGCCGTGGATGCCGAGCTAGTGGTCACGGTGGAGGGAACCATGCTCCAATCCCACAGAGCTGCGCTGGTAGCTGTATCATCGACCTGAGCATGTGGTACACTGGTTTGTACGTCCGCAGTTGTATCAGGGGTCACGCATAAGGAGTCGCGAATGAGAGGCTGCGGGTCCGTTGGTGCAGGCATGCTCCCGGAGGCTGTAAGAGCTGAAGGTAAGTACGTGTACACCGGCTCTGTGAAGTCTTGGGACTGGTGTTGCACCTGTGGCTCATGGAATATCATGGGTGGAAAATCGTACCCAGAGCTTGGAGAGGATATGTCACGCAATACTGGCGTGGTCATAGCGAAGCAGAAGTCCTCATAGTCCACATAGCCTACTGGTTGTCCAGCCGAAAGCATGACCCGAGGTTCCGAAGGTGTCGGGCGCTGCATGTTATTCCCCTGCGTGCCATCCGTGGACCAAGAATCATTTCTCGCAGTTGGTCGAGTCGGGGGTCCAGGTCGCGTCATCGGGGGTGGGTCGGATAAGGGTCGTCCATCAACGTGTCTGCGCTGCCAGCACCGTGAATGATTGTGGTTTGATCTGCCACATCTCTCGCAGGGATTTCTCACAGGACGAGGATCATCAAGGTGCTGGGCCTGGCGTGGGGCAGCTGAAGCCACAAAAGCCGTGACAGGAGGACAGATTTCGACTGGGTCATCTCGCTCTGCAGCGGGGTCTTCAAGAATGATGTTACGAAAAGTTGCCCACGGTTCGTCCGGATTCATACGGCGATGACGTTTGAGAAAGATACGGAGGTTGGGATAAGCCGCGCCATCAATGTGTGGGATAACATGGTGGTCGACAAAAGCCTGGTCACTGCAACCTCTGCTCAAGCGAATGAGGGTACGCCATGCTGCATCTTTGCTGTTGATGAACTCGATAATGTGCTGCGACGGAAGTTGCCGAGACATTAGAACGGTGCTGGCGAGACACGCAGCGCGATTTTCTTCCAGTTTAATCCATGATATAATGTTGCGCCATGCCAAGGTCCCATGGAAGGTCTCGGAAGTAGTGTCATCATCCAGCACGTTGATAGGCAGGGCGAGCTCGACCTCCGTGTGGGCTGCCTTGCACTGTCGCACGGCTGCAGAAAGACAATGGAATAGGTCGCGCTGGTTGGCAGGTGTGCCGTTGCCAGACAAAGCTGCATCGAATTTATGAGAGCGTGTGAAGTCCTTGAAGGAGTGCACCCAAGCAATCATGTCTGACCATGTAGGTTTTTCCGGGAGTTTGGGAGTCTTGTTGATATCAATGATTTTCTTAGAAGACTGGGCTGACATGGTAACTTGTTCCATGAAGGCCGATAGTAATTCCTCATTTTTGACTGCCTGTGAAGGAGAGGAAGGGGACGACATTGAAAAGGCTTGGAGTGAGGTTAGAGGTTAGTAGTATTTCCGGACAAAGAAGAATTGAAAATTTTCGACGTCGATGATGGTATCTGTCGTCGATTGTCGATAAAGATTTTCAAAAGGTATCACTGTTGACTTTAAGATCTAGGCGCAACGAGTGAAAGGTGTTTGTCGACGGGAAAATCGCGCACGAGGATGTGTTGAGGCGTTGAGAAAATGCCTTTTGAGGTCCTATTGCTACTGACTTTAGAATTTTGTCGCAGAGAGCAATACGAGATCTGTGTTATGAAGAAAGGTGAGCAAGATAAGATTATGAAGGTGTGTTTCAGAAGTGTTGAACCTTTCCTGTGTGATTTACCCTTGATGTCAATCAGCACACTGTTCTGTGTTGTATTTGGAAGTCTAACAAAGCTAAAAAGTACACTGATGATGTTTTCGACGAGTTAGCTAAGTTACTTCGTGTGAGGGCCCATAACCTATAGAAGGTGCAAGGGTATCTGAGACTGAAAGGTGAAAGTGAGAAAGAGAAAGGTTACAAGAGTCACATGAGAGTGACTATAAATAGTGTTCCATGTGGGGGCGCAGCCCCACTGCTATCAGACCACTGTCTGTGCTAGATGTTGCTGCTGTAGCTGGCAGTTATGATGGTTGGCTATGACTGACAGCTGCCTGTCGATATTCATAATGCGTGCTGTACGGGCAGAGCAAGCCCGTAACTGTATGATATCGCTATGTGATACAATATGTAGTACCAGTACAATCTGGGATTGTGTACACGGCTGTAGATGCTTCAACACCCCTCCTATCACTGTTGACTTTAAGATCTAGGCGCAACGAGTGAAAGGTGTTTGTCGACGGGAAAATCGCGCACGAGGATGTGTTGAGGCGTTGAGAAAATGCCTTTTGAGGAACTATTGCTACTGACTTTAGAATTTTGTCGCAGAGAGCAATACGAGATCTGTGTTATGAAGAAAGGTGAGCAAGATAAGATTATGAAGGTGTGTTTCAGAAGTGTTGAACCTTTCCTGTGTGATTTACCCTTGATGTCAATCAGCACACTGTTCTGTGTTGTATTTGGAAGTCTAACAAAGCTAAAAAGTACACTGATGATGTTTTCGACGAGTTAGCTAAGTTACTTCGTGTGAGGGCCCATAACCTATAGAAGGTGCAAGGGTATCTGAGACTGAAAGGTGAAAGTGAGAAAGAGAAAGGTTACAAGAGTCACATGAGAGTGACTATAAATAGTGTTCCATGTGGGGGCGCAGCCCCACTGCTATCAGACCACTGTCTGTGCTAGATGGTGCTGCTGTAGCTGGCAGTTATGATGGTTGGCTATGACTGACAGCTGCCTGTCGATATTCATAATGCGTGCTGTACGGGCAGAGCAAGCCCGTAACTGTATGATATCGCTATGTGATACAATATGTAGTACCAGTACAATCTGGGATTGTGTACACGGCTGTAGATGCTTCAACACACATAAGTGTTAGAGTGGTAGCCTAGCGACAGCTCTGTACCAAAACAAACAGGTTATCGGTATGTCCGATATAGACATGTGCTAATCATATCTAGAATAGCTTACATTAGCTATATGCAACTAATAACTAGAAGATAGTACTTACAAGAGGCGTAGGGGAACGCAATGTCGATATCAAGCTGGCAAAGTTCCAGATCACGTGCAGCCGCAATGGCGAGGAAGAGGTGGAGGCTTGCCATGCGAATGATTCGGGAGAAATTTACCGTATAGTCTAGGCCAACGCGTTGGCTGCAGCTTTTGGCGACGAACCGAGCTTTGAAGCGAGAGACATCGCCCTTGGTGTTAGACTTGACCTTGTAGATCCACATGTTGTTGACGACCACGCGATATGGGGGAAGATCGACGAGTTTCCACGTGCCGTTGTCTATGAGAGAGGAGTACTCTTATTGCATAGTAGCTTGCCATTCCGGTGCCTGGTCGCTCGAGAGAGCAACCCGATGCGATTTCGGCTCAACACAGTCTCGGGCGGAAAGGAGAGTAACGGCATGAGGGGTTGTGCCCGACGGGATGTGATGTGGACAGTAATCAATGCACGGAGGGATATTCGGCGATGTCCTCTTTGACTTTTCTTTGTTCTAGGTCACAACATGCCGTGACAAGGAATGGCGGGTAATCAAACATGTGTGCCACAAGATCCCCGTAGCGGAGGGGGTGAGACCTGAGGCGAGATGGGCGGTCGGCAGCATAAGGAGAATGGGGGACGAGTAGCGGGATTGGGTCAATGGGAGTAGTGCCAAGGGGTGGGATTTGGACGAGGTATCTTGGGGGTCGTCGGTGTCTGAAGCGTATGTGATCACCGAGTCAACGGAGAATCGCGCGCCGAAGCCAATAGTGTGTCCTTGGAACACCACATGGACGGATGTAGTGATGCGGCGGGTCTTTGGATTGTAGACGCGGTACCAAGGGGCGTCATGTGGGTAGCCAACCATTACGCCACGAAACGCTTTTTCGCTGAGTTTCCGACGTAACTTGTCGGGCACTTTGGCGAAAATGGTGCAACCGAAGATGCGGAACTTGGAGGCGTCGGGCGGTGTCGACGTAAGGAGAGTGATGGGAACGCCAACGGTGAGACCAATACAGCGGTTGTAGCTAGGGTTGCGAAGATACACAACCGTGATGACAATGCATGACCACATGAAATTCGGGACCGCCATGTTGGGGAGCATCGCGGAGGCGTTGTCTCGGACTGTTCGCCATGGGCTTTCGGCTTTGCCGAGCATGTTGTGGGAATAGGGGGCCAAAACTTGTACAACGACGCCCATGCGAGCACACATTTGACGGGTCGCATGGGCGAAGGTGCTTTACCGAAGAGTCGGAGTCAAATTTATTGACATGGGCGAAGGTGCTTGACGGAGAGTGATGGCGTGCATGCAAGTGACGGATCTCCAACATGATGCACTCGAGTTCCGAACACGTATCGCCCTTGGACTTCAAGAACCGCACTACCCACACGTAGTGTGTGTGGTGGTCAATGACGAGTATGCAATAGAAGAGGCCATGTGGGGATGGGACATTCATATGGACACATATGTCTTAGGATAGTTTCAAAAGGGGGCGTGGTGGTTTCGTGCAAATAGGGGTGTTGCGGGGTGCCACAGTGGCCTTGTGAAGCAAGCATGAATCGCAAGAAATATGTTTACATAACTTGCTAACGCCGGGCTAGTCGCGACACCGTGGGTGTGTTGGGCATGCATGCTTTGCATGTTAATGTGTCCGAACCGGCGGTGCCACAATACGGGGTTGCACTGGGCAGTGAGGGCAACACAAGGATCGGCACCATGTGGCGTATCCGCTGTGGGACTTGGGTGCATCTCTAGCTGATGTGGTAGGAGGTAAAGTCCGTTGCCGGACGGCTTTAACACACCCATTCATGTGGGCACCATGAGCAATCAAGTATCAGAGTCAGTAGGGAAAACGAATTCACAGCCGTTGTGAGTTTGCATCCAACTGACACTGAAATGAGATGAAGGCGACCTATGCGCTGAGCAGAGCGAGAAGACATGCTAGGGTGTACAACGCATGGACTGTGCGGTGAATGGACTGTCAAGACGCCAACTAAATGGTAATCTGAGCTGTGCCACAGCCTTTAACGTCAACACCGACACCACCAACACGAGAGGGAACGGAGGGTGGCTCGATCGTAACGAAGTCACTTCGAAACGCTGTCAAGTTGATCGAGCAGGCGGAGTCTATCGACCAAAACTAAGAGAGGTCACGACCAAGGGCGAGGGAAGATGAAAACGCATTAGAGCTGAAGGGGACACTCACCTCACTGTCATCATATTCATCGGTGCATTCCTCTCGAGGGGACGTGACTTCAGTGTCATCAGTGGGGACGTCGCTCAGCGGAGCAAAGGGTGCCATACAGCTGGATGATCATTTTGCGCTTGGCGAGAGTCCACTTCTAAAGTGCGTCATTCGAGGATGTGCACGACATCAAGATGTGGTTCAGACTGCCGCAAGCGCTGCACTTGTTGGGCAGTCCACGACTACCGCGACCGCCACGGTGACTGTGGCCACGCCCGTTGTTGGAACCGCGACCAATAAGGAAAAACTCAGAGATCGGAGGGGCGGGCCCATCAAGGATTGTCAGGGCCGGGTCAAGGAGTTCCTCGTCCATACAACCCTTGATGGAACTCCCTGACCCATCAAGGAAGGGAGATCGAAGTGATTCCATTTGTGCCATGTGGAGGATATTGGCCATCACTTCGTTTGCGGGCTGGAGGTAGTTGGTGTCGAAAGTTTTGATGACACATTGTTTGGCGTGACCGAAGTGGCCGGTGCTGGAATGGCACACAACGTCAGGAGGCCCGGGTTGTGAGGGTGGATGGCAGCAGAGCCATCGATCATCTCACGGGTCTCGTTGTAGTCGTCAAAAAAATGGAGCGTGGAGTGGACGTAGTCATTAAGTGACTGACATGGGCGCTCGCGAAGCATGAGGTTATTCAACAACGAAAGGGAGCGTGCAAATAAGTAACTATCGATACGCTCACACATGATATCCCAAGATGTGGTGGCGCAGTCCGGGCGAGCAACAAAGATGCACTTGACTGCTTGGTCGGCGCGCTTGTTTTCGCTGGCAGCGTGGAGTAGCAAGGCGTGCGCATGGGTTTGTTCATCTTCGTCGAGCCAAACGCATGACTTCCGGATAGCGAGTTGGGGAATGAGGTACGCAGCCTTGAGGGACAAGAAGGTGAGGAAGTTCCTTTTCTACTGCTTGAAGTATGTGTTCGAACCCATGGTGGGAACAATCATCTTCATGGAGCGGTTGAGAGACTCCTTGTCGAAGCCGGTGGCTTCGTGCACATCGCGTCCTATGACCATTGGGTCAATGGTGGGGCGGCGCCCCTTGTGTCCATTGTTGCCCCTACGATGGGCGTTGGAGAACGGTTCACCAACAAGAATGGGTGGCGGACCACTAGGGGTTTGGGGATGGCCATCGTGGAGCTGTGGGCCACCGTACATGGGCTGCATGACGCCGGGGGAGCAGTGTTAGTAGGACATGCCGGGAGGGAAGTGTGGGACCGGGTGGGGATCGTGATGGTTGAAAATTTGGTGTGGTGGTGGTGCGGGTAGCTAGACAGGAGGCGGGGTCTCGACTTGAGTTGCGTCGCGCAGAGCGTCGCGTTGGCGCAAAGTGGTTGTCTATGTCGCCTATACGTCCAGACGGCGTTAAGCATGGCCATCTGCTCCAGTACGAGTGAGAGCGCCTCCGGGGGGGGGTGCGGAGTCTCGAGTGCTCTAACGGGAGGATTGTTCCTCACGGTCGTCTTGGGTGTCAGCATGGTGTCTCGTTGTGTGGGGCTTTGATGCCGTTGTGAATGGCGGCGCCAACATGTAGCGAAAGGCAGTGGTAAAAAACCATTGGCCGCACTCGTGCCTAGCATTGGCTCTAGAGAGACGTCATGTTGCCCACCAGCCCCTCGGCCTGATGCCCTGGTGCGTCTCAAAGTACCTTTCATGTATCCTCCGCCCAGTGTGGGGCACGATTTGCAGCCACGACCAAAGCATGTGTAGTGTCGCGCTGGTGGCTGACTCGCTAATAAGAGGTAGTATAAGATACTAATTAAGCTATGGTTGTCGTGCACCTTGAGTATGCGTATTCACCCACTAGTGCGCCCCCCCCTTCTCATGCTTGGACATGTATGCACCCTGCCCACACGCGACAAGTGCGTCGGTGTGGGTGGCTGTCGGGCGTCCTCGGGGAGCTGACTTAGGTGGGGTGTGGCTGTGGTTTTTAAAAGCGCAGTTTACATAGGCGATACCGCCGAATACAAGGTGAAAGTACTAGATTACTATGTAAACTTGCCTTTTGCGGGAGAGTTGTCGATTGCAGCTCGCCGAAAGAAGTTGTCGCGCGTGAGTGACTTGAGGCGGGGGCTCATAACATGTTGAACCGTGCAAACTGCAAACACGTTCAACACGGAAGGTAACTGACGCATACGTAGTTACTGTCACAGTCACGTAAATAGGACAGTCAAAGAGACAACCATACCGAGGCGTGGTGTCGGGACAAAGGAAGTGGGAGAGCTGCAGCCTAGCGGGATCTATGTACAGAATCAAGCATGGTATCGGTGTGTCCGATCTAGACATGTACTAATTATATCTTGAATAGCTCACATTAGCCATCTGCAAATAATTATTAGAAGATATTACTTACAAGAGTGCCGTAAGGTCGCTAGAATGATGGATGAACTTGGCGTAGAAGTTTCAGAATTGAACGAAACCTCTTTTTTGCGTCGTAGGTACTAGCTAGGCAGTCTGCAACGGCCTCGAATTTTGTGTCGAAACTGAAATTTTACCAACTGACATAGTGTAGGCCCGGTATTCCATTTCATGAACACCGAAGAAGCACGTTTGAAGGCGCGACTTTAAGCCCTCCTTTGAAGCGTTGGAGAACAAAACAAAGGCGCTCCATGTGTTCCTCCATGGTGCGACTGTAGACACATACGTCGTCGAGGTAAACGGCTACGACCTTTTGTAAAAAGTCGCGCAAGATGTCATTCATAATTCGCTGAAAAACAGCTCGCAATGCACAGTCCGAACGGCATGGCGACCTACTCCATCAAGCCATTAGGTGTCTGAAACGCAGTGTTGTGGATGTCATGGTCACGTACTCGAACTTGCGAGAAGCCAGACGCGAGGTGGAGACGTGTGTATAAAAATGCGTCCTTAAGTTCATCGATGGTGTCATCCAAACGCGGAAGTGGGTTAGCGTCCTTGCGCGTAACCTCGTTAAGACCGCGGTAGTCCGTGTAGAGTCAAAGCGATCCATCAGTCTTTCGCACAAAAAAGATTGGCGAGCCGAACTCATTGTGACTCGGTCGAATCTAGCTAGCCTCCATTGCGCCTTTGAGCTGTCGGTCAAGCTCAGCGCGCTCCGTAGGTAGGCGGCAATTTATTAATACGCTTATGTTTCATCGGGCCAATCGTGTCGATGGGATGATCCCATTGTCGGCTCACATGCGGCGAATCCATTAGATGCAGAAACTCCGGCAAGTCGTCGTGGAGTAGCGACGGGAAGTGTTCATGTTGTATTGAAGTAAGCTCCTCTCTAATGCGATAAATTACGCCGATTGTTCCGTTGATGGCGAGATGTCGATCACGTAGAATTCAGCGTTACGTCCCATGCTCTAGCGCGTCATGCGTATGAGCTTTCGAATCTTGCTAGCTAGAAGACATTAGTAGACACTCAAGACATCGGTCCTCCGGCTGAGTCTCCACTGTTGTTCCGTCCATCAAGGTAAACACAAGCGTCGTGCCGAAAAATAAAGAAGCTTGTTCGTCATCCAGCCATGGCAAGCCGAGTACCAGATAAGCAACGCATAAAGCACGCAATACGCAAAAATTCCGTTGAAACTCGGACGAGCCATCTCGAAGGTGATGTCAGAGACTGTCGAAGAAGTCACTCGTTGACCTTTGACCAATCGAACCGAGTCTTGGCCTTAGACTTACGAGTCGACGGAGGAAAACGTCTCACGAAATCTGACATGAAGTCAAGATTCGCAGCGTTGTCGACAAATCCAAAAATTTGTTGTCTGTCATCTAGAGATTTCACGTTCAACTCGGCTCGCATAGGCGGGCGAGCTTCGGTGAGGTCCGTCAAAAGGGCAATAGCTTTCGGGGAAAATGTCGCAGCGTAGCGATGGACTCTAAAGGGTCGCGTTGTGGTACATGTACCAAGGTGAGCTCATCAACAACCGTGGTCGGGGCTATATCGTTAAAAATATGTTGGAGTTTGGAAGTACAATGGTTACACGGGTAGTCTAGCCGGCCCCGCTAGAGGGCTAGCAGTGGGGACAAAGGAAGTGAGAAGAGAGAGATGGCGGCCGGCAAAGGCACCGGCAGGGCCGGCCGACCGCCACTCACGGGGAAATATAGTACCGCTATTAGGACAGCACTAAGTACTAAGATAAGGACTAGCTACCTTATACATTAGCACTAGGTAATGCAATGCTAGTTCTAACACTCCCCCTCAAGGTAGCTTAGGTCGTGTCGTCGCCCTTGCTTGTCTTCAAGGAAGGAGTCATCTTGGTCGTAGGCGTTGTTCGGGTAGCGGTATCTCATGCCGGGTAGGTGACGCTACATGTGCTCACATGAACGGGATGCTACCGGCGAGTTGCCGACAGTAAACGGGTCCAAATGTACTGCTTAATGTACTAGTCTGACATGTAGCGGGAAAACCGCCCACTGGCGAATTAGCTATCGCATGAGAGCGACCGGCGAGGACGGGGAAAAGCCAACAAGCGTGTAGGCACTCGAAAAGAATACTCGGGCGCTATCGTGTCCACTCCCCCCCTTCGCCGTGGGCAAGGTTAGAACCTCGCTTTGTCAGATGAGCGTTGCGGCGTTGCCTCGGGAAAAAACCAAAACAGTGCTATTTAAAGTACGCGCGGGCCGGATTTTTGCGAATCGGTTTGAATTTGATTTGAAACCAGATCCGGTCGATAGCATCGGTGAGCTGTGAGCAGGGTGGTGTAGACAACCAACCTAGGGCGGCCATATGTGACCATGGGCGGCTGGTGTCGGTAGTGGTAGTTCAAGCGGCGCCCGCCGGCGGCGCAGCGGCGGCGGCCCTGGAGAGGGGTGCGCTCGCAGGCCCGTCGGCACCTACCTCTACCTCCACGCGGTGGGCGTTGGTAACCCCATAGCCGTGCTAGGCCTGGCACGGTAGGGGGCTGAACGAGGTACCGGCAGCTGCGATCCGCGGGATCGGCAGCTGTCGGGAAGCCATGTACGGAGGGTTTTGGAAAAACATAATATCCGTACACCGGCACATGGATCTCCCGCTCGGCCAGTCCGATATGTCTTTTTCGCGACTAAATACTCGCAGATACTCTCCCGACGATGGGGCGGGGGCGGCGTTTGCGAAATATTTTTTGGCGAAAAGGGGTACGGACGGATCAGCGGAGGGACGAGGGTGTTGGAGCTGGCGGCGGACAGCTGGGAAGCAGCGCTTGGGACAGCGCTCGCTAGCAATCGCTAGCCCTGCGGGAGCCTTAGGTCTCCCCTGGGGGCGAGGCCTGATGCTACGCAGGACGGAGGCTGGTCGTAGCCGGAGGAGCGGCACGGTCTGGCGGCGGCGGTCCTTAGGATCGCCCGCCGCCGGAAAAGCCCGGTACGGGGGGTTTTTGAAAAAATTCCCGTACCCACCATCTTTTGAGAACCGGCGACTCGATCCCTGTGTTCTTCCAACCCCTTCCCTAGTCGGTACCCGGTTATCGATAGGTTGCCTCAGGCAGTGTGCCTAGGGTTATCGTAACGGCACACTGCTCGTAAAGGCGGCCCCTTAACAACGTAAACCACCGAGGGAGGGTACGGACGGCCACAACGCGATCATATAGGTGTTGGAAACAGACGGGAAAAGGACAGGGGACATGAGAAAATCTGGCTCGGGGCAGGAGAGCCAGCCGGACACCGTCTGCAGCCTAGTTATTTTCTCCTCTCAGCCCCCGAAGGAGGAGAGAAGACTCGGCTAGGTGGCGAGCTGCGTCGGGAGGAGCGGCTAATACCTCGGGCGGGGTTGAGCACGGATCGAGGCGGGACCGACGACGACCTATGCGAGGGGGATTTTTCACCTGCCTTTCCCCCCAAGCTCCGGCACGACCGAAGTCGCACGGGAGCCGAAGTCAGGCATGTTCGCCTCGACCAGCTCAAACTGGACAGCCTTGTTGATCAGCGACCCCGCAGCGGCTGGAGCAGGCCGCGTAACGTGGAGATTAGCGACATTTTATTTTTCATACTGTATCCAAAAAAAAAACGTATAGATCAGAAAATTATGAATACCTTGATACGGGTATGTTTTAGACGGTATCGTTACCGTCATTGGGGAGGTTGGGATTAGTGGTTCACGGTCTACCTCACGCTTAGAAGTCCAACAACAAGTTGAGCATAGCAAAAGGGGGGGCCCAGAGACAGCAGCCGGTTCTTACTGGTATTGTTGTAAACAATTTCAAATTTCAAAATTAGTTCAAGCGAGTATCCAGCTTGCACGCTCTTCTCCTTGGGTGGTGAAGGCGGTACTGCTAGCCTAGGGCGGCCACGGGGGACCTTGGGCGGCTAGCGTCGGTGTTGACTTCATAGCGAGTGTCTAGGTTGCACGCTCTTCTCCTACTTGGGGCTGCCGTATTTCGGAGGTCTGACTATCCCGGGTAACGTTGTAGAGGGCCCATAACCTGTTGGAGTTTGGAAGTTCAATGGTTACACGGGTAGTCTAGCCGGCCTCGCTAGGGGGCCAGCAGTGGGGACAAAGGAAGTGAGAAGAGATAGATGGCGGCCGGCAAAGGCACCGGCAGGGCCGGCCGACCACCACTTTCGGGGAAATAGAGTACCGCTATTAGGACAACACTAAGTACTAAGATAAGGAATAGCTACCCTGTACATAAGCACTAGGTAATGCAATGCTAGTTCTAACAAAGCACAATCAGCGTCGACTATCCACATGTTCGTAAAAGTCGTTTACCATTTGGGTGTAATTGGCGTAACTCAGGGATCCTTGCGTAAGTCATAGCAAGGCGTTAATTGCGTCATCCCGGATGTTAGGCAGCAAGGACGTCTTAAGAATCTGGGCCAGCATAGGGTTGAAAGAGTCTAGAATGGCAGCTTGCTGCTTACGGTTACGCCACAAAGTGATAAGGGGTCTAGAGTACTGAGATGTAACCCACACTACAACGTTGTACGAGTTGGCGTTAATCATGGCGAAGCATTGACGTTGCGAGTTTAATGTCATAGGCTTTGGAGCCTCCGACATGCAGTACAACCACAACGTAGTTACCATGTCCAACATAAGCCATCTCGAATAAATCAACCATCGTCGAACAAATCAAGGAACAACGAAAGCGTACGTCGACCAACCAGTTCCGAAACCATTGTGGAAATTTGCCTTCTAAGAGCTAACTACACACATTTACATGTTTTGTTTTTCTTGTTGTTGTCACTACAAGTGGAAGTGTAGATGGAGGCCTGGAGGGAGAGATTAGAAGATGTTTGACGGTTTAGTGTTTGACAATATATTGTAATAAAACAAAGGAATTGTGAAAAAGTTTTGTCACCCCCCTCTACTGCACTAGGCTTAAAAAGGTTTCGCCTAGCTAGCTTGTTCTCGCTTTGTCCTCATGCCATGTGCTAGGGCTCTCTAGCGGTTGCAAACACATTAGCGACGCGGTCCGTTTGCAATGGAAATCATGTCCAGCGCGTCGTCTAGCTGTTTAGAATAACTGTGCGTACCTGTACATATTGGGAGGTAATGGTCGTGCAAAACGCATCACTACCCTCGCTAAATTGCAACACCGACGTACCCACGATGTACGTCCTTCCGATGGAGAAGCACGATATAGTAACGAGTACATGTACAATGTCATGCAATGTATTGTTGCATGATTGTATTCGTCACAACGGCCCCGACTCGATCCGCGAATACCCTCGTCTGGGATAGTAGCCGCTTCTCCCGTAGCATTTGTCCTCCTTGCTTATGCTTCCCTTCCCTTCGAGGCATGGGGAGAAAAACCATACCTGCGACTAGCATCATGTTGTCGATATGAACCTTGGAACAACTTCTAAGGTAGTATGTCGATTGTGATCACCGACAAGGGAAGAGGTTGGCCGGCACAGTGGGGTCGTGATCCAAACCACAAAGGTGGTTTAGTCGATATTCTTAGTTGACATCGCTCTGTAGCGGCAAGAATATGATGGATGACGTCATGATTGTTCTACTTACGATCCGTCACCTACGTGCGGCCATTTCATGATATAGGGTCGCTTTTTCGTGCATTAGCACAGCAGTCCGTGGCAAAAATGCTTGCGAAAGTTAATCAAGTAACTCATGACCGAAGCTATAATAACAAAGAAGTAGACATCGCCGTCTACACTCTTTTCTATGTTTGTTGGTGGATTCAACTACTGTATTTTGTATCAATAAAAAAACAATTCCCTTTCCTATTCTAACACGCTCCTGCATATAAGATGACATAATTTCATCCAGCAATTTGAACCAATTTGTATTTGCTAGTTTTAGGGGATCTCAATTTGTTTATAACATTTACCGTGTGCACCGTCCGGCTGTTGTCTTAGGGTCCTCCCATAGCTGTCGTATTCTAGGTCTTGGGCTGCGGGTTTTGACAATGCAACCCTGATTTAGGATACTCCTCGGGACTATATAGTGAAGACAACCGCTACAGGGGCATGTACCCGTACTTCTCAACTTGTACTAGTAAGCATGCGTCGTACATTACCTTACTTACATTTGCCTGTTCACTAAAAAGTCCGTTCACAGCATCTTTAAATAAGGCGGAAGTTCGCAATATAACAATGTCATGAACTGCAGCCACAACCGTGAGTCCAGGGTTTTAGGTTTTCGCTAAAAGAAATGCAGCATGAGACGTAATGTTGGCACTGGCGTTTGCATTAAGCAAGGCGCTGGCGCCAAGATGGTTCGGGCCGGGGGAGAAGACATCCAAGGAGTTTGAAGTGAGTTTTCAAGAAATATGTTACCTTAACTAGCGTTGACAAAGCGATATTCGTCGTCGGAGCTTCCATGTTGTTTGCTTTCACCATTTCACAACAAGAAAAGTACAGTTCGAGAGGTGTCTCTACCTTTAGAGAACCTAATCATTTCCTGTACCCTATCCATGAGATGTGCACATCAACAAGCATATGAAAGCGAGCAGTCTTCAAGTAGCGCGAAATTCACATGACACGTGTGAAAAGCGGAGGACACGCACGTTCATCGCACTGCACCCGCGCAATTCTTAAACCCACTCTGACAGCATCGCGGACGAGTGATAACCCCACTCTCCCTTCACATGACACTGTTATGAAGACATCAGCACCAATCGCGGTTCTCATTTCACAAACACCCATCCACTCGCTTTTCCCTGCATTGCTCGTCGCACTGCTCTACACCCTGCCGACCTTGACAAAATCGAATTGACACATGCCTCTCGAATCCGACTGACCCCCACAACCAGGGCATTGCTTTTTGGAAGTGCTCGCTTCAAGTCACACACACGCACACACACTTTCTACATGGCACCATTTCAACAGCTACCACACATGACGCATGTAACAGCAGCAGCACAACAGACGCCACACGCCGGCTCCCAGCAGCAGCACAGGCACGCTACAAGAGCACAAAAGAAGTCGGAGCAGTCATTCATGCGCAGACTGGCAGCAGCCCATGCATGACGTGCTTACATCACCCCCCCAATCGTAACACACAGTAGACACAACGCAGCGGAGCGCCTGCTGCGAACATTATCCATGCCTATTACGGCCGTGCCATACATCCTCGTCCTATCGTCAGCCTGCTCCACTCGCCCATCTTGTTTCTTGTTCCAAGGGCCTCACTGTGGATGCGCTGCTACATTTCATGGCGGTTGTATAGCCGCAGTGAGCTGACAAACGTTCTGGTTGTCACACACAACCTCGAGCACAAACACGGTAGGGAAGGAATAGCTAGGAAGCAACTACTCAAGTCCCGATTCCTGTGACTCAACTAAGTCCACAATCATCTGTGCTTGGCTGGTAATTCGTTCCGCATAAGACCGCGCGCGGTTGAGTAGTTTCTGGTTGAGTAGCCGCTGCGACATAAGCTCCGACTTTGCCGCCTGCAAGTCCATCCGCGTCCTGTGCAACTCCTGACGCAATGTCCACACCTCGTCCGTGCCCTGCTCTGCCTCAGCTTGACGCGCCCCCCTCGCAAGCGCTGGTTCGCTCCGCGGCTCTCTCTTTGCCGCCTTCCGGTGCCCTTCGTCCGGCGTTGACTTACTAGTCAACGGTGACAGGAACGACTCGGGCCGTTTCCTCGCTACTACCCCGGGTCGCGTCCGCGAGTTCGGCGGCGCCGCAGATAGAGCCGCATTCAGCTTCTCCATTTCCACGGGGTGCCAGCGCTTAACGTGGTGCGTCAACGACGCAATACCGGACCGCGAACAGTATCGGACGCTGTAAAGGTGCGGACTCGTCAGTAGTTTACCCTGTACCACAGAAAAACCAGCACAGCAGAAGAACATCGTCCTCGGACTCTAACCACATTCCCTCTCAAAAGCAGCACGAAAGAGGGGAGGTCATACCGAGGGTGACTCCTTTTTCCATCCCTCAAGCGCGTCTGCAGCTGCAGACTCCAAATCGCGGGACACGCCGAGTGGTGCTGCGACGGAATCTGGATTATTATCTGACCTGGCGATGTCTGCACCGAGGATTTCGCCCGCCGCTCGGTGAAGCAGCGCAGGCAGCCGTCTCTCCGACTGCAGTTTTGCATCATTCAGGTAGTGGCAGAGCCAACAATCCACCTTGTGATCTTTGGGCCCCTTCCTGTGTACATCTACAGACTCGTAGTCCTCATCGGTTGTGGGCGCGAAGAAGGCCCACACGCCCGTTCCGCGGTTACACCGCACCTCCCACCACCGCAGCTGCCGCCACGCGACCTCGTACACCGCGCCATCCTCCGAAAACCCCCCTTCCGGATCCCGAAACAGGCCCGACTCCGTTTTCTTCTCCGCCTGCGCCGACCCGCTCGGACCGGCTTCACCCTCGTCCTCCTTGCTGGGCTCTGTCATCGCACTGCCCGGCTCATCCGTATCCCTAACGTACAGGTTGGATCCCGCCGTATTTTCCCGCGACTTACTTGGACCGGGTGTACCTGTACCTGTAGCTTTCTCCTTGCTTATTGGCTCGGTCATTGCACTGTCCGCGCGATGACAGGTACGTCGACTCGAGGACAGTCACCGTACAAACGTCGTGTGCGTCCGTGTCAGCAGTGAGCTTACCCTCTCGCCCCTCCCATCCCGTCCAGACGTCCAGACCAAGATTCGGTATCGTAGAGGTGTCGTTCCGCACAGCAGTAGCAAAGTTGCACGCTCCGCAAAACACCGTGAAGAACATCCATCTACAACGGGTGGTGCTATATCGCTAGTTGTTCACCTTACAACCGGCCTTATAATTTTAGTGTGTACAGGTAAGAAGAGACGGCAAGCAGGGAGGGAAACCCTAACAGTCCGGCAATAACCCGGCACCACGCGGCACCCTAACTCCAAAACAGCGTGAAAGCATGCTGTAAATAATAAATAAGAATTAGAATAAATAAGAATAAGAATAATATAGAAAATCAGAATATAAGAATTACAATAATATAAGGGCGATATAATAGTTGTAAGGATTTAATCCTTACTCCTCCCGCCGGGGATCCAGCGCGTAAACGATGCTGATAGAATCATGAAAGCGGTACGGGTACTGGTATTGGTACTGGTACTGGTACTGGAATGTGCTGGCGTCATCAACGCCGCGCCCGGCCAAGCAGCTGCCAATATATTGGCGGGCGGATACGACGCTCGCTCTACAGTCCTCCGCCTGTCCCGCCTGTCACGCAGCGGCGGACCCAACCTGACGGTCGCCCCCCCCCCCCCCCCCCCCCCCCCCCCCCCCCCCCCCCCCCCCCCTTCACGTAGTTTCTGAGCGTTTAGCCCTGTGCTGGACAGCTCAGACGCCGCTCGTGAGCCTCCTCTTGCGTTACCCCCTTGGAGAATATCAAAATAGAACAGGTACGCCTCTTTTCCATTCCACGGCTCATAGAAACCGGCGCCCGATATCCACAATTTCACTGCGACCGAGTGAGGCAGCCACCCCGAACGCGCAGCGGCGGGCGACTCTGCGGTCGTCATGATCTTGTCAGCCTGCTTTATTTCCCACGCGAGACTCAATTCCCGTTTCTCTTCCCCACTTAACTCCCGTCCTTATTTCGTTA
Organism: Tetraselmis chui; assembly: GCA_026401115.1. Lineage (NCBI taxonomy): Eukaryota > Viridiplantae > Chlorophyta > Chlorodendrophyceae > Chlorodendrales > Chlorodendraceae > Tetraselmis > Tetraselmis chui. The sequence continues at coordinate 199,389 of JAPMLY010000074.1, forward strand.
TACACTAGTGCTGTCGCCACCTGCGATCCAGCGCTCCCTTGTGAAAGGTTGAGGTTAAGGTTGAGGTTAATCACCGATTCTCGCCCTTTCATTTTCGCGCTTTTGTCCAACTATTACCCCCCCTCGTCTTCCTTCACCGGAATGCCCTTATCAGCCCCCTCGGGCCTTCCATTACTCGGTGAGCTCCAGTCACCTGCACATACTCATGGTTGCTGACCATTCATATCGTATTGCCTGTGTGCTGTAGGCAATATCTCTGCGTGGCGACTTCCCGACCTGTAATATCTTTCATTTCCCGACGAAAATCGGAGCCGCACAGCCGCCGATCTTCTCCGCCCGCTTCATCATCACCCCTTTCATCCCACCCTCTGCCTTTTCCGTGTCTCCCGCGGCAAGTTTATATCAATGAGCGACAGTGACAGCGCCCCACTGGCTTTGCGACACTTGAGTGCGCACCCTCCCCTATTTCACCTTTATCTTTCTTTCGCCCTTCCCAACACCGACCCACGCAGAGCACAGACGGCACGGGACCAACATTCTTTCTCACACTTGCACGCAGATAATGCTAAGAAGCCTAAGCGGGAGCTCAGTGACTCTGATGACGATGCGCCT
>JAPMLY010000074.1:202500-205000 GCA_026401115.1 Tetraselmis chui
CGATATATATTAATCGCTGAATCAATGTGCATTCCATTTGAAGCAGTTCCCTTTGTTCGCGCAGTTCAGACCGTGCACCATCCAGTCAGACTCCCTAGCACCAACGCGCCCGCATTATTAATTCGCTCACGGCGACATCGTGCTGTCCGGTCGTGACGCCGCATGTTCCGCGCATTTCACGCCTCACATAACGAGTCAGTCCCTGCAAGCCATGCACTGCTCAAAACACGCATGGAACCCCACTAGAAACTGGAAGCTGTGCTTTTCTGCCAAAACCAATCGTATTGCTAATGATAACCCTTCACATTCCGATATTTTCGACGTGGATGTGGCTGTCGCGCCGATGCGTGATCCAACCATGATAGTCATAAACATTTGTGTAGTGCTTAGATCGGATTCATTGTTTGTTCGTTTGCCTGTTTGTGCTATCGCTGCTGAGTTGATATTATGGTTTAGAAATTGTTGACTAGCGATCTCCGCCTTACCAGGACTTCGCCGCGCCCTACCTGGGGTGCCGTTTTTAACCTAATGAGTTTTAACGTCCACACCCGAATGTTATAACCCTGAACGCAGGTCGATGGGACCGAGCAAGGCTGCCTCTAAGGTGAAGGTGAAGGTCAAGTCCGCACAGAAGCGCGCAGCTCCAACGAACGGAACGCCGGCGTCGCGGAAAAAGCAGGCCGTGGCCGCGTGACCTCGGCTCCCCCCGGCGCTCTGTAATTCCAATTTTATTCAAATAATAACTTTCGATTATTATTTCGTCCGACTGGCTAGCTCCGTATACGGAGCGAATTCACTCTCCCGCTTGCTGACCTGTATAGCTTCTCTTGACGGTGACGTTTTCGCCTGGTCCCATTGTAGCGGGCCACCCGCGGCAAGTGAGTCAAACGAAATTAAAACACGATCCAATGATCTATGGAGTCGTCGTTATGTCGAAGCTGTGTGTTGGCCATCCTTCGAGTTCGAGTGGGAGGGCTGCGAACCTCACAATTCCGTCTTTGGGACAATGATCAACAGCAACTAGCGATAACAACTTGCGACCCGGTTGCTTCATCGACATGGTGGCTCTCCCGGCGCTGCGGAATCAGGCCTCGGTTATTGTCTCCGCACTACCACCACTAGTACTTCGTTAATTATGCACCGCAACATTATAAAACTCGCCGTTTTGTGAAACCCGGAGAGCAGTAAGAAAATTGATATTCTCGATGACCACATGACACTCCTGACAGAGGCAGGTTTCAAGGGGGTTGCTCGTTCTATGAGCAGTGAAGAGCGCGGCAGGCACGTACTGTGGATTATAGAGAAGTGGAGCTGGCGGGTTTTGAGTTATACGTTATAGCCACACCTCCAGGGACCGCGCCTCGTTATTCTCATTATCATAATGCTCGATTATATAATGGGTAACTTCCAATGTTATCAATGTTGTGCTAGAGAGCGCGCGCGCGCTTGTGTATGTGTGTGTGCGCACTTGTCCGAGTATTGGATCAAGTCCTTTCATGACAACTCGCCGAGGCCAATACAACCTGCTCGGCCGGAAAAAGCCCCGGCCGTACCAATGCCAAGGAGCGCATCTACCACGGCGAGGGGTGGCCGAATCTTTTCGGTTGGTTACTTTATGTAATTTCTAACAGTTTTCCGTGGGCTTGGACACGGATGTCGGTTGGCCTTCTACTCGTCCTGGTCGGTGATCTGGAAGGCGGAGTCGAAGCTGCCGCCGTCGGGGCGCTGAGTCACGTCGAATTCCAGAAACATGCGGAGACGCTCCATCAGCACAGCCACCTGCTCGTCGTTCTCGTCCGCCCCGCCGCCGCGCTCCAGGTAGACGCCCAACTCCTGCCACGCCGTCTCGAAGTCTCTGATCAGCGCGGCAGAGTGGCCAACATCAGTATATGGGCTCAGGTCGGCTACCATAAAACTGCTGATGTCTCTGTTCTCATGTTTTGAGAGTTTCTTGTGTTTGAGATCTTAGCTTTCTTTTCCGGAGTGAAAGAAGAAAAACTTTCCCGTCATCGAAACAGTACTGACTCAGCAGCAATACTGACACACTTAGCAGCCGCTATTAGCTATCAATGCAATGAACTCTTCCATCGGCAGCTGCGCGTGAGACGGAGGAAAGCGAAGGATTGGAAACGAGTGACAAGGTTGGGACGAACGATAAAAAACTTTGGGTGGTAACCATAACTAACAAAAAACGCATGTAACAAATCAAGCACAATAATACCACCGAAGCTGAATAAAACAAGATACTGAAAGAAGCTATGAATAAGGAGTATTTTCATATGATAATATACGAAATTATATATACAAATTACAATCCACGACCGACTTCACTGCGTTTATCAACTCCGTTGGGGGTTTAGATGTTGATGACAATCTGCAAAATGTATTTCCATCAGTTTTGGCGAGCAGCAGCAGCTGCTGCGAGGCCGGCGTGCTCACCCAGTGGCGTACTGTAGCAGCGCGTACTGCAGCTGGGCCTGTTGGTCCGCGGGTAGGAGGT
>JAPMLY010000074.1:207500-387571 GCA_026401115.1 Tetraselmis chui
GTGTGTGTGTGTGTGTGTGTGTGTGTGTGTTTCACGAGGGGGGATATAAGAAGTGGTGAAAGCACCTTTGCAAGCTCGATTGCCTCATCTGGGCGAGGCAGGCTGGTGGCGCGCTTGAACTGCTTCCTCGCCTGCTCCAACACCTACGGCAAGGAGAATGGCCGCCCGAGCCCGCTCTCAGCAGCAGCCAATGCCAATGCCAATGCTAATAAACACACACACACACACACACACACACACACGCGCGCGCGCGCGCGCGTGCATGCGCGCACATCACAACAATGGTTCTGAATCGTAAAAAATAATCCAAACCTGCCCAAAGAGGGACCCAGATCTCGCCATATAGCATAACAGAGCGAAAACACAGAGATTATTTTGAGAAACGGCAAAGCAGAGTCTAATTGTCCAACAATTCGATGAACTGGAAAGCCTCTATTCCGACCGAGCACGAAAGCTAGCTACCCATAGCTAAGGGATGAACATAAGGGGGAGGAAGAAGTAAAGTGACTGGGAGTGTGCCCGACCCTTTTTTTGCTCATCACCTCCTCTCCTTTGGCAGCACACCGCATAACACGTTGGCCCCTCTCGGACGGGCGGTGTACTCGCAGCGGCGCAGTAGGCGCCACGCCACTCCCCCACCTCCAGTGCCACCCTGCACTCTGCGCCCTTCTCGTATGCAGGCACGGCCCCCCGCCAGTAGCCCCCCTCGCCCTCCGAACGGAGTGGTGCTCTGAGGGGTCGACGTGCCCGCAGCTGGCGGTGGGCCCACGGTTCACCGCGAGTCCAGCCATCACTAACAGCACCGTGCGCCTCCTGAGCCCTGCCCCCCTTTGTACCCCCCCTTCAAGTCAAGCAAGCTCTGAGGACTGTGCTGAAGGAAGTGAGCACTCTCTGCACGCCTGCCCTACACTTCGCCGTTGCTCTCACGCACCTTACTCGCTGTCCAGCACAGCAAGGAAACAGGACTGTATCAGGCGCTGGGGGGAAGACATACGGTGAATGATGGGAAAGGGAGTGGGCTTGATGCGTTGGAAAGTTGAGCTGAGGTAGCCCTCCTTTTACTGCTACTTGATAAGGTGACCCAATTGGCAAAGTACCCGGGTACCAATTATGCCTCACAAGTTCAGTAGCACCGACTTGGCCGGAAGTAGTCAGGCGGAAGGCACCTGGGAATTTTTAGACAGGGGGGTAGTGTGTAACAAAATAGCACGATTGATTTAGACACGAAGGTGCTTTGTAGCGGGAGGAGCGAAAGAAAGGGACGGGAGAGCACCGTTTAGCGGCACGAAAGGTGGAAAGGGTTGTGTGTTCGAATATTATGTCAGGCAATGGATAAAAGAATAACTTCAAAGAACGAGCGCGGGGTCGAGTGCACACGCACACGGCAGCTTCACTGCCCCGAATTTCAGTGAATAGTAAGAACTAATACTCCACTGTCTGAGCACGTCGTGAGCACTGCGTCGATGAAAACATTAAATCTGACCAGCACGTCGCGGCGCTTCCGAGCTCGGCTATGGGGGCGGATAAAACGCTTGTTTACGTGTATCAACTAAAACTATCGTACCTAGGTACTACCAACGTCATAGCGAGACATGACGGACATACGGCGTTGAGCTTTATTACCACCAGCCGGTCACAATGCACAACTAGCGACAACGCGGGAGATGGGCCACTCACAGTGGCAAAGACAGGTTACTACCCTGGTCGGGAGGGGCGAGATTGACGAGCGCTTCGCTGTGTGCAGCTATTCATCCCGGCGATGTCAGTGGGTAAAGGTATCAGCTTTATGTTATGTACTATGTATCTGCAGCCTGTAGGTGTGGAATGTAAGCGTAGTACTGCACGGCCTAGCGCTTAGTGTGAGAGGATAAACTACAGGGAATAATAATACATTTATTTACAAGAAAAACTAGTGGAGGCCACCAAGCAAAAAGAAGAAAAGAGGGAAAAACCTAAGCCCGAGGAACAGGAAGGCATGCCAGAGCGTCAGCACTGCCCTCCTGAAAAGCGTCGCGGAGATAGGAACCCAGAGTGCCATGAAGAGCAGCAGAAACACGTTGCATGAATTCACGTCGCACAACATCCCCCAAAAAACGCCGAAAAGGAACATAAGTAGAGCGACGAACGAAATGTTGCAGATGGACATAATTGTCAAACCGCAAGGAGCGAGAGTCAGCAACCCCCATGTCAAGGAAGCGACGAGTAGCCACAAAAATAGCTAGGCGATTAACCAACTCAGCCGCCATCGGCGCCAACCGACCCCCATCCTCCATGGCGAAGGGATAGTAGTCATGGATCGATTGAACCGAAGGCGTGCCAAGCAAAGCAGAAGTGCGGAGGTCCGCATCAAGTTTGCCGTGCTGAGCTTACAATGCAAAACTGCCCGGGAGTGGGAGACGACCACCTCTACGAGGAACATTGGTGTTCGTGCGAGCACTTGTAACCGTCACATCAACAACAAGATGACGGTGCGGAGCCATGAAGTCTAACCAAACCACATCCCAATACATGGAATAATCAACACTTGTACGATACACGAAAAAACGCATCCTACCGTCACTAAAGACAGTAAAAAGATCCAAAGTACTACTGAAGTACTGCTGAACCACATACATGGGATGGGTCGGTAGCTCGAATGAGCAACGCCGATCGTCTTCGCTCTGGGCATGGCCTCCCATCGAGCGACAGTCTGGTGGACAAGGCCGTTGAACAACGTGCACCATCTACCTCTCCCCACCCGAGCCTAGCTCACCAAGGTTAGTGGATCCGTAGCGACACCAGACGGTACACACTCAAAGGCGCAGCTCAAAAGGATTTGAATTTCATCCCCCCGACAGCTATCGCGCCATCCACTTCGAAAACCACACATGTACCCGTCACAGTACTGCGACTCACCAAAAATACACATCGCTTACAAAAAGCCTCTTCCCCGGAAGGCGGCGCGCCACATCGCGCCCCTCCGAGCGTCCGGACGTCCCTGTCCGCCGCCAACATCCACCAAACCCAGGTCCCATCGGGCCTGGTCGCGTGCAGCCAACACGCGCACTACTCTCAAAAACCTACTCGAAAATCCACACTCAACTCCACTACTTATCCCCACCACTCGGATTCCTGCTCGATCGCTATGTCTTCGACCCCTACCCCCCCCCCCCCCCACCTAGAGGCAAGCGCTTCTGAGGGATCCCCCGCCGCAAGGCCGCTTCACGGACCTCTACCACCCCAGGAACAAACTCGCAGGACACCCGCTGACCCCGTTTCTCACTGCCTCCCAACTAACCCACCCCCAACAGATTTTGGGCACGGCTCTGGACCCACTCCCTCTTCGTCGTGGACTCTAGACCCCCTTGGTCCTGTCTCCCCCCTGGTCAACCGCGGCCCTAGGACAGGCCGACGACTTTTCCACCCGTATGGTCGACTCGTTCCTCCTTACAGGCTAGTACCCCAACACCCCCTCCCACCTTGCTCGATTCCGGATCCACGGCGTCTTCTTGCCGGATCCGGCCCACCCCGATCCGATCACGTCGGCCTGCTCGGTGGCCCGCCGCTGGCTCCTCGAATGCCTCAACGACCTCACTTATCTCCCCAGCCGCATTAAAAATATAATCGGACGGGAACTCGCCCACCACACACGATGGACCGCGAACACCTCCCGCACACACCACCAGACCGCACCGAAATGCGACGATACCACACCCCTACCAGACGATCTGCGTTCGAGCTTTCAAGAAATTCGCATGGTTCTTCCCACCTCATGTATCGCGGTAGGCCTCATGTACCAACTTGCTTCACGCCAGCGTGAATTCCGTTCGGCCGGTCCAGTGCCTCCCTCTGCAACCTCCTCCCCTTCGCTCCTGAATAAACTACGACAGCCGAAAATTCACGTTCTACATGATGCCTCAGCTCCTGAAGTTTCTGGCCGAAGGGTGAAAATCCGCTCCCCCCTGTTCCCCGGTATCACCGGCCAAGAAACTGTCGCTCTACTGCAAGACCTACTCACCTCCGACCTCGCGATCGCACTCACCTCGGCCGGATCAGCCCCCACGACCCACCCCCAGTGCAGAATCGAAGACCTACCTGAGCCGGCTGAGTTCATCCTCGAGTTCGCGGACGCCCTCCAGCCGCTGGACACTCCCATCCCGATCGAGTCCGACCCATCCTCCTTCTGGGTAAATATCCTCCACCTGCCCAATAACCCCATTCATTCACAATCCGGCCATGTATCCCTTCACATATTTTCATATTCACCCTATGAACCCGTGCCCCCCGACCATCACCTTCACACCATTACCATCACACCCCCCCCCGTCACATGCCATGTTCCACGCTCGTCTTGGGCTGACATCTTCCTCACCATTGTCCTCATCCAGTCCCGCCACTCACTCTCCCTCCCATGCATCAACTCAGACGGCACCATCCCACCCACACACTGATTATACACCCTCTTATCTCAAACAGCCACAGAATATCTCACCCAACATACCCCCACATCCGCCCCCCCCCCCAAACACCCCCTCGGCCTCTATCACTACACAACCCTGAAAAAATTCCCTGATGGCTCCTACTTCCGCTCACACCCCTTCAACTCCCCCACCATCACCACCAGCATACAGATATCCCTCAACACAGAAATGTACTGCATCCTCATCTCCACTAACGGCACAGTCACCATTCCCCTCACCCACACATACACCCACAAAGGAGCACGCATACAGTCCACATGCACCCTCAACATCACTCCCCACCATTACTCCACCTTTGGTAAGGCCCGACTCACGGACCCTATCTTCACCACCACCCCTTCTCCGCCTCCCCTCACAATCACAAAATGAAACACCCTCCACCGCAACCCCCCCGCTCTCCTTCTCCAATGGTCCCGCCACCTCACGGACAATCACGTCACCAACTAGTGGCACCTGGAGCCCTCCGACTTCCACATGCAGGAGGACGACGATCTCCCCTTCGACCTCTCCTCCCTTCCAGACATCCAAATTTCTTCCACCACCCCGGCCCACACTCCCTCCCACCCCTGGGCCATCCACCACCCCACAGTCTCCCACCCCGCCTCCACCTCCTCCTTTCACATCAACCCCTCACTCGCCCCTTCAGCTCCCCCCAAAGCCCCCCCACCCACTATTACCCCTTCCCCCCCCTCCCCACCCTCAGAGAAGACTCTTCCGAACCCATGGACTCCTCTTCCTCCCCACCCCCCCCCACCACCACACACAACCCCCTCCCCTCTTCCCCGCTCCCCCTAACCCCACAACTACCCTCTCCCCCCCCACTTCCTCATCCCCCACACCCCACCCTCCCCCCCTCCTCCACACCACCCGACCATGCGGACCCCCCTACCCACCCTCGCCCCCCCACTGACCCCTCGCTCAAACCCGCGCCCCCTGCGGGCACTACCAAACACTCCCGCCCCTCCCGCAAGCAAACCTCCTCATCCCCCCCACCCCGCGCCCCCCCGCACCCCACCCTCACACGCAACCACGACCTCACTAACCCCCCCCCAAACCCCCATGCCACATCCTCCCCCGGTCTCGACACAAGCCCCCCTCCCCTCCGCTGACCCCACCCACCTTCCCCTACCCCCCTCCTCCCCTGGAGAAGAAGAACTTGACCTCGACGACTCTGTCGACCTGCTGGAAGACGGCCTAGAGGAGACCAATGGCACCCCAACAGCCACCAACCCCTCCCCCGGTCCAAGCAGCCCCCACAGGTCACCCCCGGCCGACAAGGCCGAATGTCATCATTAGTCCCCCTAAGGACAGCCCCGAGGTTAGACCCCGCACCTCACTCCCCGCCCCCCAACCCGACGTCCGCAGACACATTGTAAGCACCGCGACTCACTCCACTCTCCCGACCCACTTTAATCCCCGCACCTGCTGCATCGCATTGCATAACTACTTATTCGACCTAAACCTTGAATACGGCCTCCCCACCCCCATCGGCTGCCTCGATATCTCTGCTGTCCTCTCCTTCCAATGGGGAAACTATCAGGACCTCTCCAACCTATCATGCCTCGCTACCACAATAACAAAACTCCACTCCACTCCCTCCGCCTCGTACACTATTATTACTAACAACGAAGTCGATAACCACCACCACAACTCCCAATACCCCAGCCAATGGACTAACCTAGCCAACCACGGCGCCCCCCCCCGTCCGGGGACGCCTAACCACTCTCTCCTGATCCTCACACGGCAACACTCTCACTTCGGCCTCCTACACCTCACTCACACCTCAGCCACATGGGTTGACTCTCTTCATCACCCTCCTCCGCCCGACCTCCTCGCCCGCTCCCTCACTCTTCTCTCAGATTGGAACTCCCCCCCCCCCTCCCGTCGGTGCCCTCCGCATGCTTAACCCTCCTCGGCAAAACGACTCAGAAGGTGCGTGGTCATGCGGAACCCACGCCCTCCTTCACACCTACTACATCACCACAGCCCCCCCGGACCAACCATACAACCCCCCCCTCCTTCGACCCCGGGAACACGGTATACTCCCTACACACCCTCTTGTGGAACCACACCTTCCGCTCCGCCCCCCTCCCACAGGGACGCTCACACCTTCTCGACGCCCTCCACCCACCCACACCCCCCTCCCCCCCTCAACTCCCACCCCTTCCCCACCCCCTCCCCCCTCCCCTCCTCTCCTCCCCCCTCCCTTCCAACCGCCACTAGTCGTACGCCCCCCCGACGACCCCCCAGCCCCACTCCCTCCCTCCCCTCCCCCATCCTCCCACACCACACACCCCAACCACTCCATCTCATCACCCTCAACACTCGCGGCCTCCACACCTCCATTATGGATGTTGAACACCTCTCCACCTCACACCGTCCGGACGTCCTTATCCTCACCGAAACCAACCACGACACCCACAAATCCCGCTGGCGTATCGCCCTCCCCCGATACCACCTCAAAAGCTCCCGACCATGCTACTCACCTGTGCCCCTACCCAACGCAGGCGTTCTCTTCGCGGTCCGCAGAGCCCCATTCAAATCTGCCACTGTCCTAACCCCGCCCCCCCACCTCATCCTCCATATAGCCGGACTAAAAATCGTTCCCCACTCAGGCACCCCTTACCTCCTTATCGGTACTTACATGCCCCAGCTCTACACCCCCCACATGGCCCGCCTATATGCAGAAGTAGCGGCATGGGGCCTCCGCCTCGCTGACGACCACCCGCAACACCGCACCCTATGGGGAGGAGACTTTCAAACCACCACCACCACATGTACAGGTCACCCCGCCCTCACCTCCCTACTCAAATCCCACCTCCAACCCCTCCACAAACCCATCCCTACCTTCCCCCGCAGTGAAGGCTGCCTTGACCACTGGCTCACCACGCCCCCTTCACCTCTCACCCTCCCACCTTCCTCTTGCTCGATATTCTCTCCCCCCTCCCACTTTACCGACCACTCTGCGATACACCTCGTCCTTCCCGCCCCTCTCTCCCTCATAGCTCCACCCCCCCTCCCCATACCCACCCCCACACTCATCGCACGACGCGCAAACTCAACTTTCGACTTCCCCTCACACCCGACCACATAAAAGCGTACCAATCCAGCACCCCCGACCTCATCACCCAAACGGCCGCCCTCCACGCAGAAGTTCTCAACACCTCACACACCTCGGCCTCCCCCGACACCCTCGACACACTTGCCTCACAATTCACTACACTCCTCTCCCAACACATGGACCACGCAGTCACGGTTTGGCCCCTCCTCCCCGCCAAAAAACCCTGCCCACCCCAAGCGTCCCTTGACCCTACTTGGCTTACAAAGAAAACACGCACTCACATACGGCCTATGACACCTGCCCCAAACTTTCCCACCGCCGCCTAAAAATTAAAAGCGGCCTCCTACCCCCCGCCGGCGCCGCCTCCACTCTCCACCGCATTACTAGACCCGATAAAACTACCGCATCCTTCCCCTCCGCCGTCATTGACGCGGTGCACTCTCACTTCGCCTCCGAACTCGGCCGCGCCACCCCACACGAACTGCCCACCCCCCCGTGGGAACTCCCCGACAACCCCGACAACTTCACCATCGAACCCCGCGGCGACCCCTCTCTCACCCTTGCCGACATGATTCCCCGCGACACTTTCGATAAAACCCTCAACTCCCTAGGCACCGGCAAAGCCCCCGGCCCCGACGGTATCCCAAATGAAATCATCAAATTCCTACCTCCGGCGACCCGTTCCGCCCTCTTCTCTCTCCTCTCCCTCCTCGCCCACAAATCCTACACCCCTCTTGATTGGTGCCACAGCACAACTTGCCTACTACATAAAAAAGGCGACCCCTCCCTCCTCGATAACTACCGTCCTATCGCCCTCATGAATATCCTCCTTAAACTATGGACAACACTAATCAAAGATGCAGGCTCGAAATATGCCGAAACCTACGGCATTCTCAGCGACCAACAAGACGGCTTCCGACAACACCGCAGCATCCACGACGCCCTCTCCTCCCTTATTATGACAATGGAGGACGCGAAGCTCCACAACAAAGACATCTACATCATGTACGCGGATTTCAAAGGTGCCTTCAACGCCGCGGACCACCGCATCATGTTCAAACACATGCGTCAACTCGGTATGCCCCCCACCTTTGTCGACACATGCGAACACCTCTACGGGGTCTCAACCACAGATTACATTACACCACATGGCCCCACCCCTTCTATCGACATTAACCGCGGAACCCTCCAGGGTGACACCCTCTCCCCCTTCCTATTTACCCTCTTCCTTGAACCCTTCCTTCGCTGGCTCACGGTGGGCAGCCGGGGCTACCGCCCAGGCCCCCCCGCCACTAACGTCGACCCCACAGAACCTACAGCCACATACCCAGGACACGGCTTCGCGGACGACCTCAGCCTCGCCACGGGCTCGACCCCCAACATGACCATCCAACTCAAGAAACTCTCCTTCTTCAGCGCCTACACGGGCATGACCGTCAACATCCGCAAATGCTGCATCACCGGCGCCCTCTGGCGCACAAGCAACGCCCTCTCCCTCGCCAACAATACTCTCCTCGCATCCCGCATGCAAACACAGTTCATCTCCCTAAGCTCCACCCCGGCCCCCATCCCCTCCATTGGCCCCAAGGACACATACCGAGTCCTTGGGGTAGAACTGAACACCTCCCTCAACTTCACCACACACTGGCACGAACTCAAACGTACCACTGCATCCCTCATCACCACCCTTTCCACCTCCCCACTAACACAATCCTGCAGAATCAGGGTCATCCGTGGACTCCTCATCGGCAAGCATTTCACCCTCCAGCTCGGCCTTTTCACCGACTCCCAACTCGACACTCTAGAAGGACAACTCTGCCGCGCTCTCCGCTCAGCCGTCTCCTCAGTACGTAACCTCCCCCGCACCGCCCTACACCGCCCTACCTCAGACCTAGGATACGGCCTCCCCTCCCTCAAAGCCCACGCCGCACAACTCACAGTTTGCCACCTACATAAAATCATGAACAACCCAGGCTATAGAGGCCACATGGCCCGCGCACACTTCCGCACCTTATCCTCCATGTACTCCCACTGGCCCCTCGGAATCCATCATGTCAACCTGCTCCACCCCACCCACACTCAAGTGCTTAGTCCGAGCCCAACGTGATGCGGGCACCCTATTCCACAACATCCCTCCACTCTCACTCACCAACCCCATTGCCACCACACTCCGCGCCCACTTCACCACTCAAGACAACTCCCTCCTTGCCTCCCTCCGGGACAAAGCCACACACATCACCGACCCTCACACATATAAGCAAGCCTACTGCGATTTTTCTCCCCGCAAAACACACGCCTCCCTCCTCCCCCGCCTCACTCCCCTCAGGAAACATAACATCACCACGTGGCCACAAGTCCTCCTCGGAGCCACCTCATCCTCCTTCATCCTCAAATTATGCAAATCCATCACCACACTCACGGGGTCCACCACCCCACTCTCAGTTCCCATCCGCCTCCTCGCCGCAATCCTCACCGAACCCCTCGATACCATCCACAACCGCCTCCCCCTCACAGGCCTCACTACCAAATAAGCATCTCCCCCCACCACAATACACCCCTCATGGATTCCCCTCCTCTCCCCACACCTCCTTCGTTCACCCCCCACCCTCTCATCCGGCATCTCCACCTCCCGCACCACTCACCCCACCCCCACCGCACCCACCACACACTTAGACACAGAATACCTCACCCCCTCAGACCACCACTACCCCCCCTGCGACGTAACGCGCATAATTTCCAAACACAAGGACACAGAATACGGCCAAACGCAGTACATGGTTGAATGGGCCCCGGAACACCTTACGGAATGTGACATTCAGTTACAACGCGACGACGGCTTCCGCCTCATCTCCTCCACCCCCACATCGGTATGCCTCCCCACCCCCTCCCCCACCGCCTGCTCCATGTGCCATGACCCCTTGCACACAGAACCCACCTCCACCTGCTGCACGTGCCCACACTTCGCCATACATTCCCAATGCCGCCCAGCTCATGGACCCGCCACATGGCAATGCGAGTGGTGTGCTCGGGGCCAACAACACGACCTCACCCGCCTCCACGAGGTCCAGTGGGCCCCATGCCTACAACTAGACGACACCATTAGTGAGACCCCCTCCGGCCCCACCGCCCTCACAGCATTTAACTCCGGATTTGTCCCCTCCACCACACCCATTCTGCATGAACCCGGACCCCTTCCCTGGTCACACCCCCTAATCACATTCAACCATAACCCCATTAACCCCGACCTCGACATGCTCCCAACCGGTTCATTCGCCATCCACGCACACCCATCACTCCACGACACCGCAGTACTTTGCACTCCCGACGGCCGCGCGGTCACCACCCTTAACGGCCCCCGCGTCCGCCACCGCAGTACGTTGACGAGTGGCAAATCCGTTCGAGTGCCGTTACTTGCTGCCAAGTACTAGCTCGACTACGTGTCTTCGGCATCCGTTCCGGTACCTTGCGTCACTGGTAACATGCGTACACATGCTCATGTCGAACAAGACGTTACTGCCAAGTCGACCACTTATCCTGATGGTACTTCCGGCGTTTCGGCTACGGTCGACATTGATGGCGTGTCTCTTACGCCGTCTAAGTCTTGACTTGTGAAAGAGACGACTCAACATAAATACGGAAAGTTGCATTTTGGTTACGTGGCTCAATGGCAATCGTTCCGATCAGTTGTGATGTCTCGACAACTCTTTCTTCACGAAGACGTCTCGCTACCGAAGCAACTATTCTTCTACACTCGTTTTACAATTGTTCGGCGGTTCCTCGACGTCGCGTGGGGACCTTCGAGCCCGGCGGGGATGACTTCGCCGTAGTAGGAGAAGTCGACGATCTCGGACGCGGTTGGTTCGGGTTCGTCGTCAAGCTGATCGAGAGGTGGCTCGTGGGCCGCCTTACCACCCTCCTTCGTTGGTGTCGCGTCGGGGGGGATGGAATGTTGATGATTTGCAGTAGCAAGTGTAGCTGTGCGGACAAGGCATCGTTAGCCGCTAGAAACTACTAAGTGATCAGTTGTTCCAAAGCCGGCACGGCCGTACGAATATGTTCGGTTGTGCGTTGCTCGATCGAAGTAACGTGAGCGTCGGCCACCGGGGCGGACGTAGACTGCTCGGACTGCATGATGCGTGGCTGCGTAGCTGGACGAGGTGAAGTGCCGCGTGACGCTCGAGTGCGCATGGGGCGATGGTAAAATTGACACCATGTTTGAATACAAAAGTCGAGACTGCGTTCGCGCGAAGCCTAGATTGGTTGAGCGCGAAAGCAGAGTGCCATGCTCTTAGCTAGGTCTTGCCTATGAGGCGAGGGCTAGCTACAATTGACCGTTGGGGAAGTCATTTGGTCGTTGGTTGCGCCCTATCGCCAGTACAAGTGGGTTGTCCTGGAGGTACGACGCGCTGTTACTAACGGTGACAGTAACCGCGGGGGTCACTCTCGCGTACACATAGGAGTTGGATATGTCAACCTCTAGATTTATAAAAACAATCTTACCATTGATGGAAAAAAAAATCGATTCGGGGCATACTAAGATACTTGTTTGTTGGTGACGTGGCGCTCTGTGGTGATATTAGTATCCCATTAGGCGCTATCCTAGCACGCGAAATCCGGTATAAAAACGGTCTTAGGAAGGAGGTACACGTACAGGTAAGTAGCAGCGGTAATATAAATGTACGTGATATCAGTACCTTAAAACAAAATGAATGTACACTACGCTAAATACTCATAGTCGCTCCTGGGAGCATTTATTACCGTATCACCATCGTTGCTGCTACATTTGGGAACCCGTACTGGTACCTGTACAGCTCACCCATACCAGCGGCAGGCCCCGACATGCGAGACGACGCCCTCCGCCGCCCTGAAAGTCGGAAAGGTCATACATAACGCTGATGTTCTGACACTTCCGGCGACGCCCGCCTCCATCCAGACGTGAGAGCCATAGACATACTGGGATGCTCTCTTCTGGCCGGCACTGCTGACACACTTCTCATTTTACAGAACTAAGAGTAACAACACACAAGCCGGGGTGTGAGTAGGATATATAATATACTGTCTTAACTATTAATTTACGCGACGGAGAAGGAACATTTCGCGTCGGACCAGCGCGCCTGTGACCTGGGGAGTAGAGTTGGTGAGGTTGTCCCCCGCTATAATTCCATTCCCATGGCAACCACGGCGCAGACACGTCCGGCCAAGCGCTTCGAGAGATTCCGCGTGACGAGGAAAGCGAGGTGAGCTAAACTCTCTGAATCAGAGACATGTGGGTTGTGTTGTGTGAGCGTCCGTTTGAAATGTATGCCCTTACATACTACTACCTCCACTCCTCGTGTACGCGGCGAGTCGCAACACAGCCGCAAGTCGTCATCCTCACCGCCTGCTGCAACCGCGGTATCATGGCATGGGGCGGGCGTGAGAGCATGGGGCCCGCTGTGGGCTTTGTTTACTGTTGGATTTACTCGCTACTACTTCGCACTGGTGCACTTGTTGAGATAATGTCAACGATAATATAACTATTACATACTCCATTATACTATATATATTGCAAATTACATGTAAAAAACGTTTCTTTACATATGTCCATCCGCATTATCTTGCGTTTCCTTGCCTGCCCCCACGCCCCTCTATCGTCTTGTAACAGTGCTATTATCCTTTTACATCGGCTCTAGGAAACTGTGACCTTCATGCCCGACCGTGGACGATCTCGTCCATTTTTCAGGGGCGCCGGATGTGCTGTTGTGTTTCGGGTGACTCTGCGACGAGACGCGTAGGGACGAAAGTGGGTGTTCGTCTTATTTACAAACTCCCACATGTCGTGGATATCTCACGCCACCCTCCCTGCTCCCCACCCTCCCCTCCCACCGCTTCTTGATTCGCGCAGGATCCAAAATCGGTCATGGAGCTTTTTGATCATGTGTCTATGCGTCAGCGGATTCTTGTATTTCGCACGCACTGTGGTCGACAATATCGATCCTAACAGTAAGTGCTTCCCACCGTCGACAACGTCTATGTACGCGTACCCGTACCATCGACAAAGACGGCGCATCCGTCCCGTGCCTTCCATCTCCCGTCTTATGAATTCCCCATCTATGTTTCTTGCCAGCAGTGCTTATATGAACTTCGTCTGCATGGTAGGTCGTGTGGGGCGGCACCTTCTGGCTAGCGGTGGCTGCGCTACGAGGATGGTCGACGACGAGGAAGTGCTTGATTACGAAAGTTGGATTAAAGACGGTGCGCCCCCTCACCTAGACACCTCAACCTTCTTCCAGCCCACTGTGTGAATTTTCACCGCTTGATTATTGTCGACAGCCTGATTATTTCACACATTGTGTACCCTGTCTAGCAGTTAGGCACGGAAAGTGTTTTATTTTTTGTCTAACGCATGCCCACGCACTCACATAATTACAACCATGAAAGCACACACACACACACACACACACACACACACACACACACACACACACACGCACACACACACACACACACACACACACAATATACATTTTTTTCTCTTTCGCTGGCACATGCACACACACACACACACACACGCTATCTCTGAACAGTCACAGGCACACGCACACTCAGATGCAAATATACATGTATATACACACGCTCCCCCCCTCTCCCCCCCAACACAGACACACACACACACACACACACACACACACACACACACACACGTACCTACACACACAAAGGTACGCACAGGTAAAAAATTTCACTTGGCACAATCAAAAGAAGCGCATCGCCTCTGCACATTTGTCACCCTCGCTTACTTGTACCTCACCCACCCTGCTGGCACCCACCCGCAGGCGGCGTGGCCCTCCACTTTGTTGGCGTTCTGTTTCTCTTTCTGGGAATCGCCATCGTTTGCGATGACTTTTTCGTCGCCTCCCTTGAGGCCATCTCCGAGAAACTTAAGCTCTCTGAGGATGTCGCTGGTGTGTTACAGCCCCTCTCCTCCACCTCAGCCCTCACGCTCACCTAACTCCACCCATCAAGAGCTCCGCCATGATTCACATGTGCTGAATCTAAATGAATCGATGGATGGTATTTTGTGCAGGTGCCACCTTCATGGCTGCTGGCTCCTCCGCCCCCGAGCTCTTCTCCTCCATGATGGCACTGGCCAACCCCAGCGGCTCCAGTGAGATCGGCGTCGGCACCATCGTGGGCTCCGCTGTGTTCAACGTGCTGGCCATCATCGGTGTGACGGCCATCTTTGCAGGGCAGACTCTCTACCTGGACTGGAAGCCCGTCACACGTGATTGCCTGTTTTACTCTATGGCTGTCCTGTCTGTTATCCTCATTTTCTTGGACGGTATGATCAAGTGGTATGAGGGGATGGGCGCCACGCTTGCGTACGGCTGCTACATCATCTTTATGAAGTTCAACAGTCAGATAATGGCGTATGTTGACGACTTGACGCGCTCCAAGAAGGTGAAGCCAGGTGAGGATGAGGAGGCGGGGTCGAAGGAAGAGGGGGGGGCGTTGAATGGTGACAGCAAAGACAGCGACGCTATCGGGGCAGCTGGCGGTGGTGAGGGTGGTGAGGGTGAGGGTGATGACGATGAGGAGGAGAGTGCCAACCCTTTCAAGCCACCTGATAGTGCGCGTGACTACCCCCTCTGGCTCCTCTCCCTCCCCTGGTACGCCGTCTTCACCATCACCATCCCCGACTGCACCAAGCCGCGCTGGGACAAATGGTACATGGTCTCCTTTATCATGTCCATCGTCTGGATTGGTGTCATCTCGTGGTTCATGGTTGACTGGTGCGTTGTCATTGGCTGCGTGCTGGACGTGCCGTTGTCTGTCATGGGTGTCACCGTCCTGGCTGCGGGTACCTCCATCCCTGATGCCCTCTCTTCCATCGTGGTAGCCAAGCAGGGGCAGGGTGACATGGCTGTCGCCAACGCCATCGGCTCCAATGTTTTCGACATCTGGCTCGGACTCGGCCTCCCCTGGTGGATCTTCCTCCTAATTGATAAAGTCAAGGACGACAAACCCGGGCTGTGTGTATCTACCAAAGAGCTGCTCCCCAACGTCATCATCCTCTTTTCCGTCCTGGGTGTCTACTTTGGTATGCTCGTCGTGTTCCGCTTCCGTCTCCTTGTCCGTGTTGGAATCCTCTTTGTCCTCATCTACGTCATCTTTGCAGTCTACCAGATCGTCGCGGTCTGGCACTTTGACATCTACGATATCGACACCCCCGACATCTCGGAGTGCATCTGCCACGTGCGTCGTGACTCTTACGTCACAACGGCGTGTATGGACGCGAGCAAGCAGGACGACTCGCCATACGCGGAGTGGTGGAAGAAAAACGCAGAGAAGTATGCCGACGAGCCGCTGCTCAACCCCATTAAGTGGGTTCTCGAAGACAGCGATGAATAGACGCGCGATGCGACAGTGGGCGGCAGTATACCCCCCTTCACCCCGTCTCTCTCTACCCTGCTCTTCCCTTGAAGGTGGTTATGGTTGGAGAGGTAAGGAGCAGTACATGCAGCAGCGGTGTCTTTGCGTCTGCGAAGGCGCTTCGCAGGCAGCTGAATAAGCTGACTGCGCCTCTTTAGCATACATATTGGTCGGCTATCATCGGACTTGCACGTACGCAAGCAGCACCTCACACACACTTCCAAATCGAGCCAACCCCCTCAGCCCCCCTTTTTTCTAGCTCGTTAGTCATAACTACTTCGTGCTTAGCGCCCCTCACTGGGGTGTGGAGGCTGTTGCCAGTCGGCCCTACCCACTCCTATCATTGTGCTGCTGCTCATGCGGATGGAGGCGTAATTTATGAGAGGGCCTTGCTACTGCACGGGGCGTGGACATGGAGTGGCTTGCATTGCATGGAGGGAGTATTGTGTTGCGAAAGTTGATATAGCTTGCAGGGAAGGAAAAAAACGCGTGTGGATCTGGGTGTGGGTGGGCATTGGGAGCGGTACACCATCACTTCCAACCACAGCGCTTATGGAGAGTTGTGTGCGAGCGCGGGGCGATAACTCGGTTCATTGCCTCGGATTGGAATAAAAACGTATTGTCTAGAGAGCGCAGTGACATTGCAATGAAATGCACCTCTTAAGGTTGTTGCACACGTTATGGCCCACACCTAATGCTATAAGGTGTGCATTATTAGGTGTCGGTGGGGATTGGGAGTGCTGCACCATCATTGCCAACTCAATAAGCACTCATCCATAGCAGTGCGAGAGAGCGGACTGGTAACTCGGTTCATTGCTTTGGACTGGCATGAGAGCACACGGCACTAAGTCTGGAGTGCGCAATGGGTTGTGACAATGCAATCGCACACAAGGCTCCACATCGACAGGGAGTAACCCATATATACGATTGCTCCTCAAGCATGTGGTGTAGGCATGAGTATCTGGGTAGAGGATCATGGGGGAAGATGCGAGACCGTGGTCGTAGGTTTGGAGAGACGGGCAGTACCAATTCAGTTCACATGGGCTCACGTAAAGAGTATGAGGGGAATTATTCTTAGAGTCGCACTAATATTGCTAAGGGAAGAAAGGTCGCGTTCGGAAACTCGCGCCGCAACCGGCCGCAAAGCTCCGCACGGCCTCGACGTCGACGAGCTCCCGCTCGACACAAGTGACCTCGACAGAGAGGCCAGCTTCGCGGCAGGCTAGCACGAAGGCATGCACAGTCGCTAGGCGCCCCTTCGGCTCGCCTCTACATGTGTTCGGTAACCAAACGTCCGAGCCCGCGACGCTTTCCGGTGCCATCACCTTGGCGTATGTCGCCTCGTCGTGGGCGTTGACAGCGATAGTCGCTTTCGACACTCGCCCCACCAGTGTGTCGTTGACCATGGTCGTAGGGAATAATCCGTTCGTGACCACGCGCACCTCGACGGCGTCGCGTAGTTGGTCGGCAGCGGAAGCGAAGACGTCGGAGCGAAGCAGCGGTTCGCCAGCTCCGGCGAACACTACCGCTCGGCCATCCCATTCGGGAAAATCTCTACTAGACACGGCACCCCGCACAGCATTAACCACCTCGGAGGCTGTGGGCTCGTAGCCTGGGGGCAGGTAAGGGAAGGTAGCGCCGAATGCGAACCCAGGACCCCTCGTGGCGATTATGGACGCCGTGTGACAGCGGTTGGTCAGCGAAATGTACAGACCGGAACGTACCGAGTACAGAAGCCCTGGGGGACGTGCCATGGAGGCTGAGCAGTGGATAGCGCCTCTGTTTTGTTATCTCGGCGATACGGTCCTGGCAGCGACGGCCATCCCTTTATAAATCGTCGTTGGGCTACGTGCAAAGCCGTCCAACATCAACACAAGTAGAGCACTTCAGGTTTGGAGATCGCCTTTGTCGGCTGGCGTGGCGGATTTTGGGTTTGGGAAAACATATCACGAGAACAAGTTATTAAGAAATTAAATGTTTACAATATAAAGCAGCGGAGACCAACGAGTTATTCTGATGTGGGGAGACAAATATATATGTAATATGCGAGCAAACTAGCACCGAAAACAAATATCATGACACTATCCGTAAAGTACTGTTTGTGTGAACAAGTTATTAAGAAATAAAATGTTTACAATATAAAGCAGCGGAGACCAACGAGTTATTCTGACGTGGGGAGGCAAAGATATATGTAATATACGGACAAAGTAGCACCGAAAACAAATATCATGACACTATCCGTAAAGTACTGTTTGTGTGTTAGGTCTTTTTAATTTGGAGATGCATTATTAAATTTTGAGCATCATTGATTAATATTATTTTAATCATTTAATTGTAGTTGTACTAAAGTCAATGTGCTAAGTACTGGCGCCATTAGCCTGTAAGTAATTCGTGTATTATGTAACAGGGGCGTACGTTAGTTATTATTGCAGCATCGGATGCGGTGAAAGGCGGTCCTTGCAACCGACCAAAACCGCAGCGACTCAAGTACATAGTCGGGAATGCCCCTCAGACGTACCACGCAAGCCGTGTAACATACCCGTTCACTACGACCACTGAGCCGATCGGAAGTGCTGCAGACCGAACCGACATGCCTTTGTCCTGCAGTAGTGCCCCCACGAGAGACGTTGCGCCTCACCCACCTCACCCCTCTAGGTTGTCGAGATCACCGTGTGTTTTGGCTGCTCGAAATCAAGGTCCGCTACGGTTTCAAGCTCCTTGCCAACTTGAGCGACGAGGCGTCGTCACCTGTCGCGACACAGAATAGTTCGAAGAGTTTTGACGTACATCACATTAACACAAGACGCACCGGCTGCAGCGTGAAATCACGTGTCGCAAGGCACTTAACTCTTTCGATCAAGGCTGAAATCACGCGTGAACATAACGTCAGGAAATTTTCTTCGCAGCGGCAAGCCGGTGTTTCTCATCTTGAGGTAGCGAGAAGGGCTACCGATACGACTCGGAGAAACTCGTTATCTCGACGCTTGTGAGGGCCGACGTCGGGATGACGCGCGCGTTGTCCGTCTGCCTCCTGCTTGGGTCGTTACTGACGCAGGCACCTCGACACGCGGGAACGTTCTCGCTGCGAGAAGGCACTGGTAAGTCGTCCGTTCTCCAACACACATTTTCTCACACTCGCAACCACAATTTTTTTGCTCCTCTTTTCTTTCCTTTTCAATTCTGGAGCTTCCTTTTTCTTTTGCCGCTCCTCTTTTTGTTCCCTTCCTCTTTTTCTTTTCTTCCAGGCAAATTTCCGAACCCTCTGCGGCATATTCCTACATCTCGGGGACCTTCGATGCTGCTCACACCAGCATATCATGCATGCCAGCAAGCCTTTGTCTGTGAGAGTGGCATGATTGGGTCCCATCCTCCACACGCCATGATGCCACCCCTCCCTTCTCCTTTTTTAAAATTCCTCATGGGTTCTTGCCTCTGCTCTACGACTTCATCATACTCTCACTCGACTGACCTCATCTCTACCCTGTCCACTCTGTGAAAGTGCCTGTTTCGTTAACGGCTGTGCGTTGTGTGGGAAGAGCAGCCGCGGAGATATATGACTACCCTCAGATCGACCCATCCGGCCGTTCACGCTACCCCTACCTCGCCTCCCTTCGTGCCCGGCTACCTGGAAGTTCCGAAGCCACGCACTTCTGCGGTGGGGCCCTTGTGGGTCCCAGCCATGTGATGGTGGCTGCGTCCTGTCTCTTCGATAAGGTACGTCCCATTGTGGAAAGCAAAGATGTACAAATTACAACCCAATGTCAAGACGACCCATAATGGATGCGTGTGCCTGAAGCTTTGGCTGTGCTGGGCAGGTAATCTTTGATCCGGAGGTCCACCTGGGACGTGCCTACCCAGTGATGAGCGACCAATCGGCAAATGGACAGTTCGCGGAGGTGATCACCACTGCCGCTGTGCACTTCCCGCCCGGTTGGAAGCCCGCCATGCCTGACACCCCGGACGTGGCGCTCGTCGAGCTGGAGAGGCCCAGCCAGTACACCCCCGTCCGGCTCCCTCTGTCCAAGCAACCCCTGCAGCCACTTCCTCAGCTACGCAGCCTCGGTTGGGCGCCAACAGGTCACTTGCCGCTACACTTGTCTCCACCTCATAAACCCATATGAATTAAATGCCGATTCAAGAATTGAGAGAACACACACACACACACACCTGAACATGAGAAGTATGGCGCTAACAGTGACATACAAGCTACAGCAGAGAGAGAGAAATTAAGTTAAAACATGTAGAGGTACGAAAGGCATCTGACGGGGGCTATGCACCTATATGTACCGCAAAGGAAGAAACGTGGGAAGAGCGTTTGCGTCTTTTAGTGTGGATCGTGATTGAGATCCGTGGTAATAAGCTGAGCACGGCATAGAGGCCAATGGACTCACAAGCCATTTTGCTTGCTCTGCTTCAGGGCTTAGTGAAGGAGAGTACTTCATGGACGTTTCGGTTGTTGATCTCAGAGGCAGCTCTACAGATGACAATAGCATGGATGCCTCCAACGCCACGCGACCGCTTGTGTGGGCCGCGCAACAGATGCCTGCCAATTGGTGTGCTGCCGAGTCAGGTCGCATGCTTATCGTCCGTGGACCCCCTGGAGTCGGGGCAGACATGTCTGGAGGTGACCTGCTAGCGGGGTTGCAGTCAGAGGAGTCACCCGCAGCCTGCAACCATATGATGGGAGCCCTCGAGCCACGCCCCTCCGCATTCACCCCACTCACGGACAGCCCAGCCACAGTGCGGTGGGTCAAGGAGGTCATGAGCAGGCACCGGGAGGGGAAGAGCGCTGAGGCTGCGTTACACACGATGGCAGCTGCCCAACCAGAAGGGGAGTGGGACTACAACGAATGCGATGAAGGCCACCATCCCGTCGCTGAGTTCCAGAGCCTTCCATTGTGTAGGTGGGTAGAGGGCAACGGGGGAAGCGCAGCGTGAACCACTTCCTGTCTCAATGGCGGCGTTTATTTCTTTAAAATGGACATTTGTTATGAGAGCATGTAAGAATTTATGATCCGCTCTCAGAGAATGCCTGCGCGGTGCATGACTATCGGGATTGTCAAGCGACTTTCATGGATTTCCTTCGGCGGGGGAAGGCGAGCGAGATTGATATGCCCAACACCTGAGATGCCCAGCGGCAGTTGAGGCAAGAGCGTTGTCAGACATGAGACAGACAAAGGCACAATGAGACAGACAAAGACACAAAACAGACACACACACACACACACACACACACACACATAAAGCAGCCCATACACAGGAGAATTAATGATGGAAGAGGAATTACCAGCGTCACTGTGCACCCTGTGGTCATGTAGAACATCGGCGGGGGCTTCTTGATGAAGTTGCGAAGGTTGTTTCTCATCTCGTCCATTTGAGTTCGCACTGGCGGGACATCCACAGCCTCCACCTGTGAATTAAAGGGAGCAAAGTGACAGATAAGTAAGTCCAGGAATAACCATACGAATTCCTTTTTGGAAATTTCTGGCTTTCTTACACTCACTGCGTCTACTTGTGTGTGTGATTCAGTGCGTGCGTGCGTGCGTGCGTGTGTGTGTGTATGTGTGTGTGTCTACAACAGAGAGGTTGAGAGAGCGCGTGAGTGTGTGTACGTGAGACAAAAAGGGAGGGGGACAATATGTGTGCGAGAAAGTGCTTGTGTGTATGTGTGCGTGTGTGAGAGAGAGAGAGAGCGCGCGCGCGCGCGCGAGAGAGAGAGAGAGAGAGAGAGAGAGAGAGAGAGAGAGAGAGAGAGAGAGAGAGAGAGAGAGAGAGAGAGAGAGAGAGAGAGAGAGAGAGAGAGAGAGAGAAAGTGTGTGTGTATGTGTGCGTGTATGTGTGAGAGAGAGAGAGAGAGAGAGAGAGAGAGAGAGAGAGAGAGAGAGAGAGAGAAAGAGAGCGAGAGCGAGAGCGAGAGAGAGAGAGAGAGAGAGAGAGAGAGAGAGAGAGAGAGAGAGAGAGAAAGAGAGCGAGAGAGAGAGAGAGAGAGAGAGTGTGTGTGTGTGTGTGTGTGTGTGTGTGTGTGAGAGTGAGTGAGTGAGAGGGTGATTATTTGAATGCGTGTGCTACCTGATTTGCGTGTATGTATTTTTCTCTATCACACATCAGTGGTTTTAATATGCACAACATCGCGACACCGCCGCCCCCGCCCCCGCACCCCTTTATGTTCTATGGTGTCCACAAAGTTTCTCAGCTTCTCGCCCGTGACGGAAGCCGTAGGCACGTACTCGTACATCTGCCGAGGCAGGCAAGCACACCACGTTTCAGAGCGTCATCCGAAGGACAGCAAACGCGCGAACTTGTTGGTCGCCGACTTGTTGATGGAAGCTGTGCCGCTCACCTTCTTGTTTCTGAAGAGCACCGTTTTCACAAACCCTCTGAAACCGAAGCGTTTCGCGACATCCGGGTTGGCGCCACAGTCGATCTGTGCGCAATGCCGCGCCGTGAGTAGGAAGCGGATGGGCAATGTGGTGCAACTGTACAAGAAAGGCGGCCCACCTTAGACCAGATCACATTGCCTATCTGCCTCTCCGCGTTTTCCTCCAACGCTGCCTCGACTGCTTCGCAATACATACAGCTTGTTGAGGTTCGATTCAAGAACGCCACAAACCACGCGCCCGTGGCCTGGCCTGCACAAAAAAAAAATTCGGGCCCGCCGAGTCATAAAAATGCGGATCAACCTTGAATCCCAGCAGTTACTGCCCGTGATCGTTCGCCCGTGTCACTACGACGATAATATAAACGACTCTAAGGATACTACGATTTTCAGGGTGATGACGACTGCGGGTGTGCCCCTGCCTGTGGAAGCCTGTGTTTGGCGCTCGAACTGTTCGCCTGTCTTGAACTCGACGACGTAGGGGACGGGCGAAGCGGCGTGGGTCACGGGGCACAGGTGAGTACTGATGCCCATCAGCAGCGCGGTCAGAAGCGCCGAGGTTGGCGCACAGCACGGCGACCGGCGCATTATATGACGGTTCACTCACACACTACTTGTGCTGACGACCGAGGCCCAAGTGGTTACTGGTACGATGGCTTTGGTACTGTAGATCCTATAATCCTTACCCATCCACGGTTCGGTCGGCTAACCCAGCTGTCCAACCAGCGTTACAATAGAGGGAGGCGGTGTATGTGTCACAAAAGAAGAGGTTGTGGCACCTCGCAGCTGCCCTTGCTCATTCTAAGTAGGTTGGTCCGTCTCCTTCAGTTCCTCGGGCTTCGGTCTGTGGGGGCTTTCCCCTCCTTTTTTATGCTCCTTTTTTATGCTCGGTGGCTCTCAGCACTGCTTTTTCTTGTAAAAACATTAAGTCTCCTTGATACAGACACCCCCAAACGTGATACATACCGCATCGATATTTTTTTGCTTTGTTAAATATGCGATGCATTATAATGTATAATGTATTGCAGTTGATGCTTGATCTTATTTGACTGTTTAGGTTAATTCTGAGGCTAGCTCCTAGCTAGTGAGTGTATGTGTATCAAGTACTTGTATCCCATTATGATAGCCCCTCTACAGTAAATCATAAATCGTGAAATGTGATTGCGCACTCTTGACGCATGCATCATTTAGTCTGGGCATGCATCGCTTGAGGGGCGGCATACCGCGTTTGTGCTGAGTCAAGGCTTTGGTGATGAGTCCATTGGCCTGCAACATGTCAACAGCTCACACATGTATCTTATTGGGTATATTCGCATCCACGTGCTCGCGCTCGTGTACGCAGAGGTGCCAAGTCTCTAGAATGTGTCATATGTTCCGTTCGACATGATTGGGTTTTTGCTGCATTTGACCGCTCCTTTGTTGTCTTGTCGTTCGTCCGTGTTAACATCGCTGCACACAATTCGTGGGTTATCACAAGTAGACACCCCTTTGTGCGGCACAATTGAGTGCGTATCCCAATAATGCATGCAAATGGTTCAAATGCAAAAGAATCAAATCGAGAAATACATCGCCCATACTAATACGAGCACGCAGCATGCAGCACATCGTAAATCTCTGTCTTCAGCTCTTGCAATGTCGGTACAGGAAAGATTCGAGAAAGAATGATTACAAGAAATGAGAAAAATGTGCTATGGTGTGACCCAGCACCGGGTGAATCAGTATTCCGCTTTGGAGAGGGCACGATTCGACCTCGCCAAGTCCTGCGATGCACCCATTTGTCTGGTCCGTGGGTAGAGAGCACAGGAGCGCCGTGCCGCCGTAAGCTCACAAAAGGAAATCATACTTGACAATTTAAGCTATGACTAATCGCAATGGATCGAATTGCGATGTCGTTATTGATGTCCCGCACATCTAATCCACCTTTGATGGGACTTCAAGCGGGGAGGCCACCCAAAGGACACCATGCCCAAGCTGTACACACGCCCAGTAGAGCAATACAAGGTTAATAAAGTAGGCAGCTGCACAGACAAGAGAAAAGATAAGCCTTGTGCTTTTGTCTGTGTGCTTGACTGAGATGGGCGTTGCGAATCGCGCGCCTCCAGGTGTGTGTGTGTGTGTGTGTGTGTGTGTGTGTGTGAAAGCATGAGTAAAAGTGAGGGTGCGTGCCAAAGCGTGCAAGCGCGCGCGAGCGCGCGCGCGTGTGTGTGTGTGTGTGTGTGTGAAAGCGAGTGAGGCAGAGTGTGTGTGCCAAAGCGAGAAAGCACGCGCGCGAGCGTGTGTGTGATTGTGTGTGTGTGTGTGTGTGTGTGTGTGTGTGTGTGTGTGTGTGTGTGACTGTGTGTGCGTGTGTGTGTTGAGAAGGGGGCATATGTGTGTTTCTATTTGTGTGTGTGTGTGTGTGTGTGTGTGTGCGGTGTGTGTTGAGAGTGGGGGCATATGTGTGTTTATGTTTGTGTGTGGTGGTGTGTGTGTGTGTGTGTGTGTGTGTGTGTGTGTGTGTGTGTGTGTGTGTGTGAATGCGAGTGAGTCAGAGTGCGCGTACCAAAGCGTGCAAGCACGCGCGCGCGCGTGTGTGATTGTGTGTGTGTTGAGATTGGGGGCATATGTGTGTGGTGGTGGTGGTGGTGGTGGTGGTGTGTGTGTGTGTGTGTGTGTGTGTGTGTGTGTAAAGGCTTGTACATTTTTGCCGATCCTCAAAAACATGTACTTAATTTGGGGGGAGGGGGTGTTACCAGCAGAAGGATGAGCCCGGCCAGCACACCTACGCTGGTATAGACCATGGCAGGTGATTGACTAGCCTTGTCTTCAAACCTTTCTTTTAGCCTGTCCCACCACGTACGCACCCGCGGCACCTCCTCACCCTGTTTTCATCAGCAGTTCGTGCATCATCAAGTCAGAAACCCTCCCACACACCCAGGATGGGACCTAGCGGTACCGGTAGGCATGCAGTAAAAGAGGGAGACCACAAGGCAGTGGGGGTGCGGCGCGGGCGCACTTCCTCGATTCTGCTGCTGTTGACACATTCGAGAATCCGCGCGGCGGTCATTCCGGTATCAAGAAAACACTTAAACATCTACACATTGAACACAGACCAGAGGGGGTCAGCAGGCAGTTCCGCAGATGGCGATTCCTAATGTTGATGGAGAAGGCGCCGGGATGTCGAGGCACTGTGACGCATTCATGCATGCACGTTGGGACTCGCCCTCCTTGCGAACCCCGTTTTAACTCAGCTCGCTCTCGAAATTCTGCTGATCACGGGGTAGGGGGGTGGCGATGGACGACTGTCTTCCCTACAGCTAAGCCTCATACGCTCTTACCTTTTGGTTTTTGAACACGTAGAGGTGGGGGTAGGTAAACGTCAAGAAGCCAAATCGCTTTGCCGTCTCGGGGCTCCTCTGCTCACACTCTATCTGCGAGGAGGGACACGGTCTGTCTGGTTGGTGGCGTTCTTGAGCTCAAGAGACAGGTGTGGTGTGGGTTATGGGTATGAGTGTATCAGCATGGCGTGCATGCGATGCTCCTACCAGCGCCATGGAGAAGTGGGGGTGATTCTCCTCCAGGAGCTCCTTCATCAAATTCATCACAAAGTTGCACATACCGCACTTGTGCTCATCCAGTGTGAACGCCACCAGCCACCAGCCTTTGCTCTGTCCTGCCGTGTGTCCGCGCAGCCAGCCGAACACGCTCCCATCAATACATCACAGCCAACAGCTCCACCGCTCTGTGGCTTTTTTAGCTTCAGATATTATTGTGCATATATTAAGTAAAACATTAGTGCGAAATAACGAACGGCACTTCCCCCGCTTGCCGCCCGGAGATGGAGGGAGGGTCAGCGGCGAGTTTGAGTATACGGCCACAGAGAGACAGGCGACGGAACCCGGAGGAAGGGGGGGCGCCGGCTCACCGCTGGCTGCCTCCGTTGCGGACTCAAACTCTTCATCCGAATGAAACCAGGTTAAGTCGGCCGGTGCGGGGTCCTGAGGCTCATCCCCGATCGCGGCGCGCGTCGCTCGCGACCATATGCAGATTAGGAAGAGGAGGAGCAACAGCCACTTGGGCGCCGCTGGTGTGTTTGGCGACGGGCACATCGCTACGGGTGACGACTTGCGGGTCGTCCCGTAGAAACGACTGTTTGGTCGGGTAGATGGGTAGCGATGACTGAAGTAGGACGACAATCGTGGCGCGATGGGTGCAGGGAGTCTGGTAACGGGAGAGGGTACAGCAGGCGGGTCACACGGGTCACCTTTATTACAAAATTCTCCGATATCAGAAACCACTGGTACTGGTACGGCGGTAATAAGGATGAGTGACCACCATCCGCGGAAGATGAGATGTTAATTAAGCTGTTTAATACCCGGTAACACTAGCGACAGTACGCGCGTACAAAATAAATGGTACCCCTTTATTTTCTATGGCCTCTAGGTGCGGGCTGTTACCGTGCGTGACATCGCGTGAGGTACCTGTAGCGGTCCGCGTCCCGGTTTGTACGTTTTCTAAAACTTGTCTCAGTCATCGCGCTTGGTTTGAAAAATTTCCGCACCCCCGCGGCCTTGTTTGGATCCGGCCATTGCGACCATGCTCTACTCTACCGCTACCCACTATCGTTATGCACATCCAATATGAGAGAGTGTGACCCCGGGTAGGCGCTGAGACTCGGACTCAAACAAGGGTGCTCGATGGACGCGCGGACGGTGGACAAAGGGCACGGTCGGTGGCTGACTTCTATGCAGGTGCTCGGGTACCAACACAAAAAAAGCCGGGAAAATGACCGGGAAATCTTTTCATCGCGGCGGCACGAGCGTTGGCTTTTTTTGTGTGTTTGTTTCGGTCCCTCCAGCTGCCCTCGAGATGACAGGGGAACTACGACCTTTTTTGTTAGGCTTTCCCCTCCTTTCTAGCTACGGCAAGACAGAGTCACGCGGGAGTTAGATTAGCCTCGTCCGTCGACCCTCTCGAACGCCGATCGGCCTAGGCCGGTCGGCCCCCCCGGCTCGGTGGGAGCAGCGGGCCATGCATCGTGAAGGTCGAGCAGCATATTTCATTTTGCATTCTTGACAAGTGATTTTTTTAGATCTATATTTTTTATTATACAATCATTTATGTATTACCTAGGTTGGGGGACTGTGGCAATTACTGCGGTTGCTTACAGATTTTTAACCTCCAAGGAACGTCGGCACACATTGCAAATAGGTATGTCGATAGGTGTTCATGGTCGACGAATACGCGGCCCAATCATTCTCTTACGTGTCCTAGATGGCAGGTGAGTATTTATGACCGTTAGACA
This sequence comes from Tetraselmis chui, assembly GCA_026401115.1. NCBI lineage: Eukaryota > Viridiplantae > Chlorophyta > Chlorodendrophyceae > Chlorodendrales > Chlorodendraceae > Tetraselmis > Tetraselmis chui. Next base: position 235,094 of record JAPMLY010000074.1, read on the forward strand.
ACACGCGGGCCCGTTTGCCAATATTGTTTTAATACGATTTAAATTTCCCGTCCGACGATGCCCGTTTGGTGGCAACCCACGCCCGATCGCTCCCGGCCCGCCAGCCGCCAACTTCCACCGCACCTCCAACACACGCTTATCTAACCCCGCTCCGACCGAGCTGAATCTCACATCTTTGAAGTCTACCCTCCGCTCACCTGCGCGATCGTGACACAAGTCGACGAGCCCACATAACCATAAACTCCTCCCCGACAGCAACCGAGCCAATAGATCGCATTCACTAGTCGCGCGATGAAAAATGGACACCAACCCACCTTCCGCTCCCGTATTAGAGGAGACATACCATACCGGGCAGATGGACTGCTTTGACGAGACCTCCCACAAGAGTGGGACTCCAACCCTGTCAAGACACCGGGTCCGCAAACAACGCCCGAGGAACAAGAACCTCCAACCCCCTTGGAACCGCCACCACATAGCACGTGGGTGGCCGTTGCACGACCATCATCACCACCACTACGGCCAACCCTTAGGGACTACATTTACTTTGCGGACAAAGCCCGCCACCTCATCATCCCTCTCGTCCCCCGACCCCTTGCACAACACCCACATATGATATATTTACTGGTGAACACTCCATCACGGTTGTAGACGAGCATGTCCTCAAGCTCAACAAACTTGTCTAGCCCGGCATTCCACTCGTCTTGGGATGTGTAATCACCACCACCCAGATGGAAGCTAATCGCGTCAATCATCATCCGCTAGGGACTGAGGGTCCGCCTAAACAACACACGTATATGATCCCGAGCCGACCTTGCCACCAAGACCCCAACCGGACGTCGCAACTTCCCACCCAATACCACCGGCACGGTCATGATCCGTATCTTACCGCCCAAGAACTCCTCCACCGATAGAGCCATCCCAACTAAGTCTCTGACCTACTATGTCTCTGACACCGACGGCAACACCTGCGAGACCTCTATCTAGAGCGCACCCCATTTCGACGAGGAGGAGCGGGGCAACCACCACATATGGCTCAATGGCCTTGAATTCCAAGGCCTAACACTTTCCAAGCCCGCAATCTACTTGCCACCGCCCTTGTCCATATCTGGGACGACGGAAGAGACGCGACCCCTAACGCGGAGAAAGACATCTACGACCCCACGGACCAAGCGTGGACGGAATACGAAAACGACGATAACCTCTTTTACTAAACACATGTCATCTACGTGCCTAGATAAACCTTTCTTAATGCGTTCGAGCTACGAGACGTATACAAGCCCTATACAACCGGCGCCATAGCCCGACCCGAGATGATCACCGCCCAACATGCCTAGTGCCAAATCGAAGCCTACGACAAGTCCCTATCAATGTTCTATATCAGTTATCACTATGTACACTTCATTGTCTCCGGCATTGCCCCCCCCCCCCCCCCCCCCCCCCCCCCCCGAGGGAAACAAGACTACCGTCTCTCATGGTGTCAACAAAACCTGCTACAAGTAGGGCCTATACTGCCGCATGATCAAGGCTAAAGACTTCGAACGCTTCGTTCTACCCTCCACCGAGAAGATAGGCCAAGCTCTCCCCGACTCCATCACCCATGACATATACTACGTCAACGATCACCCGCTCCGACCTGGCCATCCATGCCGTTGCGAACGCTACATGGGCATCCATCGGACGCTCCCCCAAGGTCACTCAACCGATAGATCTCAACGTTGTTACGGACCATCACATGACGATCATCTTCGCCTCTTTCTTCATGGATGCGCACGGCGGGAGCCTGCTAGGGGGCTCGCATCCGCTCTCTTCCCCTAACGACCACGCCACCTTCCTTGTCATATCCTAGCCCATTTACGTAAGTGCTAGTGACATGATTTATTTCCTCCAAATGGTCGTACTTACACAATTCCGATATAATTGTGCACAATACATGATCGTGCATTTTAGCGATATTCTGTGACTCTTTTATTGTCATCACGGTAGTACCACTGTGTCGCATTATTTTCCCGGACAATACATAGTTACTGGCATCATCTCTTATCATTCTTGTGTGGAAGGTGGGGGTTCATCTTTGGCCGTGACACGTCTACATACCATGATCGGACACACCGGGTATCGAACCCGCGACCTTATGCGTATTAGGCGTGCGCTTTACCGGTTCACCGAAAAAGCATAATCGATATGAGTGGCCACATACCACATATGTACCAAACTACGACACTACCACGCCCCCCCGGACTCTCCCTGGACCGCAGCCTGGCTCAGAAATCAATGTCATAACCAGCCTCTGAGTGGCTGGTTGTCGAATCACAGTCTCTCATGGGAAGCGTTCAATGAGTGATAAGTGCTGGTAGTTCTGTAAGCAATCTACAGTGGAGCAGTCGCTATGCGGGGATTGAAGGACAGAAGTTACAATGTGGAATATCCTGTCACCACCCTCCATTGTGCTAGACTATTCATAGTCTAGCGAAGCTCGCCTTCGGTCTCGTCACGCGTCACGCTTCCCCAGGCAGGTGTCGACGTGTCGACGTCCGTAGTCTTTCGTAGGCCAGGTTGTGTAACCGATTGGCCTCGTGCCTAGCGTCTTGACGCATGGGAGAACTCACTGTGCGTACTGTACATACCGGGAGGTACATATACGTACAGTACTGCGAAGAGTGTCCTTGAGCTTCACAATGGCAAGTGTAAATGCTAGTACACTACATCCGTGGAAGGTACGGTATAAATATCGTTGCGAGTACTTGTACTAGTCATGTAACGTACTGTCACAGGACAATACTCGCCACACTAGGCAGTTCTTTTACAAATAGTTCCGTGAGCAAGCAACGCTCGGTTAGAGGCGCGAAGGACCGGCATCGAGGAGCCCACCACGTCGGCGGCGAATCTCCACTCCAAGGCACGCCACAACGCCACCTCGGATGACTTCCGACGGCGTGGAGGCCGCTTCTCCCTCGGCCGGGATGCCTACTCATGCCACGGCGCTCTTCACCCGCGCCATGGGCCGCAAGCGTCCCCGTGCTTCCTCGAGCGGCGCGTGAGGCGCCGCTTGTTGCCTCCACGTGTTGCATTCTCGGCGCGGCCTAGGAGTTTCCTTAGTTTAATCTGCTAGATTCGTGCACAATGTAGTGCTTCCTTTTGCTTGCCGTGTTTTGGATTCCGTGATCCTTTTGTCACTCTTGCCTTTGTTTCCCCTCCCATTTTCCATGCCAGTGCTCATCTCGTTTTCCTGTAATCCAATTACTTTTCGTCTGATAAGATCCGACGAGACGGAATAGATAATCTTTGATAATATGTACCAGGTAAGTATCGCTAGTAATTGTTTGGTTAAATTACTAGACAACACAAGGCTGTTTCTAGAACACCTGAGGTGGGGATATTTAAAGACGGGGACTTACTTGCCATGGGAGAGACCCAGACCCGTACAGACCAGAATTACGCCACACCTAGATTGTAAGAAACATGTCCCTAAGATAATCTTGGTAATTCTCTCTACGCTGTACAATTAGATCCAGAGATTAGGTTCTACTATTAGTCTAAGGTTGTCAACCTAGCCTAACCAAAGTAGCACCTCACGCGAAGGGGGATTTGGAGGATTTCATAACGGGACTTTTCCGCTGAGCACTATGTAATGCAGTGTATTCCATCTTCCGGTATAGTTGGAAATTGATTACATTTCCATGTACAGTTATAGTGACTTAGTGTCAAGGATATCCATGACTAGGGAGACCGGCCTAAATTTTGCAATCTTACCTACCCTACAAAATGGTTGTTGATGCAAGAAGGCCCTTAGACAGAGCAGCCGTACACCGAAGAAACGGTCCATGCTATAATTTATTTTCATTTTCGCAAACGCATTGATTACATAGGGCGTTAATTCATGGACGCATTGATGCACATGATGCGGCACGTGTATCATTCTCCCATGAATATATCGATGTTTGATGCGGAGGCTTAATATTATGCTAAATGTACACATTCCATGCACATTCCAATCTCATAAATGTAAGGAGCTACGAGGGGTTTGTGATTTTCTTCATTTTCCCCAGCCGATTTATGCCTATCAAAGATTTCTTAACCTCAATACTTAGTTTAAAATGCGAGTAAGCATTCTTTCACATTTTTGAGTTTCTTTGTATGATAGGTATGGTGTAATCAAAGTTTGATTTAACTTTGGGCCATGGTGGAGTCATCGCCATTTGTGCAGCCCTCACATCCTCAACAAGATTTAAAGGCATGAATGATAGGATTATGATATGGACCAAATACTAGAAAAATGTACCGACAGACTTGACCGGATGGTGTCTCTCCGTTGTCGGCCCTCCGTCCCAAAATCTCCAATTCAAATTGAGGGATATGGTGTAGACGGGTACTCTTCGACCAGATACACCTAACGACACACTTGTCTTCAATGTCTCCCGTTGTTCATCGAAGGTTTAGAGCATGATATGAACTATATTGAAAAAAAAAAACAATAGATGCTCATTCAAATCTTTCAGGGAATTTCAGCGCGCCCAACCGTCCAAGCCGGCAGCCCGGCGCGCGACGCCCTGGCCACAACTCGTCGTAGATTCATGAGATGCAATCCAGGAAAACACACCCACGCACCCCCTTTGCACAATATAGTGAATGTGATGTGGTATGCAAAATATAGTTCATACATATTTTTTGGTGTCAAAATATCCGTCAACTCGGAATGCGCTTATGCACAAGACTTGCTGCATACACATCCCTCCAAATCCTATACCCTCATCAGTCAACCCCCCCCCCAAGCCATCATTTTTCCAACACGTTATCATCAATGGCCAAAGATATGTTGGGACGGTTATGTCCCGAGGATTGGTCAATCGGCCTTGGCAGAAAGCTCGTTTGGTCGAGATCGCAAGCGGCTTACAACCTGCGCAGGGGTTCAAACGGGGGAGGGAGGGCGTCTTAAGCTGGGAGTACGAGACGTGCCGTGTGACAACAAATAAACTCAACATTATCAGTGTTGGTAATATCTAATTTCATTTTCACTAGGGAGAAGTCACAAGTGCACAACATTTGCAAAGGAGAAGGGGGGGGGATGACTCTTACAATGAGTAGCGCAAGCCCCACGGCGAGCGCGCCCAAGCCTCCGTATATGAGCGCCGGCGACTGGTTTGCTTGCTTCTCAAACATCGCCAAAAGTGTGTTCAACAGACTCGGCACCGGCGGCACCGTCTCGCCTTCCTGCCACATCACACCCGCAACGGGAACTAACACACCCACTGAACCCTCTATACACAAACGCAGCCGGCCTCTTAATGCTTGGCACGGGCCAGTTGGCTATGAGACATAGTGGGGGGAGGGGCGCACCTTGGCGTCGCTGACGCTTTCCACAAAGTTGAGAATTGTTTCTGGCGAAGTGTCCGCCTCACTGGGCACAAAGACATGCATCTGCGCAGGAGGTAAAGGAGCTTCTGCCGTTCAGTTGTAAAGGCCTTCAACGCAACTTTCAGGCCCATGAGGTTGGTGGAGCGGACACAAGGTTGGGGTATAATTAGGTTTTAGGAGTCAAGCCCTACTGCGCCCACCTTCCGGTCCTTGAAGAGGATCCCCGTGGGAAAGAAGCGCAGATTGAAGCGTTGCACAAACTCGGGAAAGAGTTCGGTGTTCATCTGCACCGAATCGGGCGGGTAGCGCGAAGTGAGTCGAGAGAGAGCGTGGTCGCCCCGCGAGACGACATCGGAGAGCGGAAACATAACTTAAAGTTGGTAATCATGAAAACGAGTACGAGGGCGCACACCTTTGCCCAAATAACGTCACCCAACTGCCGCTCGGCGAGGCTTTCAAGGGAAGCCACGGCATCGCTGCACTTGTTACACTCCTCCGTGTTAGACAAAAACATCACAAATCAGCTCCCCGTGGTCTGGCCTGCATTTTCCAGCAATTACGACGTCGCCCGTCATTTGCGACCGACCGCTAAGGAAGTCAGGAGCAGTGCAGCACAACTGGACACGGCACGCAGAGGTCCCCTGACAGTAGCTTTATATCTCTGTAGGCAGCTGCAATGTGCGTCAGCGAGCTTTTACACACCGGCGGTTTGGAAGTGGGCTGATAGCACCAGTAGTTGAGGTCGGGAATCAGCCCACCTGTCGACGCCTGCGTCTGATGCTCAAACTGCTCGGGTGACGTAAACTCCACAACGTAAGGGACGGGCGATGCAGCAATGCAGAAGCACAAACTTCCAACTATAACTACAAGGACATTCCTCGATCCTTTGAACTTCGATGTCTGCATAGTGGGCCCTCTGACGGGTGAGGCGATCAGTGCAGCGAAGGTTACGACTTCTCGTCGCGCGGGAAAACAACTCAGATCGGCCAAACAAGAAGCCAACACATAACCCACTGCGGCGGAGTATTCAAACTATTCTGCCACTGATTCCAGAAGGAAACAAATTTTCAGGGTCTGCCCGTTATTCTTAGTCTACGGTGGTCCTGCTTGGTGCGACACGGAGCTGAATATGCGGAGACGGGGCCCGGCATCAAAAGGGTCCTCAAGTCTGCGCTCTGCATACCTTCGTTGGGCAGTGTAAATAAACGCGTTTTTTTAGGGTTTAAGGATTACAGTCCGTCCGCGTAATTAAGCTACCGCTGGTTTAAGCTAATTAAGCTTAATTAAGCTACCGTAATTAAGCTACCGCAGCAGTCCGGTTCAATTCTTATATTATTGTTTTCATGCTAACAATAAATTGAATTTTAACACTACAGTGGCTCATGATAAATAACGAAAATAAATATATTCGAGAGGGATTTTTAAAATTAGCTGAGCCTTTATTTATTGTAAATATTTCATAAACGTACCGGTACCGCATTAATCTTGGAAACAGTCTCGGTGAAATCTGGTCTCTGTCGTCGTAGAAAGAATATAGGGTGAATATAAATGAATACATCAGAGCTGCTCTGAAAAAAAAAAAAAAATCGCTACCAGGCACGAAATACTTTTTTCGCTATATAAATATCGCGACCAGCCCGACAAGCGATTCCTCCGCGGTGTCTGCGCCTGACCGCTGACGACGAAGTGTACAGACATCGACGATATACCCGCATCACCGCGATCTAGCGATATGTCACGCCCGCTCCTGCCATCAGAAGCACGCTCAAATACTATAATTATGTTCACACTTCACAATCCTTTGCCGGCAACATGAATTACGTAGTGACGGCATGGAACCCGCGGCGGGTTACTATAATTATGGAATAACGTGCTCACGCCGGCGGAGTAGCGGCTGCTTGCAAAGACACGGCATGATTTCGCCCAATTACGCACAATCAGCCTCCTGTGCGGAAGTGGGACTGCATAGATGCGATAGATAGCAAGCTTGATGCACGTACAACAGTCGTGTGTTGAAAAGGTTATTCCGTTAATGTCTCGTTTATTTTGTTCTCCGACTCGCATCAATGCTGTTACTTCATGTTAGCCACCACAGCAGAAACCTTCGACTGGGGGAGTAGCGCTACTGCGACTGCGCAAAGACTTGTAGCACGTGTGCGAGGATATTATATTGTAGCAGAACTTGGTAGCGTCGCCGCACATGCGGTAGCAGAGCGACTACTTCTCGGTACATGTATTTGTAAGTAATTTCTCAGCGTACATAATGTACATATACTGCTGTCGTACGGAGTATTTATTGGAACGTCGCGCGTCTTCCTGACTCGCACATCATCTGGCGCCGCTGGTGTGGGACGGCGACAGCGGGCAGGCACTGTGCGGAACTCTAAGGACAGTGTGCAAGAAACGTCGGGGAAATCATTTCGCGATGCGTGTTAGGCACGCGCTAAATTCTGCAAGAGCTGTCCATTTTCAAATCTGCCGCGTCGCAGCAAGACACGTACGCTGCAGTACCAGTACTCGTGTGGCATCCGCCGCGCGCCCCGTCCACCCTTTGGCTGTCGAAGGCACCAGCACCTCGGAGCACCGGGGGGTCACCATGCCAAGGGGTGCGGGTAATCGGCGCGCACCGGTCAAAATGGAGGTTGAGAAGCGCTCCTCCAGCTCAGCGAGTGCTTCGAGCGACAGAGCCAAGCGACGGAGATCGTCACCGGTGCCGTCCAACGGGGCGGCTGGTACTGCAGTGCCGACGCGGCGGGGGCGATCGACTAAAGAGGAAACTGACGATAACGAGCGGGCAGTGACCGCATCCGATGATGCATGCGCTCTGGCTGTGCCTTCGACAGCTGACATTGAAGACTTCTCGGGTAAAATCTTCACCGACGGGGAAGTTGAGGAGGTGAGGAGGGGCTGACGGCATTACCGGCACTTTGTACGTTGCAAGTGCGCAGTCGAAGCGTACAGATGAATTTCGAATTCAGCGAAACCCTAAAATTACCGCTCCCGAACCTTTCACCTCTTTCAACGCACAGTTCCGGGAGCGTTTGCTGGATTGGTACGACAAGAACCATCGTGAGTTGCCGTGGCGACGGAACGTCCATTCTCGACTCCCCTCGGGTAAAGGTGCGCCCGGAGCAGTGACCCACTACTCATACGTGCCCCCGCCGTAGGGCTGTGGTTACCTCAGTTGTTGACAAACCGCGGCCTTATTCAATTGCGTAAATGTTAACTCATTTTTTGATTACATAAAAAACCAGCTCGTGATGTAAATCACCGAAACAAATCTGGCTAGATTTACTAGCAGTCTGCGACTGCACTCAGTAAAAAACGAAGTGCCTGTGTATGTGTGTGTGTCGCTGACAAGGCGGTATGTCGTGCGCCGCCCGCAGGCACGGATTCCGGTAAGCGGGGCGGCGCAGCGCCGGCCAGTGCGCAGGATTTTGCGTATCGGGTGTGGGTATCGGAAATAATGCTGCAACAGACTCAGGTGGCGACCGTCGTCGAATACTTCAACCGCTGGGTCGACAAGTGGCCCACCGTCGCCGCGCTAGCGAAAGCCTCACAGGTAATTGCCGAACTCACTAGCCCCTCATCCCACCCCACGCGACCGACACCCTGTCGATTTCCTTTTTTTCGCGAAGAAGAACTGTTAGTTTATGGCCACGCAAATTTCTTGTATTAAATATAGGGTTCCAAATTAGGGCTTCGATTAGGCTGTCAGTTGCTGTTTTTGACGATGAAGGCGTCGGTGGGCGGACGAATGACGGGCAGGAGGAGGTGAACGAGCAGTGGGCTGGGTTGGGCTACTACCGTCGAGCCCGCTACCTTTTGGACGGCGCCAAGTACGTCGTCGACAACTTTTCCGGAAAATTGCCGACCACGGCCGACGATCTGCGAAAAATCCCGGGTGTCGGCCCCTACACCGCTGCCGCCGTCGCGTCCATCGCCTTCGGTCAACGCTCCGCCGTGGTTGACGGTAACGTGGTGCGCGTCCTGTGCCGGCTGCGGACGCTGAACGGGGACTGGAGCAAGCGGCCGTTGGGTCGACACATCGAAGGGTTGGCGGGGCAGCTTTTGGACCCGGAGCGCCCGGGAGACTGCAACCAGGCCCTGATGGAGCTCGGGGCGGTGCAGTGCCTGAAGGCGGGCGTGGTGCCCTGTGGCCAGTGCCCCATCCAAAGCATCTGCCTCGCAAAAGGTGCGGTCTGCGCAAAAGAATTATGAATGATTACCTAACGAAAATTGTATTTTGTTCGTATGCGTAATTGAAATTATGTATGCGTCATCGGATGTATGTCATATCAACGAGTTGGACAGGTTTTGGAAGTGATGGCAAGTCGTTTAACCACTCCGAGGGCGATTAAGAATTCGGATGCCCATTCGACAGTGGAATAAGTACACAATTACATTTTTTGTTGTATTATCTAAATATATACATTGTAATATGTAACGAATGAGTTCCTCGTCCTTTCGTTTTGGAATTCACTGAGTGGCCGTTTTTTTTTTAATGTGGGCGCTCGGCTGCTTCGGCGCACTCGGTTTCTGAACATAAGCGAGTCGCAGTGTCCTCGTTTTGCATCGCATAATGAATACGTCGTGTTTCGATGCGATGGAGTACTGAATCTAGTGAATGTTGCTTGTTTCAACTAAAACTCATGCGTTGAAATTGTTTTTGCATTATTATCTTGAAAGGAAATTGAAAGACACACACACACACATTCTGCGTGGATTTTATCATATTTATAAATTTAAATTGGTTATATTGCTATTGTAAACTTTACTAAATGTGTGAAAAATATGTATATTGGTATTTGGCACTATATTCAGAATAGATTCACACACACACACACACACACACACACACACACACACACACACACACACACACACACACACACACACACACACACACACACACACGAGATGCTTTCTGCATGAATTTGGTCATGATTAGGGGAATTGAGATTGTTTGAGTATACATGTAAAATTTGCTTATATGCTATGCTAAATGTGTCAAAACTCGAATTTTTTGTCTTATCATTTTTTTATATTGTGCAATTTATTTTCCCAATTTGGTTAGAATTATGATTGGCGCTAATATTATGGTGTCAGTGTCTGATGCTATGTCGGTGCCACCTCACCGCAGCGGAGGCTGACCGTAGGAAGGATGTGAAGGTCAACGATTGGCCCGCTCAAGCGAAGAAAGTGGTGCAGCGACGGGAGCACGTATGGACCGCCGTCTTGTGTCTGCGGAGAGGGTCCTCTGTCTCCGCCCCGCTCGCCTACTGCATGGTCAAGCGCCCTGACGGTGGCCTCCTGGGAGGCGAGTCCAAGGCCTCACGCCACTCCCCTCTTTAGAAAAAAAAACTGAACTCGTATGAGCACGCAAATGCGTAAGAAAAGCCACGTGAATTTAAATGAGTAATAAAGGGAAAATATGAAACAAAGGAATGAACGAAGAGAAAGTTATGAGCAACCTCCACACAAACACACACACATACATACAAGTGTGAACTAATGGACAATGCCTACTGTCATTCAAAAACAAACAATATAACTAATTAACAAACGAAGAGACAAACAAACTAACTAACCAACTAACTAACAAACAAACAAAAGGACGTTCTGTTAGTGCATCTACCTCACAACTGCTTTTTTTTTCGGGCAGGGATGTGGGAGTTCCTATCCTTGGTTGTGGGTGAGAAGGCATTGGGTGTCGAGGAGTGCCAAGCACAAACGGATGCGCTCATGGGGGAGCTCCTTCCGATGTTGTCCGAAAGAAAGGTCGACGCTGCTCCCTTTTGGGTCTCGCATGCGTGGCCGCATTAACAAAATTTCTTCGGTCGCTCCATCTAATGCCGAAGCTCGATTTGTTGCAGGTCGAGCGGCGCTACGAGCTGGGCGCCTTCACCCACGTGTTTTCGCACATCAAGCAGAGCGTGCGAGTGGAACAATTGACCGTTCGGGTGGACGCCGTCCAGTGGAAGCGGTTGGTGAGTGGTCCCGGCGAAGGTGGCTTTGCCTCAGAAGGTTTACCTGCGCGTCGGATTAAGTTCGTCGAGGCTACCTTGCTGGATCCGTCTTTGTTCTCGACTGGGGTGAGGAAGGTGTGCAAGCTCTTGCCCAAGACGGAAGCGACCGGGCCGTCGAAAAGATGAAGAGCGAAAGAGAGTCGAACGTTCTTATTGCAATTCGAACATAAAAAATGCAGTCATTTTATGACTTGTAATCAAGTCCATTTACATGATACGATTATCGAATTTTTTGAAACGTTGTCTACGCTGCGGAGTGGATCACTCGAAGTCACAATTCCCTTCGCCAGGCGGTGTTGAACACGGTGCATGGTTCGAGAGGAGGAAGCTAGATAGATACACGGGATAGACTAGCTGGCCCCGCAAGGGGGCCAGGTGTGGGGACAAAGGAAGATACCGAGCGAGGGAAGTCATCGCCATTTACGGCGGAAGAGGGTGCCGGTGTGCCGAGAAGATACCGAGTCGGACGGAAATGAATAACAACTTGCCGCGTTTGGGGGGCTTGTAAGAAGTATTCGGGTTATTTTCGACCACTCAAGAGATTGCGCACGGTAGCATGGCCGACACGTGGTAAATTTCGGCAATTAAGTGGCAAGCGAAAGCCATACACTAGGGCTAAGCGCAGGGGATGCGGGAGTTTCATTTAGACACCGGGCGTTTCTCATGACGTACAAATACTCTATCAACTGAATTGTGCGGAGCGCAAGCTTTCCCTCCCCGCGGAGTTTGGGGGCTTAATTATGTACCGTCCCTCGAGCTCGACGCCGAACCTACTCACTATGCGTCATTCACTACGACCCTCGCCAACATGATTACTGATTACGAGTCCGAGGCCCTAAGTCATATATACGGTCTTATCCGACATGAACTACGGAATGTTGCCACTTCTATTTTATCGTGGGCGGTTCAATTGCGCAGTTCGTATGATGCGATCTCCATTATGGGCGGGTTTTTGGAATCGGATCTCGTGGTGTTGTCTAACCCAATAAATCAAGACCTTTCCGATTGTGCTAGACCCGATGTCGAGATTGTGGTATCTCCGGTTAACAATGCGGTGATGCCCGCTACCCAATTGACTTGCCAACAACTTCCGACTCCCGATGCTCTCACTCGCTTGGGATATTCCGGGGGCCACATTCAGGGCGTGGATTCGACTTTTTGGGGATTCGATACTTTCGAATACATTTGTCATACCCGAAATGCCCCAAGCTTATTTTCTTGAAGGTGAAGTGAATAGAGACCTCTTTCTACGTAAGGTGAGACGAGTAAAATCGCTAACCAGTGTGTCCCGGTCTATTGAGATACTTTGAGAGACAAAACCTTCTTGAATTGAAACTTCCCGCCCTCAATCGCGAATGAATATGACTAGTACGATCGACTCAGTCGAATTTCCGAGCTTGGGTGCGTAGTGAGACACACGGCACGGGTGTGAAACGAATGCATTGTGAGACACAAAGTGAGACACTATGTATTGAAAAAATCAAATACAATCGGAGGAATCTATTTTTACTAAATCCAATTCTATCCCATACAACTTGGCAACACCCTCCGTGGCACAGTGCCCGTATTTTGTGTGTTGACATGTGTGCTTTAGGGGCACACCACCCTCGGGCATTGTGCTTCATCACCGGGAAATTTTAACCCATTCGAAAATGTTTGCAATCTGCATGTTTTCAACCACCGCTTTCACATGAAAACATGCGGATTGCAAAGTGCATACATTCGATAGACAACTAGAGTAAAAGACAATTCTTACAAATTCACCATCCGCTCTATTGAAATCATCCGCACGTGAGATATGAGCGGTTGATGTTGTGACGCGATGAGCGGGTGCGACTTGCAAGGGGATCGGTAATATCGCCGACAATGGAAAAAGCAACACCCCGTCCGCTACACTTGAGCCACCCATCGCGATTCCGCTCAGCATGGCGTCCCATAGTGAACCTCTGCGAGGCTATCCGAAATTTTGTAGCATGTGGTGCATCATCAGTTTTTATGAGCGACAATATATGTTGTAGCTAAGCCGATACTTGAAAACCACTCGCCACGCAGCACACACACACGCACACAATAAGTGTTGTCGGAAATAGGTCATCACCATCATGCACACACGGCGACTCGACAAAGTATCTTCAAGGAAAACAATGTCATAATCTTACTCTACGCCTCACAAAAAATTCACGAAGTAAAAGCTAGTGCTCTTTCTCCAACGTCTAGCAGTTGAATTATCGGTACTTGTGTTTTTTTAGCTGATGCAAGATACACACACAAACACACATGCGCGCACACACACACACACACACACACACACACACACACACACACACACACACACACACACACACACACCGTTGCTGCTTGTGCTCTTGCTTGTGCAGCTATAGTTGTTATATTTTCATTTATGCTTCCAATACAACATATGTTATAGACGTTGCTATTGTTGTTGATTTACACACGCGCGCGCATACACACACATATATAAACATAGAGAGATACACACACATACGTGCATGCGCACACGCACACACGCACATGCAAAATTATGCAAGTTGTCGGTGTCGCTCCTGCAGCTGCTATTTCTTGTTAGCTATCGTTATTCTTTATGACTTTATTTTTCTACTTCTACAACTCATGTTATTGTTGTTGCCGTTGTTGCTGATGCACACATACACACAAACACACGCGAGCGCGCGCACACACACACATACTTACATACGGAGAGAGAGGCACACACACACGCACACACACACACACACGCACACACACACACACACACACGCACACGCACAAATACACACACACATACACACTCGCGCTTGCGCGCACATACGGATACAAACATAGAGAAAGTTTTTTGAACTTTCTCTAGCCCTGACATGATGAGCGGGTATAACTTACCGGGTGACTATATGAGGGTGATTTCGGGTACGGGTCGCGGGGCTTTGGCACTATTTTTCGCTTCACATGAGTCCGGTTTCAAGGTGCCATCCGATTGCTATACGATGGCAGCTAACCGGGTGCTTGGCTTGACTGCGGAGCGCCCCTCTCATGTTCGAAAGTGCCCTCGAAGCAATGAGGCTTCTCCAGAGTCTCGCGAGTCTGGATCTTCGTCGACGGTATCGGGCACTTCTATCTCGGGTGAGCGCTCCACAACCGCTATGCTTATGGATCATATTCCTCGGTGCCCGTGCTCTTGGTATATCATTTAACTCCACGACCGGATTGTCCACGTGCTTGAGGAGCTCATGCTTGAAGCGGGGGCTACTAAGGGGGGGACTTTGCGGTTGGAGGTCTACCGTATTCCGTCGGCAGCTTCTCGAGATCGCCCTTGGGATGTGGTTTGGTAAGACTTCATGGCTCCGCACCGTCATCTTGTTGTTGATATGACGGTTATAAGTGCTCGGACGAACACAAATGTTCCTCGTATAGGTGCTTGCCTCCTACTCCCTGGCAGCCTTGCATTGGGAGCTCAGCATGGCAAGCTTGATGCGGACCTCCGCATTCTTGCTTTGCTTGGCACGCCTTGGTTTCAGTCGATCCATAACTACTATCCCTTCGCCATGGAGGATGGGGGCCGGTTGGCGCCGATGGCGGCTGAGCTGGTTTGATCGCTTGGCTGTTTTGGTGGTTGTTCGTCGCTTCCATGGCATGGGTGTTGCTGTCTCTCGCTCCTTGCGCTGTGACAATTATGTCCATATACAACATTTCGTTCGGCGAACAACTTCTATTCCTTTTTGGCGTTTTTGGGAGGATGTGCGACGTGAATTCATGCAATGTCTTTATTATGTTGCTCTTCATGGCACTCTGGGTTCCTATCTCCGCGACGCTTTTCAAAAGGGCGGTGCTGACGCTTTGGCACGCCTTCTTGTTCCTCGGGCTCAGTTTTTATTCCTCGTCTTTTTTTTTTCAGCTTGGTGGCCTCCATTGCTTTTTTTTGTAAGAAAAGTTTTAAAAATTCGCAAAATAATAATAATAATAATATATGTAGATGTGGTCGACGAAGCCTGCTGGCTTCCGGAGGCGTAATAAGCCACGAACTAGCGGAATGCCAATAATAAACTATACCAGTACTTAATCATAGTGTGTCAACAAGATTGGCGTAATCCTCGTCGCCCAATGACTGCACACGTATATACAGCAGTGGACATACATATGGTTTCATCTGTGTAACGCCGATATTTCAATTAGAAAAAAGTACACGGTTCGTAGGAACACGGCTCGGCCGGTACACGGCTCGCGGGACAAAAAAAACACGAGCCGTGTTCCTCGCGCTTTCTGGTATTCCAATTAGGCCGGTACACGGCTCAGACCGCAGTACATACGGGCTTTGTATCGGGCTTATATAACCTTTTCTACATGCGCAGCCATCGCGCCCGCACACACACTCTCACACGCACATGCCCGCACCCGCGCCCATTCCACGATGTTGAATGTGAGGCGCATCACGCTTGTAGGGGCCGTGGCCCTGCTTGTCGGCTTGGCGGCACTCGTGAATGCCATTCCGCCCGCGCCAGATGTGGTGATGGGTACGGACCCCTCCGCCGGGAGCTATGTGCGGGCAGCTGTGCTCACGCCTCCATAGCAGCGTATTGGTACATGAGAAGGCGTCGTTCGCAACAGCGTGCGGAAGTAGGTAATGTTGGAGCGTTACCTCAGGGCGGCCGTGGAGGATGTCGCCCCGGAAAGGCGAAGGGCAAGCCGAGGAGGGCGTGGATGAAAGGCATCAAGGCATGGCGGTTGCGGACAAAGGAGACGCCGTGCATGTACGAGACCGAGTACATGTGCACAACTGGCAAGTGGGCGAACGACGTCAACAACACAATGTACAAGGAGTTCCGGTGGAGTTTCCAAATCCCTTTCGGAATGTATCAGGATATAGTGGAATCCGCCTACGCCTCGGGCAGATTCCGCGACGATAGGCCGGGGCTCAAGAAGAAGAGGGCAAGGGGTGCTCCCCCTCACCTCTAAAGCTTAAGATCTTGGCGTCGCTGAGGGTAATGGCGTTGGGCTGCCCTATGGATGGCATGAGGCTTGAGAGTGGCATCTCCCAGCCTGTGCTTGCAAAGTTTTTCACAAGTTTACTGCGTGGATGGTGGAGAAATATTTCGAGGACAACGTGCATATGCCCAACGACACAACGGAGCTGGAGAGTGTGGAGCATGTGTACTCCTTGCTTGGGCTGCCTCGCTGCTTGGGTAGCATGGACGGTGTGCACTTCGCGTGGGAAAACTGCCATGCACCGAGTGTGCCGGCTTACAAAGGGAAGGAGAACTTTCCGCCTGTGGTCTACAACGTCACATGCGATCATCCCCGCCGTGTTATGTTTGTGCACGGCCCTTTCCCGGGCCAGAAACGACAAAAACATTGCTAGGACGGACCCTGCCGTCCGGGCGGTGAGATTTCACAGCATGTACCTGAACTTCAGGTACCCAATGTACGGCGATATGGGAGCTTCATACACTATGGTAGGTACAACCACTGTCCCATATAAATTGTGGTATGCTTGCTTGCTCTGTTTGTTATCTTGCCTGATTGCAACCGTGCTTCATGTAATGCCTCTGCATGTATAGGTGCATTGCTTCTCTGTGACGGTGGCTACCACATGTGGCGGGCAACCATTGCTGGGTACAAGCACAGCGGGTCCGATGAGGCCATCCGGTGGAGTGAAAGGTGAGGCTACACGTTGCATGTACCCCATCTTGTACATATGTACTCTAGTGGTGTTGGTATTTATGTAAGCACCGACATATATATATATAGAGGATGGGGTCATGTCGGAAGGATGTGGAAGATTTGTTCGGAATCATGAAAAGGCAATTCCGGATCTTGAGGACACCCATACTATTCAACAAGGAGAGCTCAATCAATTCCCTTTTTAAAACATGTTGTATCTTGCATAATATGTTAATGGATTGGGACGGCATCTCAGATTTAAGATGCGAAGATGACCATTGGTTAGCTAATGACAAAACTGACTCGTGCGAAATTCTTGAGAGATTACGGCAAGCCCGGGAGGAAGCCCGTGGTGCAGGCACCATGCAGTCAAGCCCCCCCCCCATTCTGCGACCGCGGTGCGGCTCTCACACGGTCACGCACAATCACACACACAGTCACACACGCACACACACACACACACACACACACACAGTCACACACACACAGTCACACACACACATACACACACACAGACATGCATAGACACACACACATGCACACACAGACATACACTGACATACATAGACACGCAGACAGTCACACGAACAGACACACTACACAGTCACACACAGACATACACAGACATACACAGACAGTCACACGAACAGACACACACACACACACACACCCACAGACAGTCACAAGAACAGACACACACAGACACAGACATACACAGTCACACACAGACACACACAGACAGTCACACGAACACACACACACACACATACACAGACACACAGTCACACACACAGACAGTCACACGAACACACACACACACACACACACACACACACAGACAGACATACACAGACAGTCACACGAACAGACACACATACACACACAGTCACACACACACATAGACACACACGGACACACACACAGACACACACAGACAGTCACACGAACAGACACACACACAGTCACACACACACACACACACACACACAGTCACACACAGACATACACAGACAGTCACACGAACAGACACACATACACACACAGTCACACACACACACATAGACACACACGGACACACACACAGACACACACAGACAGTCACACGAACAGACACACACACAGTCACACACAGTCACACACAGTCACACACAGTCACGCACACGTATGTCATTGGATCATTAAATTACTAATACCCCGCTGTTTGGTGTGCACTATCCAGCATTACCGCAACATTGTGTCGGATGATGGTTCTCGAGTTCGTCGTAATGTAGACGACGACTTCACGTCGACAGGCTCGCTCATCTGAACCGTGCAGCCAAGGGTCGAAGCTAGTTATGAAGCCTTCAGGAAACTGCTTGCAGAGCACCATGCATGGCTAGACCGTGCGGATATGCTTTTGTGGCTACACAGCTCTCGAAACATTGCATAGTTGTGGATATACTAAGTGGCAGCAGCAACACGGCATTCGCAACAAATGTAATTGATGATTACACGTCATTAACTTTGGCTTCTACCTAGTCCTCCACCTCGCCATTGCCTTCCCCCTCCTCCTCGCTCTCATTTTCACTGCTAGAAATGACATTTTCAGCAGTTGCTGCATCACTAGCTGTATCATTTATTGCACACTCTGTATACCTAGACGTGCTAGGATCACCAATGACTGCAGATCGCGGCGCGGGTGCACTTGGCTGTCGGGCGCGGTGTGCTACGAACTGTTCCTTCATGTGCAACCTATACTCCTCAACATCCGCAACAATGGCTTGCTGTTGAGCATGGTTTTGGGCTGCTATAGTGAATGCTAGAGTCAAAGAGTTTTGATAATTCATGGAAAAAAAATAGAAATGACATTTTCAGCAGTTGCTGCATCACTAGCTGTATCATTTATTGCACACTCTGTATACCTAGACGTGCTAGGATCACCAATGACTGCAGATCGCGGCGCGGGTGCACTTGGCTGTCGGGCGCGGTGTGCTACGAACTGTTCCTTCATGTGCAACCTATACTCCTCAACATCCGCAACAATGGCTTGCTGTTGAGCATGGTTTTGGGCTGCTATAGTGAATGCTAGAGTCAAAGAGTTTTGATAATTCATGGAAAAAATCTCACGCTTAATACCCCTTAACTCTCCCCTCACAGCCTTTGACGCAGGGGTGAGATTAGGAGATACCAAGTCAATCTCACCTTCATGAGTCCCAGGGTCCTTCTTCAACTTCTTGTGTTTCTTGTCGAACTGCAGCTTCTTCTTTCTTGCCTCCAGCCGGCTCTTCGCTGGGCGGTCCGCGGCCACACCCTCCCCGTCAAACGGCAGCTCCACCGCGTCCACATTTCCTCTCGCCGACGCCACGAAGGCCAGCTCCGGACGACAAGCTTCACCAGCTCGAGGCCCGTACTGCACGAAGATCTTGAACTCCACTGGCTCCCATGATTCCTTAATCGGCGGCACAACGGCGGCGTTTATGTCCAACCCTACCTCCTCCTCCGAGCAGCTGTCGTCCGCGACAGCACCAGTAGAGATCTCTGCCTTTCGCTGTTTCTTTGTCATCTTTTTCGCGTTCGGGTCTGTGAGCTGTTGGGCGCAGCTGCCGTCAGCGGTAGCACCCTCGGCGGCCTCCTTCTCGCGCTGCTTCCGGACCTTCTTTTTTGCGGCGGCATGCTGAGCGCGGAGCCTGTCAAGCTCCTTCCGGCGCTAGTAGGCGCGCTTTATTTTTTCGATTATGTCCGTCCAATGTTTTCCGGAGGGGGGGTGACCTTCACCATCCAAGAACTCGCTAGCGACCTAAAGCGGGTGGGACAAAGTCATATACAAAAAAATTCGTGTCCGGCTGTGACAAGTCTGGCAGGTGGGCAAGGCAGGCGGGTACCTCAAAGATCACGCCCGTAACTTCCGCCTTGATGTTCAGCCACCTCTCCCATATTCGCACCGAGCGCGAAGGGTGGCACCGCAACTCCACGCTTTGTTCGCCTTGTACCTTGCCCCCTCCGAAGAGGTAACGCATGCGGCCGAGCGCGAGCTCCTTGAAGAAAACTGCGGCACGCTCGCAAAGAGGCACCTCCATCCGCTTCAGTCCGCCATCGGGCGCCTCCTTCTTCGTGGGCCCCGGCTCCGAGGCGGAGAGGGACGCCTCAAGCGCAACTTGTTTCTCCGCCTCAGTCTAGTGCCAACTTCCGGCTTGCGCGGCCCCCTCTTCGGCGCGTTTGCGCCGAGGCATGTTGGGCGGACTGTGCTAGCGATGCTTGCCGGGGCTGTGGGTGGTGGGATACTGCGTAGCGATTATTTCCAGCTATAGGGGGAAGAGCCCCGCGCGCGCGACGGGATATACTGTATAATGTACTATTTTCTCGAGCCGTGTACTTCCTCCCGGTACATGGCTCTGCCGAAAAGGAACACGGCTTGGCCTTCAAGCCGTGTTGGCCAAGCCGTGTTCTTTTTTGTCCAAGCCGTGTTCCTTTTGGGCAGGGACACGGCTCGCGAGCCGTGTACCGTAATTGGAAATTTGGAATACCTGCAAAAGTGATATTTTCGGTACAGGGCTCGCGAGCCGTGTACCGCATGTCTAATTGGAATACATGCTTACCCCCGTCCTATATAGAGCGAAAAGGCACGCGTGCCGCGTGGTCCTATACGTTTTTTGTACGTGATGTTACAATTTGCACGTAGAAGTACGCCACGCGACCACGCGTGCCTTGCGTGACACGAAACGAGCTGTCACGGGCACGAAGAGGCCGTGTGACAGGCACGCGTGGTCTTTGCGTGCCCGCGTGGTCCATGTGGCCCGGGATCTAGTGAAACCTTCGTCACCCAACCCCATCCCTCACCGCCACAACCAACATGATTCCCTGAAAATCACCACAAAATAAACTTTAAAATGTAAAGGCTATAACTAGCTTCCTCTCTTCTACCCGTCGGTCGCCGATTTGGGGTCGGACGGAAGTGATCGGTTGCCCGCGCGGCGGCGCCCGCCGCTACCTTGCGGGCCACCGGCCGGCGCATACTCCCGACGCGATCTTTGGGAATCTTGCCTAGATTAACGGAAAATAAGTTAAAAAGTGCACATGGTGTGCTTCTAGGGGATGCATGGGCAGATAGTTGGTAATAATTATTATGTTGTCGCTTGTTGAAAGTCATGTAGTAGAGCGTATAAGTGCGGTGGGATGGCGCGCTCCCGTCGTTGAATTGACCGGTGCGCGCGAACCAAGACAAGGTGCGGGTATATATGGTCATAGGGTAAACGGTGGCGCTACTAAAATGCTAGCGATAATGGTATGATTCTTTCGCCATCGCGTGCCTCCGAGCCATCATGGCATACTTGCCAGTCGCTAGCGGTAGTAGTTGCGCTGCTAGATCAGGTCAACATCATAGACGACCGACCACGCGTGTTCGTGCCGCCGTGCCCACTTTGTCGTATAGGACGGCAAAATCGACAATGTACTAGCACGACAAGAAACGTACAAAAGTGCCCACGCGGCACGCGTGGCTTTTTGCTCTGTATGGGACTGCCCTTAATAAGGAATTTTTTGCCGGATTTTAGGGGGAAAAGTGGGAAAAATAGAGTGGAAACCACAAAGCATACAGTAAATCATCTGTGGCGGTTAGCCTCCTCTAGCTAAACGCTAGCACAAATCAGTTCTAATATGTCTAGTTCTCTTGTTGCAAGATGGCAAGATGTTGTTGTTGAGAGATGTTGGTGAAAAATGTCTCACTGTTGTACTTAAGCAGTACATGTTGTAAGTGAACAATGGAATTGTTAAATGGTTCTGTTACCTCCCTCTATTGCACTGGGCTTAAATAGGTTTCTGCCTAGATAGCTTACGCTTGCTTGTTGCGCTTACGTGGCAGGCGTTAGGGCTGTCTAACGTGGAGTTTTCTGAGTGCAGTGGAAGTAAGCAGTACGAACTTGTGATGTACTGCGCACTGGAACGGAGCGACAGAAAATGCAGGTTTTTTAGGCGCGTAGCACCAGGCTAAAAGGCAGCGACCTGTGGGTCGCTCGCCATTCTCTCTCGAGTAACACTGACTGGCATTCTTGCCTTCCCCTTTCCCACTTACGAGTCGGATTGATACTTGTTCCCGCTTAACTTTGTCTAGCGACTTTGTTGCCCCCTGTGCGGCCACACCACAGGTGCTACTCGTACCCGTCGGTGATTTCGAACGCGTGGATCTGGGCCAATTTCCATCCTCGGGCCTACTTTTTTATCGCGAGCGGCATTTTGTGAGGCAACGCCGTCACTCACCACAGCGGTTGGTCGCTTGAATGTTGGACCACGTCCTGCCGTGCTTCTCATGGTGACTCCATGAGGTATGCATCGTCCACCGCTGCATATGATTGGGAAGTTGCACGGCTTATAAGTGCCGATGTTGCTGCACAATAACACAGCCGCAAAGTCCCGGTACGGTCATTTCCGTTACAGGCGGGCCGGGGCCGCTAATTGATATGTCCAAATTTATTGTTCGCGAAGTTCATCTGAATATCTCTTGTTGAGCGGCAACTATCTACACGATCCTAGTGTATCGCTTGCGAGTGTCATGGTTGCACACTTGGTGAAGCGGCCACTTTCGCCCCTTTTTACTATATTATTGGGTTTTTAGACGGCGCTGCTTCTATCCGCACCTGTCGACGCCCGTTACTCCCATCCCGGCCGCGTAAATACGACGAAGCGGGTGTTCAACATATATTGGCGACTAAAGGCACGGACTTAGCGCTAGACACGCCTCGTCGGGCACCCCGGGACCAGATTAACTAGTTCATGTTGCGTGGTTCCCCATGCATACCGTCTCGTATGACGGTCTGACGTGCTTGGCCTTGGCCTAGAAATACAACACCTTTAGAGCCCTCATGTCAGCCGTACGGCTCCCTACACCCACGATACGTGGCCGCGAGTCTCAAACACACGGGTGGTATGGCGTTCCTACCCTAGGTAATGAAATACTATGTAGTGTTGTTCTGTAGTCTATTGCTTGTGCTTCGCGACAGCACTTGCGTTACGAAAATAATATCATTTTCTGGAATCACGTGTATAGTGGCGGGGTCGAGGACGTGCATGCACGTTCAGATATTTATGCGATTGTATGCTAGCACGGGTGGCGCGGGGTCGCCCGGTAGTAACGAAAGGCTTGGGGTTTGTAGGTTCTGGGGAACAAGAACCGAGCTGGTCGCTCGCGAGTGTTGCATTCCAACACTGACGGTGGTGGCTTCGAGATAGCCATGCTTATTTGGCCACCTAGTATAATTGCATATCTCCTTGGTTACCATGACATTGATCTCGATTGCGCACCGCCTAAAAATTTCTCTGTGTGATTCCGCTCTCTCCGCGCTCGACCACTTCATGTTTATTATGCGTATGTTCATCGTTTCGCGTTCGTAGCTTGATGGTAGGATAATGATCTGCTAAACGTACTCTCCGTAGCAATCATGCGGGCTCCAGCCCTCCGTGGTGTTAATATGACGAGCTGGCCAAGATGTGCCGATGTGTATTACACCCGCTTTTTCCTTATATGGACACGTGAGAATATGTGCTTTCCGTAGCATTTTTAGTGAGCTTGGCGATCCCGGATGGTTGTGATTAAGCACCAAGTGCGTCATTGATGTGAATCAATTATCACCACCTATTCTCGTGAACTTGTGGGTGACGTTTGCTTTCATCAACATTTGTTTTATACCCACGCTCGGATGTCCATCCTGTATCTTCATATTTGTGATTTACCCACTCCAATTTATTGGTGACTTTCGTAATGTGTGAAGTCTCGTAGTAGAATAGTTCGTGAACTCCTTCCATGTAGAGGACATTTGTGTGAGCCCTGTGCTTGCGGACGACACGACTCTGTGATGTCAACCACTCAGTTTTCAATAGTCCGGCGGCTATGACTGCCTATGCGGTCACTACACAGCATTATATGATTTTAACTAGTGACTAAATAGTCGGCGAATATTTTACGCTCTATGTGCCTTCCGAGTAATTAGGCGAGCCCCGCGCTCACGTGAGATCAAAGGGTATCGTTCTCACCTACGGCTTAGCTTCGCGTGACATTGCGTGGTGCATGTCAGCCTACTACTCCATGTGAGTGTTGCCCCAGCCCATTCATTTGTTCGAAGGGATGTTGTACATATGCCGTACGCTCTTATAAAGTTAATATGTGGACTCCGCTCGCGGGTGTTACGTGTCACGAATGTACACATGCGCTAAGACATGGAAGGGCTAGCCGTCCGGTGCTTGTCGCTTTATTGGGGGTTGTTGGAACTATTTACGGTGAAGTTGCCTCCACAGGGTTGCTCTGAATGAATGCGCCTTCCGCCGCGACGGCACTTGTCACGTTTTTCCACATACACATGGACGTTTGTTTGTGGGACGTGGCCCACTTTCACGGTTGTCGCTTCGCAAGGGCGTTACTTCGCCGCGCGCGTGTGTGTGTGGACATGTGTTTGCTCTTCATATTCGCAACATATTTGAATAGAGTTCGGCCCACCACACGTGGCGGCCTGTGCAATTCTGCGACCATAGTTATCCCGTGCAATTACGGCTTACGAGACTAGTGGCTACTGTGTGTACTCTTTATGTTGGCGACATGAATGGAGTAAGGCCCACCGCTGATGGTGACCTGTGAGCTCTGGCTCGGACGCATGAGATTGTTTCGTCTCGGAATTCTGCGACCTAGATTTCCATTTGCAACTATTGCGTGTGAGGCTAGTGTTTATTGCGGTTACCCTTCATGTAGCATCATGAATGGGGTTAAGCCCGCTGTTCGTGGTGACTTGTGCTTGAGCTCAGGCTCGGATGAGACGGTATCATTCGGAAATTCTGCGATCTAAATTCCCCGTTGCGATTAACGCGTTCGAAGCTAGTGGTAATCATTTTAACAACCAACCTCGCCCACAACGTACCCCTCTATAGGGCGATATATAGTCAGACCCTAATTCTGCTGTTAATCAACGTGCTTAGTACGAGTACCAAATGTAAGGCTTTATATATTCCCTTTGGGGATGTCTCCTTACGGTAGCTTGTACACATCTTTAACACTATAAGCGAGTTATTCTTGTTAATCCATGTACACTGTCATATCCTAGCCATTTAGCTAAGTGCTAGTATCTGACATTATTTATGTCCTCTAAATGGTACCTGTATCTTAGCGATATTCAGTGACTCTTTTATTGTCATCACGGCAGTACAACTGTATTGCCGTATTTTCCCTCGACAGTACAGAGTTACTAGCAGTATCTCTTCTAGATAGTTCTTTTCTAGATAGTTCTAAGAGCTTGTGTGATAAGGTTAGATAGACGGTACACGTAACCTGAGTTAACCTGTATCACTAGTAATAGTTTGGGTTAGTTAGCAGACAGCACAAGCTACAGGTTCTAAGGCTGTTTCTAGAACACCTGAGGTGTGGATATTTAAGACGGGGACTTACTGGTAGAGGTGAGAGACCGGTACGGAATAGAATTACGCCACACCCAGATTGTAAGAAACCCTGTTCCTAAGACAATCTTACTAATTCTCTATACGCTGTATAATTAGATCCATAGATTAGGTTCTACTATTAGTCTAAGGTTGCCAACTTAGCCTAACCAAAGTAGCACCTCACACGTGGTTTCGGAGCCTCAGAACAGCTAGACGAGACGAAGATGTCTAACCGAGCAGGAGAGAGACTACCAGAGGAAGTTGATGGTCGACCAGAGGGGGCGCCTTCTGGGCTGACACAGCCGACGTCGACAGATGGTAGAAGACAGACAGTGCGAGAAGGATCGAGTCCCACGATGGAGCCTATGTCGGTACACGTCACCGAGATGCTACAACGACTAAGTAACCGAGTTGACACTTTTTCGACTGAGCTATCTCAACTGCGTGACCACGTCGACAACGGTTTCAGACATTTTGAAGGACGAGTGAACAGAAGCCGAGAAACGGAGAATTTTCTTCGAGGAGAACAATTGAGATCGGAGAGGACGCGAGAGATGCCAAGCATGATGCCGAACGATGTCAAACCAGCCAAGATCAAGAGCATCGCTACGACTAACATCGACGAGCTGAGAAACTGGTTCCGACATGCACGAGGGTATCTACGGTATCACAACGTTATGTGACGAGTACAGTCTTGCAACAGTACATTGCAAGACATTGTAGAGGTACTCGTTACGGATATCAATTCGTGCTTTTCCACAGGATGGACGTATACTCGTGGGTACGTCGCTACTGCAATATTGTAATGGTGCTGATGCTACAGTACGACCAGTACCTCCCGGTACGTACAGATATGCATAATTAATCTAACCAGCCAGATGACGCGCCAGAGCGAGCTCTCCAATGCAGAAGGAGCCGCGTCGTGAGACCCAATGCTAGGCAGGCCGCATCTCGAGGCGAATGACGACGGTTGAGCAGCACCAACGCCTGACACGTAAGCGTAGCTTGCAGGCGTGATTAGTCTGGGCTGAAACCTATTTAAGCCCAGTGCAGTAGAGGGAGGTGACAGAACCTTTTAACAATTCCTTTGTTCACTTACACTAACTACTGCCCAAGTACAGCAGTGAGACATCTCTCATCAATTGCCTCTCGACAACATCAATTGCCATCTTGCAACAACAGAACTAGACAGACTAGAACAGATTTGTGTTAGCGTTTAGCTTTCAGAGGCTAACCGCCACACTGGTTTCGGAGCTCTTTGGTCGACGCACGCTTTCGTTGCTTGTTGATCTGCTCGACGTTGTTTGATTGAGTTGAGATGGCTTCTCTAGGACCCGGACATTACGTGGTTTTGATAATTCACGTCGGAGGAACTAAATCGTCGGATTTGAAGTTGGTGTTTCAACGTGAGCCTCGTTCTGGTAAAACTTGGTTCCCAGCTGGCTCTGTCTTACCTAATGAAGAGCTTGTCGACGCTGCTATTCGCGAGTTACACGAGGAGACCGGTCTTGTTCTGACATCGGATGATTTGACGCTGTTGAGTGGTGAACCTGTTAACGTTACACTACCTCAAGGACGACAACTTGTTTACGTGTACTCGGCGTCTATTCCTGTCCTGTTTGCTACGAGCAACTTACGTACACCTGCTCAGGTCGAGCAGGCTGTTTTGGAACAGTCGACAGTTAATCCGGATGGCACTTACGTCGTCCCGGAATCCATCAACATTCACGGTCTGACACTTACGCCTGCACAGACTGGGTTACTTCGTGCTAAGAAGCACAAGAGTGAATTACTTCACTTTGGTTACGTGGCTCAGTGGGAATCTTTTTATCGAGCAATGACACAACATGTTCCAGTCATGCAAGACGACACGTCTATCCCGAGACAGTTCCACATGTACCCCCGGTTTACGACGGTCGACTCTGGTTCTGTCTGGCTGCTGACTGTTGGACACATCAACCGACTGACTGGAGTAGGGCCTACAGATTTACGAGTGGGAATGCCGATGCCTACCCACAACTTGGCAGGACTATCTGTGACTCTCACGGAGACTCAGCGTAAGGCTGCTATTACTTCACCGTACCAGAATGGGCTGGTACCTAATGTTCTGGAGGATTGGCTTGAAGCGCAGCCTCAGCGTTTTATAATGCTTGGAATTACGGCTAACTCGTACGATGCAGTGTTCTGGGTTACTTCACAGTTTTCTGGACACCTTGGTGGATGGTGGTTGAACCGGAAAAATCAGCCTCCAATTCCGTCTACGTACAACGAGCTTGTTGAGGAGTTACGCAAGTCGACGTTTCTTCCGAACATTCAGGACGATGCGATTAACGCTTTGATGAACTTTATGCAGAGCAACACGATGAGTTACGCGCTTTACACTAAACAGTACAACGACTACTTACGTCGGTCTCGTCAAGACCTGACAGCTGAAGTGCAGTGTGTACGCTTCATTAATGGCCTGGCAAGCGATGCGCTCAAGAAACTGGCTAAGTCACACCGAGCTCAACTAGGATACCGGACTACGCTAGTGGAGCTGCAAAACTTTTTGAATAACGTCGTGACAGATTCGCCGGAACTGGGCAATGCGAGGTCTGCTGCTGGACCATCTGCCCAGCCTACACGCAAGCGTAACATTGAGGACCCTCTTGAGGAAGCCTCTAACGTCTGGAAACGTAACAAGGGTGGCCGTGGACGTGGCCGCGGACGTGGACGTGGAGGTGGAAACAATGGTGGACGCGGTCAGACATCTGGTCGTGAAGATTTTAATTCGCTTGCAAATGCAATGACAGCTGAGGAGCGCAAGCGACACATGGACGAGGGACTCTGCTTCAAGTGCCACAAGAAGGGACATCGTTTGTTCCAATGCCCGGAGTTCAAAGGCAAGGCACCGATGCAACCTAAGAAGCAATGATGGTGGCAAGGCTGTTCTACAAATGAACTGGAGCAGCCGGCTACATCTACTGTTCATTCTGAGACACTGTTAGCGACAGAGGTCGTCGATACACCTTCGGCATCTCCATCGACTACAGTTGCGACACCTGTAACGCAAGTAGCAGGTCGTCGTCGTCAGACTAAGCAGAGACAGAGTCGTAAACCTGTAACCAGACGTTCAGTTGATTGGAAACTGGTTGACTCAGTCTTTGACCCTCTGCATGCACGATTCAACTTCACGTTGGAGGGATGTGCTGATGATGAAGGTCTAAACTCGCACGGTGACTTACCTCACTGTTCGCCGAGTGACTCGATTCTAGACAGAGACTTGACAGGAGAACGGATGTTCATCAACCCACCCTGGGAGTTAGCTGAGCAGATTGCGCAGCATTTTGAGGATTGTCGTCGAACATCTCCGACATCTACGATGGCTGTATTTGTACTACCGAAGTGGGCGAAATTTACTCAGGTGACTAAGCACTGGAAACTTTATCAAGAATTCCCAGCAAGGACACAGCTTTTTACACGTCAGTCACTGGAGAACCCAACGCAACAGGAGGTGGTTGCTCCAGCCCCTTGGCCTGTACAGCTGTGGTTAGTTGACGCAGATTGTGCTTTTTACGACTCACCGGAATCTACAGCACCTGATCAACCCGACTCGGTACCTGTACCAACAGACGACTCGGAACAGTCCATCGCTACGCTGCAACAATTTTCCTCGCCAGCTACAGCACTACTGACTGACCTCACGGAAGCTCGCCCGTTAATTCGAACGGAGCTGACTGTGAAAACTCCTGATGGCGGACACCAAATTTCTGGATTAGTGGACTGCGCTGCGACACTTGATTTTGTGTCAGAGGACTTTGTACGACGCTTTGCTTTACAGACTCGGAAGTCTGCGAGTAAAACTCCAGTTCGACTCGCTAATGGACAACGAGTGACTTCTACGACAGTCTGCGACGTCACTTTTGAGCTGGCTCGACACGAGTTTCAACGGACTTTCTACGTTTTACGTGATTTACGTACAACTGATTTAATCCTGGGTTTACCATGGCTTGATGACGAACAGGCCTCTTTACAATTTGGTACAACCAGAATTTTTACACTGATGGACGGTACAGTTGTGGAGACTACACTCGAGGAACGACGCCCTGAGTGTCTGCTACTGTCATCTACGAAAGTTCAAAAGCTCATGCGCAAGACGCGCCGCAGCAGAGGACGTCATGCTGATTTTTACGTCATTGAACTTACGTCAGCTGCCGACCAATCAACGGACTTTCACACTGGAGAGGAACTAACAGCAGAACAACGTGACAACTTCCGGTCGTTACTTTTTGAAGACTTCCCGGAGTTACTGCAACCTGTCGACTCTCCGCCAGTAAGCCGACAGTGGGATCACCCCATTGACACAACTGGCCCGATGCGACGTCAACGTCTGAACAGATTGTCACCTCGCAGAGCGCGCTGAGCTTAATCGACAGCTTAAAGACGCAGTGGAAGCTGGGTTGATACGCCCCAGCTACAGTGAGTTCGGCTCGCCAATTCTTTTTGTGCGAAAGGCTGATGGCTCGCTACGTCTGTGCATTGACTACCGCGGTCTTAACGAGGTTACGCGTAAAGATGCTTACCCGCTACCGCGTGTGGATGACACCCTGGACGAACTTAAGGACGCGAATTTTTACACACACCTCGACCTCGCTTCTGGATTCTGGCAAGTTCGAGTGCGTGATCAAGACGTTCACAAGACGGCTTTTCAGACCCCTGATGGCTTAATGGAATGGGTCGCCATGCCTTTTGGACTGTGCAACGCACCAGCTACATTTCAGAGGATGATGAACGACATTCTTCGCGACTTTTTACATAAGTTCGTGACATTCTACCTGGACGACGTCTGTATCTACAGTCGAACTCTGGAAGAGCACTTGGAACACCTGCGTCTAGTGCTACAGCGATTCAAGGAGGAAGGGCTGAAATTACGCCTTAAGAAATGCTTCTTCGGATTGCAAGAAATGGAGTATATGGGCTACACTGTGTCAGCCGGTAAAATTTCGGTTTCCACAAAGAAAGTCGAGGCCGTTGCAGACTGGCCAGTGCCCAAGACGCAGAAGGAGGTTCGCAGTTTCGTACAGTTCTGCAACTTCTATGCGAGATTTATACACCATTTTAGCGACCTTACGGCTCCATTGACGGACTTACTGCGGAAGTCCCAGCCACAGAAGGTTACGCTGACGCCTGCATGTTTGGAAGCCTTCGAGACTCTCAAGTTACGGCTCATTTCCGCGCCATGCCTGATCCTTCCGGAGGTCAGCTCGGACGCGACGTTCACCGTAGCTACAGATGCTTCAACAGTGGGGATTGCAGCAGTCCTGTTGCAAGACCAAGGAGGCGGTCTTCAACCAGTCTCTTACTGGGCGCGTAAGCTGAATCCTGCAGTTTCGGCTCCACGCCATCGCATGCTGCTGGTGCTTCCATTCCTGCTGCCACGGCAGGCTGTCCAAGCAGCTGCTCCTGTAGCTCTCCGCTCCTGCTGCCCCTTAACTCCCCAGCTCCTCGAAGCAGTGCCACCAAAATACTCCCTTCCCCTCTCCTGCTCTCCATGCCCATGCCTGCTGCCGCTGCTGTCTCTTCCTCGGGGATGTTGTTCCTGTAAGGAACATGACTATTGCAGGCGACCTCCAACTCACCTTCCGTGCTCGTTGCCCCTCCGTATGCTCCTTCATAAACAGAAATAGCTCCCTCCACACCCCCCCACCTCTGCCCGTTCCTCCTGCAACGGATCACCCCGTTGTATAGCCACCGTCGCTGCTTGCCGGCGTACCGCAGCAGCCTCCTTGCGAGCGGCGACGCGTTGCTGACGCTCAGCGGCCTCGCGAGCCCCGCGAATGCCTACGAAAAGAAAATTATGTACACGTCAAAAAACAAGAGACATCAAACATAACTCAATATTACGAAGGGGGAGGCTTTCAGAGAAATACAATTGCATAAGTGAGGTGGCGGCGACTAACCTGTCCTGCTGTAAGTCAGCTTCGGATGTTCCCGTCGATACCCTGCACGTTCGGGCAGGAAAAGGACGTCGGGGGCTTTCCACGACGCCACTACTTTCCTCAACGACTTGGTGAAGAAACCGCTGAAGGCCTCACTAAGCACCAGTTTTTTAATGCAGTATTTTACATACGCCTGCGCAGCAGTTCACAGCAATCACTAAGCGAGAAAGTACCTACATACGCCCGCAAAAACCCAAACGTCCTGAAGAGTCACGCCGGCGGTTTAAATATAAAATATACAGCGACGATGACACACATTAAGAAAAATAATCCAGTACACAACCCCACTTCTACTACTACACCGAGGAGACGTCGGACATAAACGGAAAGCGGGAAGGGATAAAAAGAGCATATGATTACCTCCCAATCATTGTAGGGCGGAAGGATTGCCCAACGTCCACCGTAGAACCACACATCTTCCGACGGCATAGGCTGTGTGTTTTCAGCGAACCCCAGGTGCGCGCCCCTCGCCGACATCACTGTAGCGGTCGAGAAGACCACGGCCAGCCTATAAGCCCTCTTCCCTGAGGCTAGATATGTAGTTGCGTGCAGCTCCACAGTCACAGGGGGCAGCATAACCGCTATTGCCCCTGCTTTCTCCTTTTTACTGTCCGGAGACGGTATTAGACTGGCGCGACATCAACAGCAACAACAGATAAGTATTTATAGCGGCTGGATATAAATAAAGTCCATAATGGCAGTAGCAGGGGGGCAATTATAATATAAATATCCGCGACAAGTCGTGATATGCATCGCACGGTGATACAGATGACATGCCACAACAGCAAGCAAGGCGACCCTGAGCAAAATCACATTCAGCAAGACAGCAGACAGCAAGACAATGCTCACGCGCGGGTCTGACGACGAGGGACGCACACAACGTTCTTGAAGCCGAGGCTCCCGACATGCGAAACGTCCTGGAAGCTCGCCAGCCGAGAAACTTCCCTGTACCGACGTAGGATTATTCAATCCCGCACATCTACACTATTCTGTCTTAACGCAACCACTGCATGTGCTACTATTCACTTCAGGGTGGTCCGCTGTAAGGATGTCATGCGAGCATCCGTAATATATTTGCTTACTCTAACACGATAATAATGAGTTGCCGCCTGCTGATGGGCAGGGCTGTAGGCGTACAACTCACCTGATGAGATTAAACTGCCAGCACCTGACTCTGGTCTTGACCCCGCGCTTGGGTTTCGTTGTGGTCTTGTCTTTCCACTGGCTGGGCCCGTAGGACTTATTCCAATCCGGTTGGCCTGGACACGCGTTCTCGTCCTCGTAGAACGCATCTACGTAGCGAACCAGATCCTCCGCAAGCGACTCACTGGCCTAGCTCAGTGTCACAATGTCTCTGGAAAGCGGCACCGCCCTTCCTACAGCTTTCCTTAGACTTTGCCGCAGGGCCATCCATTGGGAGTGGTGAGACGGTTGATCAGTCATTATTGGTTTGTCTCCGATACGAGATGAGAGACGGGAAGCGAATACACAAAAGAAGCTGCTATCCGCGATGACTGATGTACATCAGTCGTAGAGCGCTGACCACGATCACTAGCCGCAATAGATACATTTAATAAGTACTATAATCAGGCTAGTACGGGATAATATGGTAATAATAGGTAAATAGTAGTTGATAGAATATCCCATAAAATATGCTCCGACGGGTAACAATCTGTCTTTGGCGCCCTTTCTGGGGCGGATGGCGTACATTACGAATGTTTGTCGAGTGTAGAAGTGACAGCTAGGCGTTATGTTGATTATAGTACTTGGCGTCCCCAAGTTTCCCATTTTCCTGAGCGTGGTAACACTTACTCTGCGTACGACTTAGAAGCTTTGGCTGTATGCGAAGCTGTCAAGCATTGGAGGTGCTATCTTGAAGGCTGTTCTAAGTTCCTTGTCGTAACAGACCACGACACACTGCGACATCCGCTCAGGCAACCGAACAACAGGCTGAACAAGCGGCAAGCAAGATACCTGCGGGATTTGCAACCGTTTGTGGGCTCGATGACACTTGCATATCGCAAGGGAGCTCTGAACGAAGCTGACCCGTTAAGCCGGCGTCCAGACTTCGTACCTCAGGCCACAGTACCCTTATTTTGGGATGGCGAGGTTCCGTCAGATCGAGAATTACGACGGAAGTCCCAGCTGCTGTTTGAAGACGCACAGTTAAATTCACTGACTGTTGACGCGTTGCAGCTGAGCCCTGAGTTCGCTGATCTCATTCGCGAGGGGTTCTCACGAGATTCGTTTCATGGGGACGATGGTGAGTGGACAAAAGACAGCCGGATAGAAGCCAGAGATGGGTACTTTTGGCGTCTCAATCGCCTCTGTATTCCACAGAACTCTGAGCTCCGACTGAGATTGATCACAGAGCTGCACGAAAGTTCGTCAGCTGGTCACAGAGGAGTTGCTAGCACTCTTGCTAAAGCACTCGACAGATTCTGGTGGAAACGAATCCGCCAAGACGTGAAAGATTTTTGTGAACGCTGCGTCGTGTGCCGACGAGCGAAGATTCGACCGCAGATGGCTGCGACTCTTTACCCATTACTTGTTCCACCCAGACCGTGGCACACAATTGGTCTTGACTACCTGACACACTTGCCTGAGAGCAACGGCTTTAACATTGTGCTGATTGTAGTAGACCATCTAACTCGAATGGCCCATTTTCTGCCATGTACAGAGTCGATTACTGCCGAAGAAACTGCTACTTTGTTTTTACAGGGAGTCTACCGCTTACATGGACTACCCCGTGTGCTGATCAGCGACCGCGACCCGAAATTTGTCAGCGCTTTCTGGCAGACACTTTGGAGACGCCTTGGAACGCGACTGAACATGTCTACCAGCCGACACCCAAAAACAGATGGACTGACAGAACGCGTGAACAGCACGTTTCAGCAGCTTCTTCGTTGCTTCTGTTGCTATGATGGCTCCAACTGGTCGACACTTTTACCGCAAGTGGAGTTTGCGTACAACGCTTCGCGTGCACTCGGAATTGAGCACACGCCGTTCGAGGCTAACTTTGGCTTTTCTCCTGAGGAGCCTCCTGACCTACTCTTCAGCATGCGACCATCAATTCCAATTTCGCAAGACGCAACAGAACGGTTAAGATTGTTACAGGAAGTACACAGCTTGGTACGCTCAGTGTTACAGCTACATAAGGACGAGATGCAAGCACGCACAGAACCGTCTACAGCGCCACACTTCGCTAAGGGAGACAAGGTGTCAGTCGTCACAGCAAATCTTTTTCTACGAGGACAACCAAACAGGAAACTCAGAGACAGACAGCTCGGCCCTTTTTCAGTGGAGGAGCAGATTGGAAAACACAGTTACAGATTGAAACTACCAGCGACAGTACGCTTACACCCTGTGTTCCACGTTAATAACTTACGACCCTGCTCTACTGCTCCACTACGACCAGCTGTTCCTGTGACTGTACCTGAAGGAGACGATGAGGAGTTTGACGTCTCACACATTTCTACTGTGTGCATCAAGTCGCTACCTGGGCGACGAGGCAAATATTTGCTCTTCATGACGCACTTCAGTGATGACGACATTCCACCCGTCTGGCACCGGTTGAACGAGGTGCATCGAACAATTGCGTTACAAGATTTCTTGGAGACGCCACAATGGCGCAAGTTCGCCAAGACTCAGGCGTACATTGACTTCATGCACGCTCACCCAGCGCGCATTCCTGAGTCCCAGTAACTGCTTCAGTAAAGGAGCCAAGAACCACGGAGGTCTGCCTCGCGGCGGCCTCATTGATCTGTCAAGAGGGGGAGGGTACGAGTGTGACGAGTACAGTCCTGCAACAGTACATTGCAAGACATTGTACAGGTACTCGTTACGGATATCAATTCGTGCTTTTCCACAGGATGGACGTATACTCGTGGGTACGTCGCTACTGCAATATTGTAATGGTGCTGATGCTACAGTACGACCAGTACCTCCCGGTACGTACAGATATGCATAATTAATCTAACCAGCCAGATGACGCGCCAGAGCGAGCTCTCCAATGCAGAAGGAGCCGCGTCGTGAGACCCAATGCTAGGCAGGCCGCATCTCGAGGCGAATGACGACGGTTGAGCAGCACCAACGCCTGACACGTAAGCGTAGCTTGCAGGCGTGATTAGTCTGGGCTGAAACCTATTTAAGCCCAGTGCAGTAGAGGGAGGTGACAGAACCGCCACAGTTAACCCTGAAGAGCAAAGAGGAGTGTACTGGGTATCTGGCTTTCTGGAAGGACCACTATCGAAGTGGTGGTACTCCCAAGTTGCGCAGACTGGAGATGAAGTCGGTGGAGGATTTTCCGGAGTTTCTGAGATGGAGAAATCCTTAATTCAGGAATTCTGCGGAAGAACACCGGCGGAACAAGCGAGATTGAATTTGGACAAAGCGAGACAGAAAACCACGGTCCTGAAGTACGCGAACTATTTTCGAGAACAATTATTGGAGCTTCCTCACCGTCACGAAGAAGATAACGTACATGATTTCCAGCGCGGTTTGAGACCCTCGATTTGAGACGACCCAACGCTCGACAGGCCGACTGAACGCCATCGAAGAAGACAACGACTTTTCAGAGGCAGTGGAGGAGATCGACAGTGAGTCGGAGGAAGATTCGCATGGCGCGACCGAAGAAAAGCCGCGGGAGCTGTACGAGATTAGACGCCTCACTCAAGAGGAGGTCGACAGATTTAAGAAGGAGGGCAAGTGCTTCATTTGCCACAAGAAGGGACACATCGCTATCGACTGCCCAGACAGAAAGAACAAGAAGAATGACAGAACGAGGAAATCCCGGCCGGGAAAGTGAGACCTGAGTCGGCAGCTCGCGGCAAGCTGCAGGATGAGGTTTCGTCTCCTACAGCGACTCAGGAAGAGACCAGAACAGAAGAAGTACGAGACCCGTTACCTCAAACGACATTGAGGCCAGTCTTTAGGAGCAAGGACTTTAGCGACTGGATGATGAATAGGGAGTATTTCCTGAAGTACTCTCAGACCTACGGACCTTTCGACTTAGATGGAGCTAGCGATAATGACGGCCTTAATTCTCAAGTGGCGGAGGATTTTTGCTGTCCGGCGCGCCCGTTTCAGGAGAGAGATTTACAGAAGTACCGGAGAATTTGGCTAAATGCGCCATTTAATGAATTGGAAGATTTTTTGGGCCATTATTTGCGGAGTAAACTGCTTCATCCCCATCTGCGAGCGGTTATAGTGGTTCCAAAATGGAGGGCAAAACCATGGTTCAAGCTGCTGCGAAATTTCCGACTTGTCGACGAGCTGGCGGCGAAAGAACATGTGTTTACCTGCCCCACGAACGATGGAATAGAAGGAAGAAGGCAAGATGTTGGACCGACAAGATGGACGACGCAAGTCTACGTCGACGACACCGATCGAGTTCGATTTCTGCCTCAGAATCTACAGAATCCCCCGAAGACCTACTGGACTCACTCGACGACTCTTGTTACCGATGGCCGACGAGTGTTACTAGCGAAAGAGGACACTGGCATGGTCTGGTTTCCTGGTGGCAAACAGGAGATTGAAGACGCGACCCCGGAATACACAGCAGTGCGAGCTCTTACGGAGACAACTGGATTTAAGGTGAGCGAAACAAATTTACGCCTTTTAGGGACGGAGTCTTCCGGACAAAATAAGCACTACGTGTATATCGCTCGCGTTCGACCCGGATCGATACCGGACGCTACGTCAACTTCTTCGGCAGTATGGGCTACCTGGAAGGAATTAATTTCGGCACGGCGTACGGGTTATCTAGTCTGTGGAGAACAGCAGTTCCCTCTTCGTTACGAGACTTTTGGGAAACCGATCGACGGGTGGATGAACAAGAACGTCCGACTAGAAGACAGTGTTCCTGCGACGCTACATGTATCCACAACCCAGTCTGGAACAAGTCTGTTAGTGTTGGGAGGCACCTTACGCGGACATCGATGCCGTATTTTGGTTGACTCTGGCGCTTCGGAAAATTTCTGCAAGGCTGAGTGGGTACGGGAGCATCACATCCCGACGGTTACTGGAGAGAAATACCGGATAAAATTGGCAGATGGTAGTACAACTACGACTCGCCAGCGACTACGGAATGAAGTGCTCACAGTAGGGACCCTGGACATACGTCTGGACGCAATTACGACAGAACTGGATAAATTCGACATCATCCTCGGTCAACCTTGGTTACAAGCCGTCAACCCGGATATAGATTGGTCTACTAAAACGATTCGCGACCGTAAAACTGGCGAAGCTATGGTGTCTGGCGACGAGTACACCGTACCTGTGACAGTACATCACTTGGAGGCGGATGCGATGGCAAAGCTGCTTAGACAACAACCAGCAGACCTCTTCGTGATTGGACTACGAGAAGTACAGGACGCGGTCGACGACATCAACACTGATCAACAACCTGAGTGGACGACTTCGTTACGAGATTCCCTGAATGAGTTTACGGACATTATCAAGGAGCCTGACGGTCTACCGCCAACTCGCGAGTGTGACTTTGAAATTAATTTGGAGTGCGATGAACCACCCAAGGAGCGAACGTACCGTATGTCACCAGCAGAACTCCGGGAGGTTCAAGTACAGTTGCAAGACTTACTCGCAAAAGGCTGGATTCGTCCGTCTAAATCTCCGTACGGTGCCCCGATTTTATTTGTACGCAAGAAGGATGGTACCATGCGTATGTGCGTAGACTACCGGAAACTCAACGACCTCACGAGGAAAGACCGAACACCGTTACCCCGGATTGATGAGTTACTCGACTCGCTATATGGGGCTCACTATTTCAGCACGCTGGACCTGTATAAAGGCTATCATCAAGTTCGAGTCAAGGAGCGCGACATACATAAGACAGCATTCCGAACTCATTACGGATTGTTCGAATACTGCGTTCTACCCTTTGGACTTTGTAATGCCCCAGCTGGATTCCAAGCGATGATGAATCGAGTTTTGGCCCCGTATCTTGGCAAGTTCTGCGTGGTATATTTGGACGACGTGTTGATCTACAGTAAGACGGCCGACGAACACCTCGAGCATATTCGACTCGTGTTACGAGAGCTGCAGCGACACCAGTTGCATATCAAACTCTCTAAGTGTTACTTCGGACGATCGAGCGTCAATTTTCTTGGGCATGTGGTGGAAGCTGGACAGATCCGAATGGACCCCGACAAGGTTGAGGCAGTACAGAATTGGCCCCGACCGAAATCTGTGACTGAAGTACGTGGATTTCTGGGACTTGCTGGATATTACCGGAGGTTTATCAACCAATTCGCAACCCTAGCAACCCCATTAACGGACCTGACCAAGAAGACACCGGAATTTCGCTGGACTCCTCAAGCCGAGTCAGCATTCGAGCAAATTAAAGACGCGATGGTACGTGCACCAGTACTGGTAATTCCTGACACTTCTCCTAATGCAAGGTACACACTGTACACAGATGCTTCTGGATTTGCAGTAGGAGCTGTGTTGTTACAAGACCAAGGTATTGGATTACAACCTGTTGCGTACCATGCTCGAAGGATGAACAAGCATGAGGTACACTATCCTGTCCACGAACAAGAGCTACTGGCAGTTCGCGACGCTCTACTGAAGTTCCGTTGCTACTTAGATGGCGCGGCGGGATTTACAGTAATTACGGACCACGACACGTTGCGACACTTCTTTCGGCAGCGCGATTTGTCTACTCGACAGGTGCGATGGCTTCAAGTTCTAGCACCTTACCAGCGACAGATGGACATCGTATACAAGAAGGGAGCAGTCAACCAGGCAGACGCTCTGTCTCGCCGACCTGACCTGAAGGACTCATTACAGAAGCTGCAACTGTTACGCGATTGGACCAACGACGAAGCAGAATGCGAGTTACACGCGCAGATTTTTTCCCTGGAATCCCGGTTACATCCTGACTCTGGACTTCATGCGGAAATCAAAAGCGCTTACGATTCGGACAAATATCTGCTTACCCGGAAATCTCTGCCTACCTGGCTGGTACGTCAATCTAATGGACTCTTGTACGCCTACGGAACAAGACTGTATGTTCCGAACGTCTCTACATTGCGATCAAGAGTACTGTACGAACTACACGACGCACCGACCGCGGGACACCCTGGTATTATTCGACTATTGGCAGCAGTAACCCGGACGTTTTGGTGGCCTAACATGAAGCGGACAGTACAACACTATGTACGCAGCTGTGTTACCTGTCAACGCAACAAGGCAGCGCGACACAAGCCTTATGGACTCCTTCAATCGCATGAGGTACCGACCAGGCCCTTTGAGCATGTATCGCTTGACCTGATTACGGACCTTCCTGAGTGCGATGGGTATGATGCTGTGGTGGTATTCGTCTGTATGCTTACGAAACGGACGATTGTCGAGCCAATTACGAAAACGATTACAGCGGAACAATTAGCAAAAATTATGCACCGCGCTGTTTTTCGGCATTTTGGCTTACCACGGAAATTAATATCCGATCGAGATCCCCGGTTTATGAGCGACTTCTGGCAAACCCTATTTAGGGCTGTTGGCACCAAGCTTAATATCTCTACGAGCTATCACCCCCAGACAGATGGCCAAACTGAACGAGTAAACCAGACATGGGAGCAAGTCATACGATGCTATGTGCACCCCTTGCACGACGACTGGGTTCAACACCTTACCAACGTGGAGTTCGCGATCAACGCAGCGGTTTCTACGTCAACGACTATGTCTCCATTTAAGGCGACGCTAGGATTTGAGCCGACATCTCCAACGACGGCTACATTTGAAGATAACGAGCCTAGCCGTACTTTACCGGAGCAAGTGAAGATTCTGGTCGAGATGCACAGATTTGCCCACGACTGCGTCAAAGCAGCCCAGGCACACATGCAAGACGCTGCAAATCGGCACCGGTTACCAGTACCTTTTACAGTTGGCGACAAGGTTAAGCTCAAGGCGACAAATCTACGGTTTGTACAACAGCCATGTTCTAAACTACGCGACCGCTACATTGGACCGTTTCTCATTACGGAGGAAGTTTCCCCGGTTGCATTTCGGCTTAAGCTACCCCCTGGAGTACGGATTCACGATGTTGTACATGCCAGTCTACTGGAAAAATGGAATTCAGAACCAGAACAGGCCAACAGTGCGCAGCCAATTCCGATTGTGCACGATGCGAAGCGATTTGAAGTCGACAAAATACTCGACGTGGCTTTTAACTCCAATGGCACGGGACTTTTGTTTAAGGTCCGCTGGGCAGCACCGTTCAACGTACCTAGCGAGGACACTTGGGAACCCATGCGAGGAGTCAACCACTTAAGCATCTTTTCCGAATTTCTTCGAACGGATGTTTATCGAGAATTTTCTGGCACCCCTGACTTTGTCAGATTTCGCAATCGCTGGCCTGCAAGAACCCCCAAGAAACCAAGACCCTGAGTACTGCACAGCGAGGACGCTGGTGCTTAAGGAGGGGAGAGTGTCATATCCTAGCCATTTAGCTAAGTGCTAGTATCTGACATTATTTATTTCCTCTAAATGGTACCTGTATCTTAGCGATATTCAGTGACTCTTTTATTGTCATCACGGCAGTACAACTGTATCGCCGTATTTTCCCTCGACAGTACAGAGTTACTAGCAGTATCTCTTCTAGATAGTTCTTTTCTAGATAGTTCTAAGAGCTTGTGTGATAAGGTTAGATAGACGGTACATGTAACCTGAGTTAACCTGTATCACTAGTAATAGTTTGGTTTAGTTAGCAGACAGCACAAGCTACAGGTTCTAAGGCTGTTTCTAGAACACCTGAGGTGTGGATATTTAAGACGGGGACTTACTGGTAGAGGTGAGAGACCGGTACAGAATAGAATTACGCCACACCCAGATTGTAAGAAACCATGTTCCTAAGACAATCTTACTAATTCTCTCTACGCTGTATAATTAGATCCGGAGATTAGGTTCTACTATTAGTCTAAGGTTGCCAACTTAGCCTAACCAAAGTAGCACCTCACATACACACGGAATGGCATGAAGGGGGATAGAACCGCCGCTTCCCGGAACGGAGGTGTACGCCTTATCCAAGTACCGCCAAAAGTCGGTACCCGATAGGAACATATTGTGTATATGAACTCATCGCATCGCATCGCGACTGAGCGGCGAACACCTATAGCGAACACCTATAGGTGGAGGGCCAAGACTCCCCCGGAGTCTAGCGTACACATGTGTCCATTAGAAGCCCTACGGAGGGATATGTAAACACTCCCCCTTAATGGACAAACTCCGGCCGGTGCCCTAGTAAACCCCGCGTAAACGCGGAGGGCCCATAACCTGTTAATCCATGTACACACGGAATGGCATGAAGGGGGATAGAACCGCCGCTTCCCGGAACGGAGGTGTACGCCTTATCCAAGTACCGCCAAAAGTCGGTACCCGATAGGAACATATTGTGTATATGAACCCATCGCATCGCATCGCGACTGAGCGACGAACACCTATAGCGAACACCTATAGGTGGAGGGCCAAGACTCCCCCGGAGTCTAGCGTACACATGTGTCCATTGAAAGCCCTACGGAGGGATATGTAAACAATTCTCTCTACATTTTCTTGAAGCAAGGTAGAGCAAGCCCGCACTGTCGCGGCGTCACAAGAAGTTCCGGCATGGATGGGACTGTATCATCCGGTAGGCATGAAAACTATGCTACCCCGTGTAATTAAACACATGCAAGGACACTCTAATTGTGTTGTTTTCTCTACATGTTCGTGATACATGGTAGAGCCAGACCGCTCTGACGCGGCGTCTGAAGAAGCTCCGGCTTGGATGAGACCGTATCATCTGGTAGGCCTGCGAACTAGGCTACCTCGTGTAGTTTAACGCATGTAAGGCTATCTGTAACACTCGAACTGTGTTGTTTTCTCTGCATGTTCGTGATACATGGTAGAGCCAGACCGCTCTGACGCGGCGTCTGCAGAACTCCGATTAGATAATAAGACCGTATCATAATATAGTAGGCATGCGAACCAAGCTACCCCGTGTAGTGGAATACCGCTGAGGCTAATGGCCCACGTGCCAAGTTTGTGCTAGGATTGACGTATAACTGTTAATCACTTGAACCTTGTCAATTGCAAGCTGGAATGCCCACCTGCTACGGTAGTACACAACAATAAATCTATAGATTGTTGCAGAACCACGGTTATAAGACACGCGTAGAAACTAAGGCTCTTATGAAACCAACATGCAGAGCCTATCTCGTCTCATGCTCTGGTGATACTAGTAAGCTTGCTGCGATGTTTACTCTTCACGTTCTTACTCATGAATGGAGTCGGGCCCACCTCATATGGTTCCTTCATAGAGCGTAGGCTCTTGTGATACTAGTAGTGAGATGGTTGCGATAGTTGTTCTTCACGTTCGTACACGTAAATGAAGGCAAGCCCACCTGATCTGGTTCCCTTAAAGACCTTAAAACGTAAACATAATAATCTCTCTGTAGATGCATATAGAGGCCACCCAGTCCACGGTTGTGATGTGTCGTTTACACCCGGTGTACGCGCGCAACAGGCTGCTATGGCGGCACGCGCTAGCCCCGGTGGCGGTCCACGTCCCAATCGTGTATGCGCTCCTCATGGACGTTGTAGCCGTATCGCAAATTCACATGTCCCTTGTCGCCATGACGGCGCTTTCAAAGGTGGCGCTTAGAGCGCGTCCCTCTTCGCACCTAAACAATACTAAGCCCCGTCCATCTCGCACTTATACGGGGCGATTGACAATAAGAACCATGCTTACCCAACAAGTGAGTTGTCGTATCAGGTCATGCCTGATTACATGGTGTAGTGCATAGAAAACCGTCGTCTTCTATCCACAGACGCGGCATGCCTAGCATTGGGTTTCACGACGCGGCTCCTTCTACATCGAAGAACTCGCTTAGGCGCGTCTTCTGGCTAGTTAGATTAACTATGCGTATCTGTACGTACCGGGAGGTACTGGTCGTATTGTAGCATCAATAACCCTTATGAATATTGCAGTAGCGACGTACCCACGTTTGTACGTCCGTCCGATGGAAAAGCACGAATTGGAATTAGTAACGAGTACATGTACAATGTCTTGTAATGTACTATTGCACGACTGTACTCGTCACACTCGTACCCTCCTCCTCTTGACAGATCAATGAGGCCGCCGCGAGGCAGACCTCCGTGGTCTAAGCTCCTTTACTGAAGCAGTTACTGGGACTCAGGAATGCGCGATGGATGAGCGTGCATGAAGTCAATGTACGTCTTGGCAAAACCTGAGTCTTGGCAAACTTGTGCCATTGGGGCGTCTCCAAGAAATCTTGTAACGTTGTTGTCCGGTGTACTTCGTTCAACCGGTGCCAGACAGGTTGAATGTCGTCATCACTGAAGTGTGTCATGAAGAGTAGGTATTTTCCTCGTCGCCCAGGTAGCGACTTGATGCACACAACAGAGATGTGTGAGACATCAGACTCCTCATCGTCTCCTTCAGGTACAGTTACCGGGACAGCTGGTCGTTGTGGAGCGGTAGAGCAGGGTCGTAAATTTTTGACATGAAACACAAGGTGTAAGCGTACTGTCGCTGGAAGTTTCAATATGTAACTGTGTTTCCCAATCTGCTCTTCCACTGAAAAAGGACCAAGCTGTCTGTCTCTGAGTTTCCGGTTCGGTTGTCCACGTAGAAAAAGGTTTGTTGTGACGACTGACACCATGTCTCCTCTGGCGAAGTGTGGCGCTGTAGACGGTTCTGTGTGCGCTTGCATCTCGTCTTTGTGTAGCTTTAACATTGAGCGTACCAGAGTATGTACGTCCTGTAACAATTTCAACCGTTTTGTTGCGTCTTGCGAAACTGGAATCGATGGTCGCATGCTAAACAACAGGTCATGAGGCTCTCCAAGAGTGAATCCAAAATTAGCCTCAAACGGTGTGTGCTCAATTCCGAGTGCACGCGAAGCGTTGTACGCAAATTCCACTTGCGGGAGTAGTGTTCTCCAATCAGAGCCATCATAGCAACAGAAGCAACGAAGAAGCTGTTGAAACGTGATGTTCACGCGCTCTGTTAACCCGTCCGTTTCTAAATGTCGACTGGAAGACATGTTCAGGCGCGTTCCAAGGCGTCTCCAAAGTGTCTGCCAGAAGGCACTGACGAATTTCGGGTCGCGGTCGCTAAACAGCACACGGGGCAGTCCATGTAAACGGTAGACTCCCTGTAAAAACAAAGTTGCAGTTTCTTCGGCAGTAATCGACTCTGTACATGGCAGAAAATGGGCCATTCGAGTTAGATGGTCTACTACAATCAGCACAATGTTAAAGCCATTGCTCTCAGGTAAGTGTGTCACGTAGTCAAGACCAACTGTATGCCACGGTCTTGGTGGAACAGGTAATGGGTAAAGAGCCGCAGCCATCTGCGGTCGAGTCTTTGCTCGTCGACATACGACGCAGCGTTCACAAAAATCTTTCACATCTTGGCGAATTCGTTTCCACCAGAATCTGTCGAGTGCTTCAACAAGAGTGCTAGCAACTCCTTTGTGACCAGCTGACGAACTTTCGTGCAGCTCTGTGATCAATCTCAGTCGGAGCTCAGA
This sequence comes from Tetraselmis chui, assembly GCA_026401115.1. Taxonomy (NCBI): domain Eukaryota; kingdom Viridiplantae; phylum Chlorophyta; class Chlorodendrophyceae; order Chlorodendrales; family Chlorodendraceae; genus Tetraselmis; species Tetraselmis chui. The sequence goes on from JAPMLY010000074.1 coordinate 280,070, forward strand.
GTTCTGTGGAGTACAGAGGCGATCGAGGCGCCAAAAGTATCTGTCTCCGGCTTCAATCCGGCTGTCTTTCGTCCACTCACCCTCGTCCCCATAAAACGAGTCTAGGGAGTACCCCTCGCGAATGAGATCAGCGAACTCAGAGCTCAGCTGCAACGCGTTAACAATCAGTAAATTTAACTTCGCGTCTTCAAACAGCAGCTGGGACTTCCGTCGTAATTCTCGATCTGACAGAACCTCGCCATCCCAAAATAATGGAATTGTGGCCTGAGGTACGAAGTCTGGACGCCGGCTTAACGGGTCAGCTTCGTTCAGAGCTCCCTTGCGATATGCAAGTGTCATCGAGCCCACAAACGGTTGCAAATCCCGCAGGTATCTTGCTTGCCGCTTGTTCAGCCTGTTGTTCGGTTGCTTGAGCAGATGGCGCAGTGTGTCGTGGTCTGTTACGACAAGGAATTTAGAGCATCCTTCAAGATAGCACCTCCAATGCTTGACAGCTTCGCATACGGCCAAAGCTTCTAAGTCATACGCAGAGTAAGTGTTACCACGCTCAGCTGGATTCAGCTTACGCGCCCAATAAGAGACTAGTTGAAGACCTCCTCCTTGGTCTTGCGACAGGACTGCTGCAATCCCCACTGTCGAAGCATTTGTAGCTACGGTGAACGTCGCGTCCGAGCCGACCTCCGGAAGGATCAAACATGGCGCGGAATTGAGCCGTAACTTGAGAGTCTCAAAGGCTACCAAACAGGCAGGCGTCAGCGTAACCTCCTGTGGCTGTGACTTCCGCAGTAAGTCCGTCAATGGAGCCGTAAGGTCGCTGAAGTGATGAATAAATCTGGCATAGAAGTTGCAGAACTGTACGAAACTGTGAACTTCCTTCTGCGTCTTGGGCATTGGCCAGTCTGCAACGGCCTCGACTTTCGTTGTGGAAACCGAAATTTTACCAGTGGACACAGTGTATCCCATATACTCCATCTCTTGCATGCCGAAGAAGCATTTCTTAAGGCGTAACTTCAGCCCTTCCTCCTTGAATCGTTGTAAAACGAGACGCAGGTGCTCCAGGTGTTCCTCCAGAGTTCAACTGTAAATGCAAACGTCATCGAGGTAGATAGTAACGAACTTATGTAAAAAGTCGCGAAGTATGTCATTCATCATCCTATGAAATGTAGCCGGTGCATTGCACATGCCAAACGGCATGGCGACCCATTGCATTAAGCCATCATGTGTCTGAAATGCCGTCTTGTGGATGTCGTGATCACGCACACGTACTTGCCAGAAGCCAGAAGCAAGGTCAAGGTGTGTGTAAAAATTCGCGTCCTTAAGTTCGTCGAGAGAGTGTCATCCACACGCGGAAGTGGGTAAGCATCTTTACGCGTAACCTCATTAAGGCCACGGTAGTCAGTGCACATACGTAGCGAGCCAACAGCTTTCCGCACAAAAAGAATCGGCGAGCCGAACTCACTGTAGCTGGGACGGATCAGACCAGCCTCCACGGCGTCTTTGAGCTGTCGATTTAGTTCATCGCGCTCTGCAAGTGACAATCTATTCAGCCGTTGGCGTCGCATCGGGCCAGTTGTTTCAATGGGATGATCCCACTATCGGCTTACATGTGGAGAGTCGACAGGTTGCAATAACTCCGGGAAGTCATCGTAGAGTAACGACCGGAAGTTGTCACGTTGTTATGCAGTTAGCTCCTCACTAGTGTGAAAGTGAGTTGGTTGTTTGGCGGCTGACGTAAGTTCAATGACGTAAAATTCAGCGTGACGTCCTTTGCTGCGGCGCGTCTTGCGCATGAGTTTCTGAACTTTAGTCGACGACAACATCAGACACTCAGGGGCGTCGTTCCTCGAGTGTAGTTTCCACTGCTGTGCCATCCATTAGAGTAAAAACTCGGGTTGAACGAAACTGTAAAGAGGCATGTTCGTCATCAAGCCATGGTAAACCCAAGATTAAATCAGCAGCACGTAAATCACGTAAGACGTAAAAAGTCCGGTGAAGTTCGTGTCGAGCCGGCTCAAAAGCAATATCACAGACTGTCGAAGAAGTTACTCGTTGTCCGTTGGCGAGTCGAACATGGGTCTTAGTCACAAACTTCCGAGTCTATAAAGCAAAGCGTCGTACGAAGTCCTCAGACACAAAATCAAGCATCGCAGCGCAGTCCACTAATCCAGAAATTTGGTGTCCGCCACCAGGAGTTTTCACAGTTAGCTCAGTGCGAATTAACGGACGAGCTTCCGTGAGGTCAGTTAGTAGGGTTGTAGGCCTGTAGTTGTCGAAGAAAATTGTCGCAGCGTAGCGATGGACTGTTCCGCGTCGCCAAGAGGTACATGTACCCAGTCGGGTTGATCGGATGCTGTAGGTGACGCCGAGTCGTAAAACGCACAATCTGCGTCGACTAACCACAGTTGTACAAGCTAAGGAGCAAGAGCAACCACCTCCTGTTGCTTTGGGTTCTCTAGTGACTGGCGAGTAAAAAACGGTGTCCGCGTTGGGAATTTTTGGTAGAGTTTCCAGTGCTTAGTCAGTGAAGCAAATTTTGCCCATTTCGGTAGTACAAAAACAGCCATCGTAGATGTAGGAGATGTTCGACGACAATCCTCAAAATGCTGTGCAATCTGCTCAGCTAACTCCCAGGGTGGATTAATAAGCACGCGTTCTCCTTATAAGTCCCTCTCAAGAATCGAGTCACTCGGCGAACAGTGAGGTAAGTCACCGTTGCGCTTCCAAATCTTAGAGGCTCCGACGAGAGGGTTGTCAGAGGTGCGCTTCCTTGTGGGTTGAGCAGACGGGCCAGCTGAAGACCGCATGCTACCAAGTTCCGGCGAATCCGTTACGACGTCATTCAGGAAATTCTGCAGATCCACCAGAGTGACGGTGTAATCCTTCTGAGCTCGGTGTGACTTCGCCTGATTCTTCAACGTAAAGTTTGCCATACCGTTAATGAAGCGTACGCACTGCACATCGGCTGTCAAGTTTTGACGTGACCGACGTAAGAAGTCATTGTACTGCTTGGTGTAGATGGCGGAACTTATCGTGTTGCTCTGCGTAAGGTTGAGCAAAGCGTTAATTGCGTCGTCTTGAATGTTCGGGAGAAACGCAGTCTTGCGTAACTCCGCGACAAGCAGGTCATAGGTAAATGGAATAGCATATTGGGTTTTACGGTTCAGCCACCACCCATTTAGATGTCTTGAGAAATGTGACGTAACCCAGATAACCAAGTCGTATGAGTCAGCCGTAATTCCGAGCATTAGAAAACGCGAAGGCTGAGCTTCAAGCCAATCTTCCAGTTCATTAGCGTCTCGACTACAATGGAGAGTTAATCGCAGCCTTGGCGCCCGCCGGCGGCGCAGCGGCGGCGACCCCGGAGGGGGGTGCGTTCGCAGGCCCGTCGGCATCCCCTCACCTCCCCGTGGTGGGCGCTGGAAACCCCGTAGCCGTGCCAGGCCTGGCACGGTAGGGGGCTAAGAGGGCCGACAGCTCGATCCGTGGGATCAGCAGCTGTCGGGAAAGCCCTGTACAGAGGGCTTTTGAATAAATAATTTCTGTGCACTACCGGCGCCAAGATCTCCCGCTCGGCCCGTCCGATATGTTTTTTCGCGCACAGATACTCCTAGATACAACCTTACTTTTAGGAGTGGGACCTGTACTACGGCAGCGTTTGATGGCGAGGAGGGTACGGCCGGATCAGCGGTGGGAGGCGGGTGTTGGAGCTGGTGGTGGCCAGCCGGGAAGCAGCGCCAGGAAAGGGCGCTCGCTAGCTATCGACCAGCCCTGTGCCGGTCGAACCTCACCGAGGGGTGAGGCAAGACATGGCACAGGACGGAGGCTAGTCGCAGACGGAGGAGCGGCTACAGGAGGCGGCGGCGATCCTCGAGATCAGCCGCCGCCGAAAAGCCCTGTACGGAGGGCTTTTTTGGACACTAAAATAATGTCCGTACCCAACGGATCAGCGGAGGGACGAGGGTGTTGGAGCTGGCGGCGGACAGCTGGGAAGCAGCGCTTGGGACAGTGCTCGCTAGCAGTCGCCAGCCCTGTGAGAGTCTTAAGTCTCCCCTGGGGGCGAGGCCTGATGCTACGCAGGACGGAGGCTGGTCGCAGTCGGAGGAGCGGCACGGTCTAGCGGCGGCGGTCCTTAGGATCGCCCGCCGCCGGAAAAACCCGGTACGGGGGGTTTTTGGAAAATTTCCCGTACCCACCATCTTTTGAGGACTGGCGACTCGATCCCTGTGTTCTTACAACCCCTCCCCTAGTCGGTACCCGGTTATCGATAGGCTGCCTCAGGCAGTGTGCCTAGGGTTATCGTAACGGCACACTGCTCGTAAAGGCGACCCCCTAACAACGTAAACCACCGGGGGAGGGTACGGACGGCTACAGCGCGATCAGATAGGTGTTGGAAACAGACGGGAGAAGGACAGGGGACAGGAGAAAATCTGGCTCGGGGGCAGGAGAGCCAGCCGGACACCGTCTGCAGCCTAGTTATTCTCTCTTCTCAGCCCCCGAAGGAGGAGAGAAGACTCGGCTAGGTGGCGAGCTGCGTCGGGGGTGGGGGCTAATATCTCGGGCGGGGTGGAGCACGGATCGGGGCGGGACCGACGACGACCTATGCGAAGGGGGTTTTTCACCTGCCTTTCCCCCCAAGCTCCGGCACGACCGGAGTCGCACGGGAGCCGAGGTCAGGCAGGTTCGCCTCGCCCAGCTTCAGCTGGACAGCCTTGCTGATCAGCGACCCCGCAGCGGCTGGAGCAGGCCGCGTAACGTGGAGACTAGCGACATCTTATTTTTCATACTGTATCCAAAAAAAAAAATACGTATAGATCAAAAAATTATAAATACCTGGATACAGGTATGTTTTAGACGGTATCGTTACTGCCATTGGAGAGGTTGGGATTAGTGGTTTACGGTCTACCTCACGCTTAGAAGTCCAACTACAGGTTGAGCATAGCAAAAGGGGGGGCCCAGAGACAGCAGCCGGTTTATACTGGTATTGTTGTAAACAATTTCAATTTCAAATTTCAAATTTCGCAGCCTTACGCTGCTGTGTCTCCGTGAGGGTCACAGGTAGTCCAGCCAGGTTCCGGGTAGGCATCGGCATTCCCACTCCCCCGGATCCTACCGAGCAAACATGCTCTAACTTCAAACCCCGAAATTATAGCGATATTTGCACGAATAGCACGCGCATGGTCTCGGATCTACTCGGATTCGTGGGTTCGAACCCTAGTTTTCTTGGCCGGATCCACTCCTTAAATCCCCCCACACGTATGTCCGTCGGTGTTTCACCACACAGCTGATTGGTGTGTCCACGTATCAAAAGCCAGACATGACCAGAGTCGACCGACGTAAACCGGGAGTACATAAAGAATTGTCTTGGAATAGTCGTGTCGTCATGAAGGAGTGGCTAATGCGTATAGACTACACGACAAAAAGTATCCCATTGAGTCACGTAACCGAAGTGAAGTAACTCGCTCTTATGTTTCACAGCAGGAAGTAACCCTGTCTGAGCGGGCGTAAGATTCAGACCACCAATGTCAATCTTTTCCGGGACGACGTAAGAACCATCCGGATTAATCGTAGACTGGGCTATACTGCCTGCTCGAGCTGAGCAGGAGTACGTAAGTGACTTGTTGCGAACGAAATAGGAACAAAAGCCGAGTACACGTAAACATTATGCTGTCCTTCAGGTAACGCAACTCGAACAAGTGCGTCACTCATCAGTGTCAAATCATTCGGTGTCAAAGTAAGGCCATTTTCCTCGTGTGACTCACGAACGGCTGCATCAACATGCTCTTCGTTAGGTGCAACAAAGCCAGCCGGGAACCAAGTTTTACCGGTACGAGGCTCACGTTGTAACACCAGCTTCACGTTCGACAATTTAGTCCCGCCAACATGAATTGTGACTACCACGTAACGTCCGGGTCCAACAGAAGCCATATCGAGTCAATCAAGAAACGTCGAGCGAATCAATGAGTAGCGAAAACGTGCGTCGACCAAAGAGCTCCGAAACCAGTGTGGCGGTTAGCCTCCTCTAGCTAAACGCTAACACAAATTAGTTCTAATCTGTCTAGTTCTATCGTTGCAAGATGGCAAGATGTTGTTGTTGAGAGATGTTGGTGAAAGATGTCTCACTGTTGTACTTAAGCAGTACATGTTGTAAGTGAACAATGGAATTGTTAAATGGTTCTGCCACCTCCCTCTACTACACTGGGCTTAAATATGTTTCTGCCCAGATAGCTTACGCTTGCTTGTTGCGCTTACGTGTCAGGCGTTAGGGCTGTCTAACCGTCGTCTTCTGTCCACAGACGCGCCGACGCGGCATGCCTAGCATTGGCTTTCACGACGCGGCTCCTTTTGCATCGAAGAACTCGCTTAGGCGCGTCTTCTCGCTAGTTAGATTAATTAGCTATGCGTATATGTACGTACCGGGAGGTACTGGTCGTACTGTAGCATCAGCACCCTTATGAATATTGCAGAAGCGACGTACCCACGTTTGTACGTCCGTCCGATGGAAAAGCACGAATTGGAATTAGTAACGAGTACCTGTACAATGTCATGTAATGTACTGTTGCAGGACTGTACTCGTCACACATCTGTCCAATCGGTTTGTCCTCCACTGCTTTTTCTTGTTAAAATTTCCATCTTATTTTTAAAAGATATATCCCGGCAGATTCTTGTAAACAAAGTTAAGCTTCCTGGAGGCGTAAGCCACGATCCAGCGGCATGCCTAAAATGAACTGTACCAGTACCTAATAATAGTGTTTTGTCAAGAGTGGCGTAATCCTCGCCCAATGACTGCGCACGTACACACTGCAGTGCACAGACTTATGGTTTCATCAGTGTAATACCAAGATTTTTCTTAAAAGGATGACAAGAAGTGGAACCCACCAAGCAAGCAGCAAATCATCTTATTTCTAATCGCCGTAAATAACAGGTTCTGATTTCTACGCATCAATTGAGAGAGTTGGAGAAAAGGGCGGTATGGTCACATTTTCGTGAGCGACGCAGTCGCGAGCGGAAATGTGTCCATTCCGCTCTTTTTTTCAACTCTCTCTCTCTGGTAAACGGCGGAGCCGTTTAACGGAGCCATCACCTCGAGGACTGGGGTAAGCTCCAACCAACCGGTGAGCCGACCGACGTAGTCGGCCGGCTGGTTCTGCTCTCACCCGAGCTTCGAGCGATCACACATCTGTCCTCTCATCGGGGTGGTTATGGTCACATTTTAGCTCGACCGAGTTCTGCGGATAGACTCTTCCGGGGCGGCGAAGCCGCGCGACGAAGTCGGGAGTCGAAGACTCACGACGAGGAGCAGTTCGACGGCGCAGCCGTCGGACACCCGGCTAGTGTCGAGCTCTCAATTTTGCTCGACTGAGTTCTGCGGATAGACTCTTCCGGGGCGGCGAAGCCGCGCGACGAAGTCGAGAGTCGAAGACTCGCGACGAGGAGCAAGTTCGACGGCGCAGCCGTCGGACGCCCGGCTAGTGTCGAGCTCTCATTTTAGCTCGACATGGGTAGGGCCGGCCGTTATGGTCACATTTTTGCTCGACATGGGTAGGGCCGGCCGAGCCCCGCGGATATACTCTTCCATTTCCAAACAGCTCACGCTCCGCTTTCCTCACACCTCGTACACCACCGTGTAGCGGAACGTATTGTCGCCGCCGCCGTGGGCGCTCCCCTCGTTCAGTACCTCCACCCCGTCCCGCAGGATCCGCAGCCCCGGCGTGTACCGCGGGTGCGACCACGTCACCTCGAACGTGCGCGGCCCCACGCGCCGGCTGTAGTCGAACAGCGTCCACAGCTTGGAGCCCACCCAAGCGCTCGGCCACATCTTGCGATTGTCGGACTCGCTCAGCGCGCCCCCCGTCAGCTCCGGCACCGGTGCGTCGACATTGAAGTAGCTCCAGCCCTCCCCCAGCTTGGCGTTGTCCGGCGACGGCACCAACCCCTCCGTGACCACATCCCACACCAGGGCGTTATTCGTGTGGGAGGTCGTCGACACGTAGAATTCCCAAACCGTCGCCGTCCTATAGCTCCCGACCGGCTGCGGCCCCGCCGTGTTGCCGCGGGCATCAAGGAGCTCCACCAAAAGTAGTTGGCCCCGGGGTCCAGCCCGCTCACCGTGGTAACGCCATCCAAGTACCGTTTGACGCCGGTGGCGTGGTTTTTCGTCGACGAGTTGAGCACCGCCGCGGTGACGTTGGTGTACTCCGCCGGAACTTCGTCGACGGTGTTCCGGTACAGACGGACCTCGGTGACGCCACTCATCTTACTGAGGTAGAGTGAGATTTTTCGATGCACCCGGGGATATTCGGAGCGTTTTCCTCTAGCCGGCTTATCACATTGCTCGTGTGCCTTATAAAGTCGCCCTCCGACGTATATTCGGCATTATTCAGGAGGCGGAGCGTACATTCCGTATTGATGTCCCGGACCACTTCCCCGAACCGTGGCGAATAATCGTTGTGGCGCTCAGCTTTATTCGGCCATTCCAATCCCCGATTCACCGCAGCCACGGACCCGCTGAGTAGGGACAAACAACCGCTGACGATGGCGGGAACCCCGGTGGTAGCCGAAGGCTGCCCGATGCCGTACGTGAGATTAAGACAACCCACGCCGAGACTCAGTGCGACGGTGGTGAACAAGGCCATGTCAGCACGTCCTTTGAAGAAAGAATAGGAATCCCCATGCAATCGCCTGAGTTTTTTCGCGTGTGCGCGCCACTTCTCAAGCAAGGGATTTTCGATCTGAACGGCGGCCTCGCTTTCACTCATTTTGTTTTGACCTGAGAAAAAGGGTGCCGGGTCTAATGTCAAGTCCTCCCACATCAATCAAGGTAAGCATCCGCGGCTCCTCTACCGTGTTCCCGATAGAATTTTTTCGGATGCAAGTCGTGAACCCCATGAGGTAGTTCCACGGCGGGAGGTAGGTGGTTACATCGGGCCTATTGGTGTCCGACAGCCGCAGGTTTGTTTGGACAAGTGGCATTGTGTGTTACTACGTGTCGAAGAAAGAAAGCGTGATGGTGACACTGAAGGCGTCGGCGGGGTTGACCTCTATCGAGCTCTCCACCATTTCCGGGGCTGAATCGTCCTCATCAACGTCGAAGATGCCGCTGGTTTCTGATTGCGGCTCGAAGATTTCTACAAAACCCTCGTGCAGACCCGGGCGTAAAACACTCCCATGGAACTTCGCCGTTCCGAGCGTATGGCGGAAGGTCATTCTTCGTCTGGTATTTGATAAAAGGTGAGACATAAAACGTACGCCGTGGACTCGCCACTGCCAAGCTCAGTAAATTGCGTCGCAGTCCGCAGTTGAAGGTCGATCTCACCCACGTTATCTAGCGGCCGCCGGATCGGAATCCCCACCGTGTCCTCGTTAACACCTTTCAGAGTGAGCTTCTATCCCACGTAGCTCAGTGCGTCTTGCGCGCGTGATCCCGGGAGAAATCCGAGGACGCTCAGTCCTTGGTACGGGTCGTCGACAAAGGTCCTGCTAGTGATTGCGAGCCCGTACGCCTGCGCGCCGTAGAGATGAAGCAATGAGCAATGCGAGACCGCGACCTGCCACCTTGTGCCGTCGTTTCGATCCATAATGAAAGATCGGAAGTCAACGGGAACCCTTTCGTTCGGCCCGCGGACATTCATCCACACGTGAAAGAAGGGTGGATAAAGGCTACGCTCGGGCTCTTCCACCCAGAAGACGAGGTTGAAGGTGTAGTCGTTTACGAAAGTAGGCGTCCATGGGAGCACACGGGTTCTAAGCTTCGTCGGGCCCTGCAGAAGGTAGAACGACATGTCCCCGCGTACTAGCCGCGAACCGTCGCATATCCCAGCGCACGTGTTGCTTTGGACGTACGACGAATCCGCCATCTCGCCAAATACGTTTCCGCCACGCCAAGACTGTAAAAGAGCTAGGATGGAGTCGTTGTTTGCGGGATCCCAGCTCATGTAGGAATTTGATTGTCGGATCGACGGTGAGCATAGCATAATCGAAAGGGGGTCGGGCTGTACACCTGTGAACCCGGTGATCGGCGTGCACCACTCGAGCGCGAAACGAACATGGGGTTTACCTTGGAAGCCGCTGCCGTTCTGAAAGGCGGGCGTGCGAACGGTGAAGGCGTGTTTCTCGCCGCTCACGCGCTCTGGGGTGCTAACGACGATCCTGCGCGCGAACATTTGTTTATGGTGCAGAAAATGATCATACATAGACGCTCACCAGTCCATCTGATGCAACCTCAATGAACCCGCCGTAGTGGCTAAAGACGTCAACGGTCGGACTGGAGGTTAACTGAGCCCCAAACTGCGCCGTTAGGTGGCTGACACTCGTACTCACGTTCACCCCGTTCTCACTGAACTGGCTCTTGTGGCTCTGGGACTCGAGATCGGTGGCTATGAGATACTTTCCTTCGTTCGCAGCCCACGTGGCTGAGTTGATGATCCCCATGTGCTCCAAGCAACCATACGCGTGGAAGGCCTTTTGCGCCTCAGCGAACGCCTCGGGATTCGAGTCCACGGGCTTAGATGGAGTAAGGACGCCGTTGATAGTGAACTGATATCTCCCACTACCGATTGGATTGTTTCGGGTTGATACATACTTCTTGTTGTTATAATTATCCTCGTCCTTTCTGAAGATGGCGATCAACGTCTTCAAGGCCTTGTAAGGGCTGGAGAAGGCCATACTCATGGAGCCCGAACCGTTAGACGCAATCCAGCGGTGCTGGGAGTAGGTTGTGTAGGGAATAATTAGCCGCCCGCCATTGGCCTCAAAAATCGCCCGATCGACGTCGGGAGCGAGATGGATCATCTTCGCCACGTACTCGACGTTTCTTAGCACCCATGGAAAGTTTTTCTCCTGCACCTTCGCCACGTCCCCCAATGTAAGCTCAAGCATCAGGTGCGTCCTATTCATGCTGCCGACCGGGAGATACTTTTGGTGCATGCTTCCAACGATTGCGCTCATGAGAGGAATACAGAACACTTGCGATGATCCTCCCGCAAGCTCGGTATCAAAGCCCTCCGCGACGCTTCCAGTGAAATTCATTTGACCCGATGTGCCAGATAGGTCCAAAAGCGTGTGATAGAGGGCGTTATACTCCTCGATGTTCTCGAGTGTCCCCCCGCCAGCGCCCCCGCTCGCTGACACCTTCAACGCACGAATAAGCGCGTGCGCAGAGTAATCCAATTTAATTTTATTAGCAGCCGTCCCGTCAAGATTATGAAGCTCGAATTTCAAATAACTCTGCCTGCAATTCAAGTACTCCCCCCGGTTTCCCGTAGGGAGTACGAACTTGATCGTGTTGCCCGGGCTGAACCCTGACGTACCGTTCTCGGGGTAGATATGCACACGGCTCTTGGTCGCCGGCGCCGCCTTAGGCTTGATCCCGTACACGAACGAATCGCTGATAGAGCTTCGCACTTCGGTCATGGTATTGTTTATAGTATCGTTACAGAAAAAATTTTCGTTAGCTAGCCTCTTTCAAGTTTTGATCTTGGTCCTCTCATCTGGCCGTACGCGGATCTGACAGCCGCAGCGTGACCCTTCATGCTATTTAGATCTGCCCCCTTTCCATCAAGAATCCCCTCCACGCCCCCTGCAATACCGCCGACCCCGCGGGCAATGGCGCCGGCTGACGCGATACCAGCCCCGAGAACTGGGTTGAAGGCGGCGACCGGCGCAGCGGCTGAGAGCATCCATCCGCCGAGCTTGTTTCCAGCCACTCGAACGCCGTGTGCTATTTTTTGGCCGATCGTACGAAAGTTGTGCAGCTTCTCTCCGATGAAGTGACCGAGCCCCATGTTGTGTTTGCTATAAGCCCAGATTTTTTTGTTTCTGACCCTAAATCACCTTTTATCCAGGTGCTTTGCCCTTTTTTTGCCTCTCGGCCAGCTTTTCTCGAATGAATAATGCCTTTTCCTCCCTACCTTTCTTCTTCTTACCTGGCTTAAATTCTATTCCCAAACGCTCCGCAACCTCGTCCATTACCCCTGCTTCAAACATATAAGGGTTGTCAAGAACCAAATCCTCGTATGTTTTTTTACGGTCTTCGAAAGAACGAACGAGCTGTTTGACACCTGAAGTTGATGGTGCGTTAGTCGAAGGCTTTGGCTGGGACCTAGTTTCCAACACAGGCTTTTCGCCTATTGGCGCCGCCACGTCCTTAAATGGGTCTTGTCGTTGCATTTTGTTGTGAGAGTTGTAGTCAGCAGGCCAGCTGTTAACGCCCACTGGTTGCTGAATTATAATGGGTGCCGGCGAGGGGGTTACCATTGTCCACCCTCTGCTAGGGGGGAGAAGTTGGGACATGGGGTCGTTATTTACGCTCTGCACGACGCTGACCCGGACATTATGATTGCGTGAAGCTTTGGGTTTCGGCTTTGGTTTTTGTTTCTTATCCGCCGGTTTCTTCGGCTTCTTTTCCACAGTAGTCTTGGTCTTTCGCCGCGGCATTGCTGTCATGTATACATATACTATCGAAATTCTTAAACAACCTCCCCGCCCCAGTATCGGCAAACATGAAGGCATATGGTCTGACAAATACGAAACGCATTACCTCCTCCGCTTCATCCCGCGGAAGCGTGATCAGCTCCTCGAAGATGGCGGCGCCCTCTTTCTTGTTTCTCGGTTTGTAAAAAAGAAAATGTGAAAGTGTTTTCCGGATAGCAAGTGGCATGGCGTTGTACGATTGTACGAGAATTATGATGGATAGCCGGTAGTGACGCCGGTTATAGATTAGGTCACGCAGCACACGTTGGATTTCGTTGTCTTTGAGCGCCGCAGTAACGTCGTCGAGGACCAACAAGCTATTCTTCTCTTTCTCCGCCGATTCCTTCACCGTCTCGCGGATACCGTCCAGCGTACCCCAATCCAAATCGTCGTACATTCTGTCGTGGTTCTTGAAGATGTTATTTTTTAGGCTCGCCACACTGTGAGATGGCATAACGACGTGGACGTGGTGAAAGGCCTTGCGGTAAGCTTGCTTGGAGGATAGTAGGTTCACGAGCATGCTGGTCTTCCCCGTGCCCGCGGAGCCGATAATCGCCATGAAAAACGGACGGTCGGGCAGCGGCGACACGATTTGTTCGTGTATCTTTTTGTCACACAGAAATACCGGGGGTTTCACTGTGAATGCTGATCTTTTTTCGATGCTGAACCGCATTGTCTCAAGTTCTTCTTTCTATAATACTTCCTTATAAGTTTTGGAGCTACCCCCCAGGTTACTGCCTCCAAAACTTGGTATTGCTCATCGGTGAACCCGAATCCGTCGTAGTTTTCCTTCCACCACGCCGCCGTCCCGTAGTTTGAGCTCCGAGCAAGCAAATGGGGATCTGTCTGGGTTGGCTTACTCGCAGAAATGGAGGAAACCGCTTCCCCGTGAACCACCTCATCACCGATGGTCTCGAGTAGAGAAGAAGTAGACGAAGTAGAGGCCATCGTTCTATTTATTTTCTATTGTAGTAAGAAAAGAAATGGTATGGGACGCAGCGATCTCGAGCGCAGCGACGGCAGTGACGGAGACGGTTCAGAGCACTCCGTTGAAATACTTGGCGATGTTGGGGGGAGCGATGTGGCTAGTCGAGAGATTCAGGCCGGCGAAAAAGAACCAATCAGCCTTGACCCGAAGCCCAAAACTAAACGAGTAGCAAGCGAGAAGATGAAGGCAGCTCTTTTGCGCGCTAGGACGGCAAAGGCTGAAAAGCGGGAAAAGGTGAAACAAACAAAAGCATCTAGTTACACTACCCAACCCCAGTTTTTCTTCGATATTGTTTAAAAGATGCTCCAGCAGCTGTACTTGGACACGGCGTATGCTGACGCGACGCTCGATGACGGGACCCACGTATTCTCCCTACTCGATCCACTGACCGTCCCCCAGGGTTTCACCATGCAGGTTCGGCTGCTGAACGCGTGGTTGCCTCATACGTACTACAACATATTTGAAGGCAACGACACGCTGGTCCTTAAATACGACGATGGTGGAGAAATTAAGAGACCCCCGGTCACCATCAAGCTTCCCCACGGCAACCGCTCGATCGACGATATCGTCGCATTCCTAAACGATGGACGACTCGATGAGTACGTGGCTAGTTACGACGAGAACACAAATAGGCTGACGTTACTTGCAACGGAATTCGCGGATCATCATGTTGTGATCGGGGAAGGCACCACGTGCACTCGGCTTTTAGGCTTATCAGTCGGTGACTCCGCCCAAATCGCCGACGGAGAGTTGCTGCTCACCGCTAGTCGTATCGTGGACTTGACGCGCACGAGCAGTATTTTCTTACACAACAATCTGCTAACACAGAACCGTGACCCGCGCACGCGGCGCGTGGGTGACATCCTAGCAAAGATCCCCAGCTCGGCACAGTTCAATGAAATTGACCACTGCAGCTCCGACGCGTTCGTGGACGTGGCCAATCGCTACCTGAGCTACGTGAGCATCCGGCTCAGCGACGACGACGGGCGAACTTTGGACCTCAACGGCGGGCGTTTCACGGCGACGCTAAAATTAGCTTTTGTAAAGATTAACAATGAACCAGTCACGGCAAGTATCGGCGCCGCTGCAGCTGAACGGCCGCCGGGCGGTGGAGGTGGACCTCAGCCAGGTCGAATTGCTTTACCGGGAGCTAGCGGCCCGGGTGACGCTGGAGGAGACGGAAAATGACAGGCAGGACACGGACATTGAGGGAGTCACGACAGATCTGACGGCGCTCACTGACACGGTAGCTGCGTTTTCCAACGAGTTCAGCGCGGCAAACATCCGCACCGACAATATCACCGCTATTGGTTTTGACACCGACATTTCAGTCGGCGCCTCGCTTTTGCCGACGACGGCGGCGTTGTTTGGTCCGATCCACTCACTCGGCAGCGAATCCCACGAGTGGAAGACTGTGCACGCCGAAGAGGTTATGCTTGATGGAGTGAGCTTGAGCAACACCTTGGGCGAATTGAAAAGTGATATAGTCGCCATCGAGGATCAGAATCTCGTGCAGCACCTGAAGGTCGAGGGAGGCGGGCTGATCGGTGTCGACCACAACAAACGCGACTTCGGGGCGCTGGACTACCCGTGGTGGACCATCTATACCACCGACATCACCGTGAATGACAGCATCAATGCAAACATGCTGAAATCCAGCCGCTCTGATACCGATGACATCACGGTGTACGCCAATCTCGTGCCAAATGACACGGACATCGGTGGGGACACGATTGGGACGTATACGAAGCCGTGGCAAGCCGGACACTTCCACGACGTATATGCTAAGAACCTATTCGGCCAAAACTCGGAAGGTTACTCGCGTAGGGCGCTGCTAGACGGCGACCAAAACGTGAGCTCTAGCATTACCCCAAAGGCTGATACACAAGTGGATTTCGGCTCAACAACGAGGCCCTTTAGCAAAGCCTATTTTACGGACTTGTACGGGCTAGACGCCTCCAGCACGCCACGTAGGGCATTGTTGGAAGGAGGTGATTACGCGACGGAAAATCATACGCACGACGACTACGCCGCTGTTGCACACACGCACAACGAATACGCCTTGACTACGCATACGCACGATGACGCCTACGCTCCTATTGCACATACGCACGACGACTACGCCACTACCGGACACACGCACAATGAGTACGCCTTGACTACGCATACGCACGACGACACCTACGCCGATGCCGACCACACCCACGACGAATATTCTTTGACAACGCATACACACGACGCGTCGTACGCCCCCATCACACATTCACACGCGGAATACGCCGATACGGGTCATACCCACGACGAATACGCCGACGCTGACCACGACCACGATACCGATTACGCCCCCGTAAATCATAGTCACAACTACCTCCCCCTCGTCGGTGGCGCCGTCACTGGTAACATTGGATGTACACAGAGCGTAGTCAAAGACGATAACACATACCCCGGAGAATTCCAATTGGTATCTCGCAGAGTGGGAGATGCAAGATGGGCAAGTCGTACACACTCTCACGACCAGGATTACGCCCCGACCAACCATTCGCATGACAGTGAGTACGCCCCGGTTGAACACACGCACGACGCCTACGCCTTGACTACGCATACGCACGACGACTACGCCGCTGTTGCACACACGCACGATGACTACGCCCCGGTTGAACACGCACACGACGACGCCTACGCTCCTATTGCACACACGCACGACGACGCCTACGCTCCTATCGCACACGCACACGATGACTACGCCCCGGTTGAACACGCACACGACGACGCCTACGCTCCTATTGCACACACGCACGACGACGCCTACGCTCCTATCGCACACGCACACGATGACTACGCCCCGGTTGAACACGCACACGATGACGCCTACGCTCCTATTTCACACACGCACGAAGACTATGCCCTTGCGGAACACACGCACGACGACTACGCCTTGACTACGCATACGCACGACGACTACGCCACTACCGGGCACACGCACGACGACTACGCCTTGACTACGCATACGCACGACGACTACGCCTTGACTACGCATACGCACACTGGGTTCGCCCCGACCAACCACTCGCACGACGACTACGCTCCTATTGCACACACGCACGCATGGGATACTGTCACGGGCAAGCCCACTTTTTTCAGCGGCTCGTACAACGACTTGACAGACCGGCCTGACATCGAGGAAATTGTCGAGGTACAACTCCTGGCCGCTGGAAATGATTATGCACTTGAAAATCATACACACAACGAGTACGCCTCGACCAACCACACACACAGTGAGTACGCCCCGATAAGTCACACGCACACTGGGTTCGCCCCGACCAACCACACGCACGACGACTCCTACGCTCCTATTTCACACACACACGATGACTACGCCCCGACCAACCACACACACAGTGAGTACGCCCCGACCAACCACACGCACGACGACGCCTACGCTCCTATTTCACACACGCACACTGGGTTCGCCCCGACCAATCACTCGCATAACGAGTACGCCCCTATAAGTCACACGCACACTGGGTTCGCCCCAACCAACCACTCTCACAGTGAGTACGCCCTGACTACGCATACGCACACTGGGTTTGCCCCGATAAGTCACACGCACGCATGGAATACCATCACGGGCAAGCCAACATTCTTTAGTGGCTCGTACAACGACCTCACTGATAAGCCAGGGCCTGCGACGTGGCTGGACCTTCATGGCCGGCCGAATTGGACAAACTACTTCTCATTGGGGGGCACGACGGATACCGTGACAATCGGCTCCAACAATTTCAAGAGCGTTGACTTCGCTCCCAACGGCCAAGGCGTGTATGACCTTGGCGACCCATACGCCCGGTGGCGACGCTTTTACGCGGAGGAAATATACGCCGACAAGGGTATCGACGCGGGCAACAATCGCATCACGAACGTCGCAGCCCCAATAGGTTACTACGATGCTGCAACGAAAGGGTATGTTGACGATAACGGTACAACGTCATGGAGCGGGGTCACAGACAAGCCTGCGTTTTTGGCCAAGATTTCGTACGATGACATAGGCCAATATATGGAGCCCGTGCAGCCCTCGAACTATGATATCGTATTGCATGACTCCTTGACGCCGGTGTCGAACTCGACGTTCAATCTGGGGCAAAACCTCCGACGGTTTTTATTCGGCTATTTCGAGCGTGTGCGCTTGTCTGGCAACGATCCATACTATGACGACGAGGCTATCACATATGAATTCCTTCGGTCCTACGTCACGGAAAACGCACAAGGTACATCGTCATGGAGCGGGTTGACAGACAAACCTGCGTGGACCGACAAGATATCATATGAAAATGGTGTGGACCCGGAAAACCCCTCAAATTATGACATCGTGGTTAGCGATTCGATCATTCCGGCCGGTCTTTACAGCATTGGACGTGAGAACAGACGACTTGTTTACGGATATTTTCAGCGGGTGCGTGTTTCTGAATCACCGTACGACGACGATGAGGCAGTACCGTTACAATTTATGCGCGAATACGTCGCAGCGAATGCGATGTGGTCGGAATGGAGCGGCATTAGGGGGAGGCCGACATGGACGGACCGATTCAGTGGCGACACAACGGTCAGCGTAGGAAGTAATTTAGTTCCGAACGCCTCCCAACTCGATATAGGAAGTGTGTCCTTGCCGTGGAGGCACATTTATTCCTCATATCTGACTGTATATAGCTATGCTTACTTCAGTGGATCGCGTATTCAAGGGGTAGGCGCTCCGACATTTGACACAGATGCTGCCACAAAGAAATACGTGGATGACACCGAAACGGACACTAGATCGTACGTGGACGCCCAGAAACAGGACCTTTTGTCGCAAATTGATACTTTATCGACACAAGCGGGTCATATCATCAGCATCCTAGCGGCCGAGATGAGAGAAGAGGAGATTCCGTTCAGGGTCATCTACAGCGAGGACAATAACTCAAAAATGCTGACGGTTGGTCAGGCGAGGGCCTTGCATTTTATATTTCCAGCATCCATGCAGAATTATACGGACTTAATTACGGAGGTCAAGCTGACCTTTTCTTGTCGCAAAACAACTGGCTTTATGTTTCTCAGGGGTCGAAGCACCACAACCCTAAGTTGGGATATGACCGGTACTGATCTATTGGTACATGAATCGTTTCCAGCCTTTGGATTGTCGACCGGCCCGTTAGACGAAATATTGAACGTCAAAGTTACATTGCGTGTTATGATCGCTTCTAATGTGTTTACGGTGGCTTCTACCACTGTGAAGGTGCGTGACCGGCTCGAGCAAGATTTCACAATGTTTATGTAACTACTAGTTTTGTCATGCCGGCATGACATTTTATGTACATTAAATCTAAATGCAGGCCACGCAAAATAATATCCGTTTGGCGCGGATCCGTGGACGGATCGAGGCCGCTGAGGACCCCGTACGGGTATTCGCAGAAGAGTACGACCAAGGAGATGTGGACACCCAAGATGCCTTGCGAACCGTGTGGGAGGCCAAATTCACCAACCGTGCAGAGGACCCCGGCATGGCGGACCGACGCTTCGATCAATATTTATCACTTGGCCGACGATCGCTGCCACGTAGAACCAACCGGGCAATACGAGAGTCGCACGAGCTAGCCGCCGGCGCGGACACCAAAATTCAACTTTTGCTTAAGAAACAAGTCGGAGCGAGGCTGCCTGAATGGCTGTGGGTCACCGTGTACAAAGTGCGGGTTGACATGCTCACACAAGCAGCCCGCGATCTTGCAACAACCAACCCCACCGTCGCCCTCCTAGCCCCGATGGTTTACATTGGACACCGCCGTGACTCAGCGAACGTTCGAAATAATGTTAGGGTATCCGACGGTGCGCGGCGCGCAAGAAGTGCTAACGGGCTTATTGAGTTAGTACGTTTGATGCTCGGCGCTGGCCTGCGCCACGGCATAGATTTCCGGTTCGACGAGTTTTATACAGAAGAGGTATTGGGACGAGTGGATCATGGTCACGGTCTTGAAGCATCAAACGCCATCGACGCGAGTGTGCGGGAGGATTTGGTCCGCCTCAACGTGATAAAGGACTTCATTTCAGGTGCTGGACCTCGACCATTCAACGCTAAAATCGATAACTCGCTTCTAGGCGTGACCAACATATCGGGGCTGTTGGGCGCTCACAACAAGCCCGCGGGGCAGTTGAACGTTCCGGCGCTCATGGAAAAGTTGGCTGAAGCTCGGAAAGTGTTGAACCGGAAACGTGCTGAATATCTCCGTAAGTTCATCAAAGATGAGCGGGGGCGCCGCGTGCTTCCAAAGCCCGGCGTGACTAAGGATGGTCTCGGTCAACTCAAGACCGCAGAGCTTACTCAAGCCCGAAGAGCAGCACGCCTACGCGCCATGAACGCCGACGCAGCTGTTTAGGTAGTGACCATGGGCCCGTGTGGTCACTCCGTCGCTGCAGATGTACCTCTTGTCGTCGTACCCGCTCAAAGCGTTCTTTGTCGCGGACACCGTGCATATCCGATGGTTCCGCGACTGGATCATCGTCCGCTTCACCGTGCACGCTTTGCCGCCGAGCGCCTCCTTGTACTGCTGGAGCTTGAGCTCGCGCTTGGCGACCGCTTTCTTAATACCCTTAGCCGTGCGCTTGGTTGTGTTCCCCACCGTGAAGCAGTACATCTTCGACTTGAGGCCAACAAACTCTTTGATTGGGAAGCTGTTCGTTTCATCCTTGAACTTGCCAACAACCTTTTTGTTAACTTTTGAGTACAATGGGTGCTCCTCGGGGTAGTCGCTGGTGTCGAAGTGGCTCGCCATCTGACCCATGTCGGCGTA
The DNA here is from genome assembly GCA_026401115.1 of Tetraselmis chui. Classification (NCBI taxonomy): domain Eukaryota; kingdom Viridiplantae; phylum Chlorophyta; class Chlorodendrophyceae; order Chlorodendrales; family Chlorodendraceae; genus Tetraselmis; species Tetraselmis chui. The sequence goes on from JAPMLY010000074.1 coordinate 300,341, forward strand.
CACGTCCGGGGTTTCTATGTGATAGCACAAGGAGTCGGTATCTGTGAAGAGGAGCTTGGCCTTATCACCGTATTTCTCGCGAATCACATCGTAGTGAAAGCGGAACATGAGTAGCTTAGACAAGTCCAGGATACTGGCCCCCATAAAAATTGGCTTGTTAAGCATCACATCATCCTTGATCCGAGACACACCAGCTATGTTGCCGATGACGGTGCACCGCTCGAATCGTGGGTCGGCCACACGCTTTTTCAGCTTTTCGTCGTTGGTGAAGAACTCGTAACACGTTTCGGCGCGGACGTTCTGCATGGTCTTACCGAACACCGAGTTGTTGCAGAGCTTGAAAAAGTCCTTCTCAAAGGCGTTTTTCGCTTGCGCCCTCAGGTTGGTGTTTTTCTCGATCCACGGCTTGAGCGTTTGGGCTTGCGCGTACGTCATGGCGCGGTGCAATTTGGTGACCCGTAGACCCTTGCTGACGTAATACTGCAAAAGCCTGGCGTCGCACACGTAATTCAGGTGCGGGCGGAAGTGACCGGCGAGCTTCTCGCATGAAGTGGACGCGTTCCCAGTCAGCTTTTGTGCGTGCTCGCTCGCGTCGTCGTGCCCTAGTGTAACCCGCTCGGGTGCAAGCGGAAGGTCGTTGTGGTTGTCATGGAGCTCTTGCGGGTACTCAAGGTCAACCTCCACCGAGCAGCCCTTGTTGGTGTCCCATTGCCCTTCCAGCACCCGCTCCAACGTTATGTTGCTCCACTTGAAGTCGCCGCAGGGGAGGTACTGCATCATGGCCCAGCCGTAGAGGTTGTTGGCGTCGAGGTACATTATGCTGCTATTTGGCTTGCTGGAATCATAGCCCTCAATTTTCGGGTTGTTAGCCTTCGCGTATCGGTGCGAAACCACAGACACACCACCACGAATTCCACGCTCGAAGAATGTGTACTTGTCGGGGTCCGTGTGGATCAGCTCGACCTTGATGTTTTTCTTCGCGGCTTCGATAACAGCACCGTCGATGCACATACCGGGGAGGGTGATGTAGTGCGCCGGGTCGAGCCCATACTGGTGCATGCACAAGTCGCGGAATGCCTCGAACACGTCAGCCAAGAGCAGCACGTCGGCCTCCAAGTACAAGTCGTGATAGTCGCAGAAAGTTGTGCAGCCGAAACGCTCCCACACCCACTTAGCTTGGGCGTATTCTTCATCCGAGCACTGCTCACCTGACAGGTCGTTGAAAAACTCCTCTTGGGACGGCATCACGGTGTGATCCAGCTTAGCCACCGAGTCGAACCACTTGTAGGGAAACACGCCCTTGCGGGTCACACGAATGAGCTCGTCCTCACTCAGTCCTTCCTGGCTGAAGGCCTTGTGAAAGCGTGGTGCATTCTTCGGGTCGTCCCCAATCAGGTTGTTGGATAGTGTACCCAACCCCGAGTTCAGGAACGAGATGCTATCAAGGAACCTATAGCCGCGGAAGTTCACCATCTTGTACTTCTCGCTGTTGTCCGGGATCACCGAAAGCTTCACGTTCTCGATGTCTTCCAGGCGGGAGATGGCTTGGATGATGAAGTGGTTGTCGTAGCCCTTGCCGTTGTGGAAAAATACCGGAATCTCCACCTTGCGAATCCCCATGCGGAGGTTGCAGTCAGCGTGGGCGGCGCCAATGTAGTCCCCGGTCTTGTGGTCGTGGTGGCGGACCTTGAGCTTATTCCTGCATGTCCCAAACCCCTTCTTGCACTCACAACAAACTTTTGCCTCGGTGTGGGCTTTATTATCCTTTGCGGTCATCTTTATCGGAATGTTCTTCGTAAATTCCTTGGCCAATTCTGGCCGGAGCTCGTACAACTCCCGCACAAACTGGTCGGCGGCATCGTCGCCGGTGCACTAGAACGTGAAACTGTCGAAGCCTGACACCTTTGACTCCACGCGGGCTCGTATAGACACACAACGGTGCTCGGAGCTGCGCTCGGTCTTCCCGCTGGGAGTCACTTCGCAAATCTCGTGGTTGATGGCCTCGGAGTCGGCGTAGATCACGATGGGAATCTGAGTCTTCTTGTGCTCGGCCTTGAAGCTCAGGGTGGGGGCTTTCCCGTCCTTGTCGGGCTTTGGCACCGATACCCGCATGGGTTTGAACGCCGCGCAGTGGGTCATGTGGTCCTCTCGCTTGTCCTTACTCTTGAACCCATGCAAGCACCGGGGGCAGTAGTGGCGCTGGTCCTTGTTACCGGAGTTCAGCATGCGATCGAGGCTGGAAATGAGAACCCAATGCTCTTTGTAGAAGAGAAGGTTGATGGTCTTATTTGACGACGTATTGTCGTCAAACATGACTTTGGAGAGGGACAAGGGGTGAACCTTGCGATTTTCATCGTCGAGGCTGAAGCAAGATATGGCCACGCCCGGGTTGTTGCTCTCGAAGCGGCGCACATCTTTCAAGCTGGCCGGAAACGACACACCGGTCCAGTCGAACCCCCCGTACAACTTATCTTGGTTCTTCTTCGAGATGTAGTAGTCAACCCTGGAGGCGTTGTTCTTTGGTGGATTGGTGGCTGCCGCAATGCAGTACTTGAAGCAATTGTCATCTGTATTGCGGATATTTAGCAGGCCGCATGCTGAGCTGTTGAAAGGCGCTGGAAGCTCAACGTGAGCACGCCCGGTCCGAGTTTTGTAACCGTTGGAAGAAACCGAGGCTCCTGTCACACCTTCCGAACCCATTTCAAACCCTGAGCCTTCACCGATACCGTATTCTTCGGTATTTTCTATGAAATCCATGATTTCTTCAATCAATCCTTTCAACTGTTCCGAACTTATGACGTTGAAGCTCTTGTTTTTAAACGCCTCTCTTGAAATTTCAGATATTTCCCCATTTTCATCCACCTCTGTTTTTTTTAAATCTGCTCTAAGAGACAGCCACATTTTAAATGACCCCCCTCCCCTGCTTTCTGGTGCTCAGCGAATTGTCGGTATATTTCAGCCCTCAATCCGTTTTTAACAGAGTCGGTACCCTCCCCCTTGATATAGGAGCTGCGGACGCTAGGAAATTTCGCAGGAGTCACACGACGAACTGACGTCGGCCTAGCATTCATCCTTCTCACCTCGCGGATACGCTCGCGAACCGCGGCAATTTTCCTCGTCCCCACCGCCACCCGCTTGCGATTGTCACGCTCCACAGGTGTGAACACGGGGCGCGCTTGTGTTTCCTCGACGTCGGTGGACACAATATCACCCAGTGGCCCGCGAAATAACGCATTGCGGCGCATAATTTCCCGACGCCTTGCAACCCTTTGCTCGGGTGTGAGACGGGCACGAGATACGCGACCGGAGGGTGTCAACGTTGCATTTTCACGTCTTGCTTGAGCCTCGGCCCTACGCCTCTCGTTTGCGGCGCGGAGAGCCGGTGGGTAGCGGTTGGGAATACGAAGCTGTGGTACTTGGCTCACAGCATTATTCATCGCGGTCTGGTACACGCTGCGGTAGTAGGCCTCGGTCGGGAGCTCGGACACAGAGGGGACGCGGATTGACATCTCGGTCGGTTGATTGAAGAGGATATAATATACCCCCAGATTTTATTTTCATCTGTCGAACGAGTGCGTTTAAACGCACCAAGCCCCCGGATCCTGAATTAATTGAAATCTTGTCGACTACCTGTACATTATTCTTCATTGGCTACTGGCGCCTGAATTATTTCAGATTTTCTCGGCCTACCACGTGTCGGGCGTACGGATCGACCTGTAGCCTCAATTTTACGGCGGTAGTATTCTTTGGCGTAGTTAGGGTTCTTTTCACAGAACTTTGAACGGCTAGCGGCTTTGGTCTCCGGGTGGCGTTCATTGTAGACCCTATTATATTCCCTGTATTTTTCCCGGTTCGCCTCCCGGTAAAGGCGGTCGGTTTCACGCTTGCGCTCACGCTGGGCATCTGTAACTACTCGTACCATGACCTTTTAACTCTTACCCAGACTTTAAAAATTCTAAATAAAACGCACCTATCTTAAACGTATGTTCTCCTCGGCCGTAAGCATCCTGAGCTTCGCTTTACTAGCGTGGAATTTCTTCCAGTCTGCGGCAGCGGAGCGATCGCGGAGAAACGGCTGCATGTGCTTAAAAAACTCATCATAAACCCACTCCGTCTCACACGACTTCCCGGTTGCGATCCACTCGGCTCCTAGGTCTCTAAACTTTATTTCGTGATCAACGTGGAAGTCTGATCGGCCCCGGAACCCCGAGGCGTTTCGGAAGGCGCAGATCTGATCATTTATCTCCATCCGCATGGCGTTCAAAAGGGCGGAGCGTCTGCTGTCTGGTAAGGGCTTACCTAGGTAGTAACGTGCCGCGGTCTCCATTGAAAATGTCAAGGGGGAAGCTCCGTCGTACGTGAACATCAGCCCGAAATCACGCGAGTCCCAATTACGAACCACGCCGGAAGCACCGACGGACTTGGGGTGCGCCCCGCAGAGTTCCATGAGCTCACTTTGATTCTCAGCCGGAAAGGCTCCTAGCTCCCGGATCCGCCGTTTGACGTCCTTGATGGTGGTATAGCTCATTCTTTTTAATCTAACCGGTGATTTTATTTTTCGAGTCAAACGCAGCAAAAATGTGACCATAACGGCCGGCCCTACCCATGTCGAGCTAAAATGAGAGCTCGACACTAGCCGGGCGTCCGACGGCTGCGCCGTCGAACTTGCTCCTCGTCGCGAGTCTTCGACTCTCGACTTCGTCGCGCGGCTTCGCCGCCCCGGAAGAGTCTATCCGCAGAACTCAGTCGAGCAAAATTGAGAGCTCGACACTAGCCGGGTGTCCGACGGCTGCGCCGTCGAACTGCTCCTCGTCGTGAGTCTTCGACTCCCGACTTCGTCGCGCGGCTTCGCCGCCCCGGAAGAGTCTATCCGCAGAACTCGGTCGAGCTAAAATGTGACCATAACCACCCCGATGAGAGGACAGATGTGTGATCGCTCGAAGCTCGGGTGAGAGCAGAACCAGCCGGCCGACTACGTCGGTCGGCTCACCGGTTGGTTGGAGCTTACCCCAGTCCTCGAGGTGATGGCTCCGTTAAACGGCTCCGCCGTTTACCGGAGAGAGAGAGTTGAAAAAAAGAGCGGAATGGACACATTTCCGCTCGCGACTGCGTCGCTCACGAAAATGTGACCATACCGCCCTTTTCTCCAACTCTCTCGCTAGTGCCCAACGATCTCGATCGAGCAGGTAATCCTCACCGGCCGCCTGTAGAGGGTGCAGGTGCGGGTTCCCTGCCAGTCCCATATCCCGGGGGTGCAAAAAAACAAAAAAAAAACCGGATTTCATTACTGGTCATATTGGTAATATAGAGGTTTGAATTACAGGGCTAGATTACGAAGTAACCGGCGGTACCTCCGTTACAAGCGTTACCTGCGACGCTACATCTCCCGAACGGTTCAAGCGTCCACGCGCGCACGGACAGTAAAATGTCCGCACACTATATAACACACCAGCAGCGATTGTGTGTCCACCTTCCGCCTTTTGCGAGAGCTATCGCTCACGCAAACGGCATCGTGGCTCTTGCTAGCCACGCAAGATATTGATCACTTGAGTCTCCTGCACGACGCACGAAAACACACTCCTTCAGTTCCAATGGCAGACCGCCTGGTATTGCCTACTGACCTGTACTACTACAGTACTTCGACGCTGCCCGTACCAAGTTCTCCGCCGGGAAGATACCGGACAGACGTTGGGCCATTAGTCTACGCGAACCTACGACAAACTGGACTGCGGACACCTTGACAGCTTGGCTACAACGAGTACTTCGTGCAGAACACGAACAACCTCCGGACGGTTTCGCGTGGACTTCGCACTCCCTACGAAAGGGTGGAGCTAGTGCTGCGTACACTATCGGTACCCCAATGCAGAAAATCAAGTCCTTCGGCGGTTGGGCCCGAGAGTCGGACGTAGTCCTCGACTACATCGACCCAACACTGCTCCCGTGCCCGGGAGCTTGGCAACTCTTTGGGTGGATGACCCCTGGCGGGCCCCCACCCAACGTTACACGCCAGTCGGCGACATATGGCATAAGTGAGCCCCAACACAACTTAAATGGTCATATTGGTAATATAGAGGTTTGAATTACAGGGCTAGATTACGAAGTAACGGGCGTTACCTCCGTTACAAGCGTTACCTCCGACGCTACATCTCCCTAACGGTTCAAGCGCCCACGCGCGCACGGACAGTAAAATGTCCGCACACTATATAACACACTAGCAGCGATTGTGTGTCCACCTTCTGCCTTTTGCGAGAGCTATCGCTCACGCAAACCCACCCACCCGATTCCCTCTCACATTGCGTGTAGGGTGGCCCAAGGGCCACCATTTCCAAATTCTGTAAGTGATCCACATCTTTGGCATAAGTGAGCCCCAACACAGCTTAAATGAGCGTTTTGAGGCCATGCTGTGAAAGTACGCGTATCGTTGCATGTATTCAAAATATATAAAGTAAAAATAAAGTATTAATATTTGAATCTCATTTGCGAGGTGGCCTCCACTGCTTTTTCTTGTAAGAAAGTTTAAATTTGCGAACGTTTTCAATTTCAATATTATTTTATGTGGTGGTTGTTGGCTCAGGGGTATCAGAGTATCTGTACAGCTGCAAATGGCAGCACACAATACCGACCGTCCGCTTCACGACACGACGGCAGCAGACCGGCCTCGATTCGCTGTAATCATTACTACATAATACTAAATACGCACAATCATAAAACGCATTGTTTTTTTTCGCCCCTGCAGAGCTATCTATACCTTAATTAACGTGGCAACAAGGATATATATATATATATATATATATCCTTTAACTTTTTTGCGCCCCCGGGATATGGGACTGGCAGGGAACCCGAATTCTGGCAAAAAGTTCTTATAGGTAGTATTTTCCGGAGCTGAATAATTATTTCTTACAAGTAAAAGTAGCGTAGACCACCAAGTAAAAAGAAGAGAAGAGGAAAAAATCTGCTGAGCTTGAGGAACAGGAAGGCATGCCACAGCATCAACATTGCCCTCCTGCAAAACGTCGAGGAGATAGGAACCCAAAGTACCATGAAGAGCAGCATAAAAACGTTGCACATCCCCCCCAAAACGCCGAAAGGGAACATAAGTAGTTCGACGAACGAAATGTTGCATACGGACATAACTATCAAAACTCAAAGAACGAGACTTAACAACACATGTGCAAGAGAAGATACGACATGCCACAAAAATAGCCAGGCGATCAATCAACTCAGTCGCCATAGGCGCCAACCGGCCCCCATCCTCAAGAGCGAAGGGATAGTAGCCATGGGCAGAATGAACCGAAGGCGTGCCAAGCAAAGTAGAAGTGCGGAGGTCCGCATTGAGTTTGCCATGCTGAGCTCCCAATGCAAGACTGCCCGGGAGTGGGTCAGTGGGAGACGAGCACCCATGCGAAGAACATGGGTGTTCGTACGAGCGCTTGTAATCGTCAAATCAACAACAAGATGACGGTGTGGAGCCATAAAGTCTAACCAAACCACATCCCCATGACGATTTCGAGAAGCTCCCGACCGAATACAGCGGGCTTCCAACCGCAAGTCCCGCCCCTTAGTAGCCCCCGCTTCAAACATGAACCCTTCAAGCACGTGGACAATGCGGTCGTGGAGCTGAATGACATACCAAGAGCACGGGCACCGGGGGATGTGGTCCATAAGCATAGCGGTTGTGGAGTGCTCACCCGATATAGTGGCGCACGATATCGTCGACGGAAATCTAGACCCACGAGACTGTGAGGGAGCCTCATTGCACCTAGGGAACTTTGGAACATGAGAGGCGCGCTCCGCGGTGAGGCCAAGCACATGGTGCCATGCCATCGTAAAACAGTCGGATGGCACCTTGAAACCGGACTAATGTGAAGCGGAAAAGAGAGCCAAAGCCACGCGACCCGTTAACGAAGTCACCCTCGTATAATCCGGTGGGGAGGGTCTGCAAACGCCAAGAGGTCAAGCTAGGCCCGGGCACGAAGAATGCGCGAAATGCCTACGTTGAATGTTGTAGATAGTATTCAACATTGCCAACTTGACAGATGCCGAATCATGCACTCAGTACTAGTACCCGTCTCTCACCCAAGATGAAGCCGCGTAAGAGCAACAATCTGATAATGTGTTCCTGCGCGCTTTTCCTTTTCTTTTCTTTCTACCCCGTTATCTCCTCAGCGAGTGGTGACTTTTGATCAATTATGTAATATACATTAGTTATATTATTTATTTATATTTATTAGTAGCAACAACTACATTATCAAAAGATTATCTTAGCGATTAGCAGGACATGTACATTTAAGAGCGTATGCGCCAGATTATGACCGGATGGTATTGGTTATAGTTTAGCAAGATTGTATTGCTATTGACTTCTACAATCAACTTGTTTAAGAAATTTCAAATGAGATGCATCGATGCTACCGATATCCAGAAATTGTATAGGTAATTCGTTGTACATCGATTAAATACATCAGTAGTTCATGAATGCATTGATTAAGTAGGGTGATAATTCATGGATACATTGACTAAATAACGGCACTAATTCATGGATGCATTGATTGAATACGGCACTAATTCATGGACGCATTGATGCGGCTGATGCGGCAGATCCATCACGATGCCATGAATACATCGATGTTTGATGCAACAATGGCTTACTTATGTTCCCTTTCGATGTTTTGGGATGATGTGCGGCGAGCATTCATGCAACGTCTTTACGCTACTCTTCATGGTACTTTGGGGTCCTATTTTCGTGAGGGCAATGCTGATGCTGTGGCATGCCTTCCTGTTCCTCGGGCTTGGGTCTGTGGTTTTTTTCCCTCCTTGCTGCTCCTTTTTGCTCTGTGGCTCTCACTGCTTTTTTTTATTTTAAGAACATCTCTATTATTATTCTACGCTATCAAATCATTTATGCGAATCATCTTCGGAAACGGGCACGGGTACAGGTACGGGCAGTCAGACAGTCAGACAGTATTATTCGAATCATCCGCGCGCCATCATCATCGCCCGTCAATCAGCTAAGGATCTTTAGAGCGACGATCATCATCGAAGGATGAGTTTAATTTTTTAATTTATGAAATATTACACGTACCCATACCAAATAGTGCACGTCCATCATTGCTCTGACCTACACGGAAGGGTACATGTCCTCATCTCGTCAATTATGGTCAGATTGATTTGAATCTAGAGGTTTGCATATCCAATATCATGTGTACGGGACAGTAACTCTAGCGGTTACTGTTACCGTTAATTAACGGCGCGTCTCACCTGCAGGGCAACCACCTTGCCCGAGCAGTTAGACGCAGCCAACGACCAACGACTTCCCCAACGGTCAGCTCTAGCTAGCCCGTGCCTTATAAGCCGTAGCTAGCCACGAGCCTAGGCACTCTCTGCTTTCGCGCTCAGCCAATCTAGGCTTCGCGCGAATGCAGTCTCGACTCTCGTAGTCGAGTAGGGTGTCAATCTTACTTTTCGTCCCATGCGCACTCGAGCGTCACGCGACACTTCCCCTCGTTCAGCTACAGCGTTCCCCAATATGCAGCCTGAGCAGTCTACATCCGCCGCAGCGGCCGACCCTCACGCTACCTCACTCGAACAACGCACAGCCGAACAGATTCGTACGGCAGTTTTGGCATCAGAAGGCCGCCGCCGGTGCTGCCTTCGCCAAAGTCACCCCGGAAAGGCCCCCCGGTCCCGACGCACGAGCCCGCAAGGCCGCCGCCGACAAACGCAAAGCCACAGCAGCAGCAGCAGCGGCAGCCCGCGCCATCGCGCCTCCCAAGCCGACCGACTCGGCTAAACCCACGACCAAGAAATGACGGTGTGGCCCGCCGCGCCGATTCCTGCTCCCCGACATCTTCTTACATGCGCCACCGCGTGCGTCGAAGATGGCGGGAGTGGGAGCGCATCGGCGCGAGCGGCCAAGTCCTAAACTGGATCCGCCATGGCGTCCGGGTAAAATTCAAGCACGGCCTACGCCCCAAGCCCTTCAACCACGGCATCTCTATGCTCGACGCGACGCCGGCGGCCCAACTCGAGTTTCTAAACTCGGAGCTTCCCCGCTTCGAGGCTTGCGGTGCTTGGGAACGAGCGGACAACCCTCACTACGTTTCCCGGATGTTTCTAGTTCCAAAACCCGGGTGCAACCAATGGCGTTTGATTATCGACCGTCGGGAACTCAACCGTTATTGCTCGACCTTCACCATGACATGCGAGACGCTCAAGCATCTACGTCACCTCTCGCGTCCGGGCGACTACTTCGTCTCCCTCGACCTTGCCGACGGGTACTACACCCTTGGCATCCGGGAGGAAGACCGAGACTTCTTCACGGTCAACTACCGCGGCACGCTATGGCGCCTAGCCTGCCTTCCCATGGGCTGGTCGGGTTCGGCTTACTACTTTTGCAAGCTAACTCAGGTGTTCACGAACCACCTACGACGCCCTCCGCAACCTATGCCAGCGACTACCCCCCCCCCCCACAGTCGCCGCCCTACAAAGCGCTTCCTCCGAAACGCGCGATGGCGGGGGACCCGGCTACTCCCCTACATGGACGACTTCCTTTTCCTCGCCGACTCCTACGCGGACGCTCTCCTACTACGACAGCGCGTCCAAGCCCTCCTCGACACCCTCGGCCTCGAACGCAACCCCAAGAAAGGCGTTTGGACTCCGACTCAGGTCGGCGACCACTTGGGATTAACGGTCGACCTCCAACACGGCATGTTTCGCGCCCCTCCCGCAAAGCTCCACCAGCTCGCGCAACAAGCCTCTTCCCTACTCGGACGGGCCGCTTCCAACGCCCGGTGGCTTCCTACACGCCACCTTGCGGCGTTCGCCGGGAAAAGCGCAGTTCCTCTACCTCGCAATCGCACCCGCGCGCTTCTTTTTGCGCGAACTCCACGACGTGTTAGCCACACGGGTTGGGTGGGGCGGACGCGTCCGACTCACCCACCAATTACGCCGAGACCTCGAGTGGTGGCGCACGGTCCCCACTCAGCACAACGGCCGGTCCATCTACAAGCCTATCGAGACCGCCTACCTCCACGCCGACTCGAGTGCTTACGGTTGGGGTGCCGTTCTAAACGAGGACTCCAACTATCAAGCCCGGGGCTTTTGGGACGCTACCGACCGCCAACAACACATCACGTGGAAGGAACTTCGAGCGGTGCGACACGCGGTGGAATCCTTTCTACCCCAACTCCGAGGCCGGCAGGTCCTCCTACACGAGGACAACACAGCGGTGGTCGCCGCCCTCACCAAGCTCACCTCGCGCTCTCCCGCCATGATGGCCGAACTCCGTCGCCTATGGTACCTCCTCGACAGCAACGACATCAACATCCGGCCGCGCTACATCCGCTCGGCGGCGAATATATGGGCCGACAAGCTCAGCCGCGAGCTGGACTACGAGGACTGGCAGCTCAACCCCCGTGTTTTCTCCCACCTGCAACGCCGGTGGGGGCCGCACACTATCGACCGTTTCGCGTCTATGCTCAACGCGCAACTTCCCCGCTTCAACGCCCGCTGGCGCGACCCACTGTGCGAGGACGTCGACTCCCTACGCCTGTCCGACGACGCGTGGCGCAGAGAAAACAACTACTGCAACCCACCCTGGTCTGCCCTCCCCGCCCTCGCCGCCAAACTCGCCCAAGCCCGAGCCTCAGCCACGGTCATCGCCCCCTTTTGGCCCAACAAACCGTGGTACCACGCGTTCGCTCGATTGGCCACCGAAACACTGCACTTCCCAGCGGCGCGCGACCTATTCTTTCCCGGCAGGCGAGGCAAGCCCGAGGGGGTCGGACCTCCCGCGTGGAGCATCGTGGCCTTTCGTCTCTAACCCCTTCGTGGCTCTACACCCGACGCGGCGCGATTGGGCGGGCGCTGCGCCCGGTACAATTAAACGCCCCTGTACAGCTCGGGCCGGCTCTGCGTACAGGACAGCCCCGCTACGGCCTACGCCTCGAAGCAGCACAGGCGCCCTGGTCCGCCTCTCTAGCTGAAACTTTCCAAAACCTCCTAGGATCTGACAAGCTAGGGGCTACGGCGGTCGCCCTACTCAGGAGTTCCCTAGCGCCCTCGACGTACTCCAGCTACGGCAGCGCGCTGCGGCAATTTTTTATTTTTTGCACAGAGGAAAATATCGCCCCCCTACAGGCCACTCCCGCTACCATGGTCCGCTACACCGCGTGGCTAGCCCTTCTCGGCACGGTCGCCGCAAGCTCCCTGCAGCCCTACTTCTCTGCCGTAAACAAGTTCTTTCGAGACCACCAACGCCAGCCTATTGCTGTGGGCGACCTCCTGGCGGACGCCCGGCGTGGCCTCGAAATCCTGCAACACCGCCTCATCCCCGCCACCACGCGCCTTCCGCTACCCGCGCCCGTCGCCCTCACCATCCTACAGGCCGCCGACACGCTACACCTCACCCTCCCGTGGACACCTGCAGCGTTCTCCCAACTGCAACGTTTTCGAGCTTGCCTCGCGGTGTGCGTCAATTACACCTTTTTCTGCCGGGCCGAAACTGGCGCCCGTTGTCAAACGGGCGACCTAGTTGTTGACAGACCTTCGCAGCAAATCTGCCTCTTCGTTAGAAAATCTAAAGGCGACCAGCGCCGCGACGCCAGCGAAAAACAGGTTATCGCTATCCCTATCTCCGCCAACCCCGTCCTAGCAGACCTGCTCGACTACTACACGGAGCAGCGCGCGGCCTTCTGCAAAAAATTCTACAGTAAACCACCCCCGCTCGCTTTCTGGAGCTTCTCACCTACAGAACCCTCCGCTGATTGGGGTGCCTCGTCCACCGTCTCCACCTGGCTCTCCCTCGCCCTCCTCACAGTCCGCTCGTCCGCGCCCGCCGGCTTTCAATGGACGTCGCACAGCCTACGGAAAGGCGCGGCGTCCGCTGCCAGCTGCATCGGCGCGCCCCTCCCCGTAATCAAATTTATGGGTGGCTGGGCCAAGAACAGCTCTGTGACAGAAGGCAAATATATTGACCCAACCATGACCCCATCACCTGCTGCTTGGCGGTTCTTCGGCTGGCTCACTCCGTCCCCCCCGCATCTGGCTGTGCAAGCCTTTGGCTTTAGGTTACTGGCAAAACGTGCCCTAGGGTAAATGGTCAGATTGATTTGAATCTAGGGCCTCCACTGCTTTTTCATGTATGTATGCACAGCCTCCGGGCCTCCACTGCTTTTTCTTGCAAGATTTATTTATTTGTTTTTTGTAAGGATCTTACCATTGTTTATCTGTAATTACGCACCGCCGGCGTAACACCCATACCCTTGTTGTGTTTATAGTACATAATTGCATGGCTGTAATTACGCACCGCCGCGGCGTGACACGTCGACCCGGACATCCGACCCCGCTGTACGTCATGCCTCTGTGGCCGCAAATTCAGCCGCGCGCCTTCGCGCGCCTGGACTGAGCACAACTGCCAAGCTGCCTATATAAACTCCGTGTACTTAACTCAGAACATTGCAGGTCGCGTCCAGAAACTTTGCCTCGCGTTGCCAAAGTCGACCGTCAGAACAAACGTCGCCACTCGGGCCACAACTAAGCCAGTGTCAGCCTTCGCTCGCCCACAACTCGCCCTACGCGTGCTTATCAACTGAGGCATAGGAAAGCCTTAGTGTCGTATCTGGGTACTTTCCGCATTCGCAGCTGCTTTCAGAAGGGTGCTGGCATTGGGCTCGAGTAGTGCGGTGCTAGATTTCCTCGACGAACCTGTTTGAGAAGGTCGCCGGCAGTGAAATGCCCCCTAACTCCAACAGCACCTCGACTACAGAGTCGCAGGGTCTGAACATGACGTCCACCGCTGGCGAAGAAGTGTTTGTGGATGTCCCTGATGTGGGTGGCCGGGTCAGTAAGGACCGTCGTGAAGTGTCTAAGATTGACAGCAAGTACTATTTGGGCCAAAGTACTGCGCGGAGTGCGACGTTGCTGGAGCCCATTCCACCCGAACACGAGATCACGCTCACCTTCAACCACGTCAACAGCTGGGTACCTAACCTCAACCTGGGACAGCCTGGTGGGAAGAAGGACGTACTGTCTAAAATGAAGGACCCGGAAGCCGCTGCTCCACCTTCCAAGCGACAGATTCTTTACAATGTCTCTGGCGCCGCCAAGCCCGGCGAGGTGCTCGCGCTCATGGGCCCCTCCGGCTCCGGCAAGACCTCGCTGATTTCCATCCTTGGCGGCCGCGCTGCCAGCGTTATTAGCGTGGAAGGAGACATTCTGTTCAATGGCCATAAGCCAGGAAAGAGTATGAAGCGTAAGATGGGTTTCGTGCTACAGGTGGGGTGATGAACTCCCTTTCTGCTTTACGTCTGGTATTGCTGTTTTGAATTAAAGAACTCTCGCCCTGCTCAACCTCACACTATTGGCTTTTTTCGCCGTTCTGCTTTGCAGGATGACCTGCTTTACCCTGACCTTACCGTGTTCGAGACCCTCTACTACGCCGCGCAGCTGCGCCTGCCAAAGTCGATGAGCAAGTAAGAAACCCTTTTCCGAGTTTCGAGTCAAGTCGCATGGAAGTTTCCAATTCCGCCGTTATTTATAATATCGAGCGCTTCGCCCATTTTGTAGTTGAACTTGACACGAACCTGGCCTATGTATGACCTATCCTCATATGCATCTTAGTTTTATCCTTCCAGTCTATAGACGTGTACGGTCTGAACGCCGCCATTCTCGGCCCTGTCTACCCCTGTCGTTTGTTTCTTTCTGATTGTCGCCCCCCTCTTTTTTGTGATATGCAGGGAGGAGAAGAGCGAGCGAGTGGCGAAGGTCATCACCGCGTTGGGTATCGACAAGTGCCAGGACACCATCATCGGGGGCTTCATGCGCCGCGGCGTTAGCGGCGGCGAGCGCAAGCGCGTGTCTGTCGGCCACGAGCTGCTCATCAACCCCAGCATCATTTTCTTAGACGAACCCACCTCGGGCCTCGACTCAACCACCGCCCTCGCGCTCGTCACCACCCTGCATGGGCTCGCGCAGGGCGGCCGCACCGTGGTCACCACTATCCACCAGCCCTCCTCCCGCATGTTTCAGAAGATCGAGAAACTGATGCTGCTGAGCGAGGGGCGCCTGCTGTACTACGGACTCAACTCGTGCTGCGTGGACTGGTTCAACGCTATAGACGCCCCTTGCCCCTTCGGCATCAACGTCGCCGACTTTATCCTCGACCTCGCCTCCGCCAACCAGGGCAACAGCAAGGAGGAGGGCGCGGAGATTCGCGCGGTTCAGGTGAACAGCTTCAACACATGGGTGGAGCACCCAACGTGGGACGCGGAGGCGGGCGTGAGCTCGGAGATAGTGCCCATGGCTGCGGAATTCAAGGAAACCGTTCTGTCGTCGCCCGGAGGCGGGAAGGTGATGCACGCCGGAAAGGCGCTCTCGGGTGGCAGCATAATGGGTAAGCTGTCCTCTATTGCGAGCTTGTCGATGCGCGGTCACAAGGACGGCGAGGAGCGCGCTGAGATGTCGGACGGCAAGTCATGGGGCACTGGATGGTTTTCACAGTTTGCCATCCTGTTTAGTCGCGCGGTTAAGGTCCGGCGCTTTGATAGCCTGAGCTCGCAGAAGTTTATGCAGCTCGGCCTGGTCGCCTTTATCACCGGCCTCTTTTGGTTCCAACGCGGCGGCGTCAACACGCTCGACTCTGCGCGCGACGTCAGCGGCCTCCTCTTTTTCGAGTCCCTCTTCATGAGCTTCCAGGCTATGTTCGGCGCGCTTTTTGTCTTCCCCAACGAGATGCGCATGGTGATGAAGGAGCGAAGCAGCGGGATGTACCGCCTCAGCGCCTACTACCTCGCCCGAACCATGTCGGACCTCCCCATGGACTGCTTCTACCCCACCATCTTTGTCATCATCGCCTACTTTATGGGGGGCCTGCGTCTCGAGGCATGGGCTTTTTTCGCCAACCTCGCCACCGTCCTGCTCTCGCTGCTGGTCGCACAGACGCTGGGTCTGCTGCTGGGCGCGGGCGTTGACAACGTGAAGACCGCGCAGACCTTTGCCACCGTCTTTATGCTCACCATCATGCTCATCGGCGGCTACTACGTCAGCGTCGTACCCGCATGGATCGCGTGGGTGAAGTACCTGTCCTTCATCTACTACACCTACAACATGACCCTCTTCATTGAGTTTAGCGGGCGTGACTTTGTGGCCTGCCCGCCCGCGGGCGGTGAGTGCGTCCCCGTGGATGACCTGCAGTCGGCGCTGGGTCTGGCGAAGGACCCCAATCTCCCCATCGGCTTTGACGCCGGCATGATGTTGGTGCTGCTCTTTGTGGGCCGCGTGCTGGTATACTTTGTGCTGGACCGTAAGACGAAGCAGAAGCGCAAGTGAGGGGGCTGCTGCATCTTCTCTTGTCAATGTCTAGTATTAACGAAACGGAAATAAGAAATACATGTAGTTCTTCCCCTCCTTGGTTGGCGATGGAGGTGTGATTGGGAGAGTGAGAGAGAGGTAAGGTGGAGCTTCGGTGGTGCGTGATTGTTAATGGTTCGGAGCACGGGGAGAGCGTCAACTGCTGCTTGCTTGTAAGGGATGCCGACCCTTCATTAGTTTGAGAAACAACGTGTTTGATCCGTGATTGTGACAAACGCAAGTGCATAATGGGGCAAGCTTCTCTTATGATTTTTAAGAGATGCCGTGCTGGCGACCCTTCATTAGGCGATATACCATTTCCCTCGTCCGCGAGCGATTCTCGTGGGTGTAATATGGCAGAAGTAGTGTTGCACACTGATTGGAGTGCTGAGGATTACTGGTAGGCGGATGCACGATGGTCACATGAACAAACCTGCCCACTGGTCATGAGCACGAGGGATGATGCATAGTACATTGACATATGTATAGACCACACCATAGAATCTGTACTTCATTAAATTTCAATAACTTTCAGCATTTTGGCACAAATTTAAAGGAAATTCTCGTTTGCATATGTAGGTCCTGATGTTCAATAAGGGTACTGTACTTTCTTGTTAATAATATGGTGAAAGAAGGGAATGATCCCATCCCCAAAAAATAAATAACACAATGTGCACTCATCGGGAAAGGGAGTCAGGACCACACGCGAAAAGTACTCGGAGGGCGCGAAGTGGCCCCGACATGCGCTTGATTGCCTTCGTCGCGGTCACGAAATTCGCGCACTTGGGGGTACGCAAAAACCGTCTTCAGTTAGCGGAGCTAGCCACGTATGTGTCGCCTTTTAACAAGCAAAGAGGCCTATTCCCGGTTGCCGCGATATCGTTCGTCGTCTTGTTGTGTAACGCCTCCCCCCGTCGTAGTCTATCCTCTACATAGCATGTCCAATCCTCTGATTTGCGATCGTAGACTTATGTAGGTTTCGGCAAAATATGGTGGACATGCATCCCATTGCTTCGGAAGGCTTACTATTCGCGATAGTGATCATCGCAAGCATTGACTCTTTCAGCAATGTTGATACTCGGTTTGTGCGATGAATACATAAATGCGAGCCACCATCTCACCATGCGGTGTCCAAGAAAAGAGGACCCGCATACTTATATCATGTAGGTAGTGCCCCTTTATTCATAGGAGCGATTTATTTGGAATTACGTGTAGTCCCTCTACTACTATTATGCTCAACTCAACGGTTTGAAGAATACTCTATTAGTTCTTCAAAAACAAAGTTGTCCCCCAACAGTAGTGCGGGATTAAATATACACTACACATGCCGTAATTTCTGTTTTTATTCACACGCATTGCATTACCCGGGCCAGAAATTGCTATGCATTGGGGACTGTGGAATCTGAGGCGCTGCAGCAAACCAAGGGGCGTGCTCCAATAGCTTCGACACTTCAATCGCCACGCCCTATTTATTGTTGTGGGCGCACACTACACATAACATAGGCGTCCCAATTCTTGGGGATATTGAAAGTTCGTGTAAATGAGCGTTATTCACGCTTCCTATGCTGTCTATTAATGAACATTATTCTTCTTCGTGAATTCTTGCTTGTGTGCCAATTGACTTTTGGTCAGACATGTGTGTTTTTTAATGGAACGCGAAGTCCGCCCCGTCAGAAGGCGGAGCGGGCTAGGAGGACGCCGTGCTTGGTGGCACGCGAAAGAGGTATACGAGTGTGTTTGATGTTGTACTTGTAGGCGTCTCCTTTGAGGTTGGCATTTGGGGTGTGGCCTGCTCGCCGTGTGTCCAAGGGATAAGTGTGTACGGCGGCCAGATCCAAATGCCGATAGATGCTTTTAAACCCGTGATGTAGATCTTGTTGGGGTGATGTTCATCTGCGACTTGGATGGCTAACGTGTCGGCGTAGTCGATGCCGAGAGAGCGGTAATGTGCTTTGATTTTGCCCAAGTGGGTGCGGATGCCGGATGTGCATCGGTGTGGAGGGGGCGTGTGATTGATTCGAGGGTTATGTTTCCGGGAAGAAATGGGGCAGCGCATGAATCCTTGGGTAAGGCGTAGCGAGCATGCTTTATCAGTTATGTGGCGGGTATGACATAGTTGGAGGCCGAGGTCGATGCCCGCGAGTTCCGCAAGATTAATAGTGTGGGAGGGGGGAGTGGAAGTCGCCAGAATTTTGACGCGTCTATTCGTGGCAGGATGGGAGGCGGCCGCTCCCATCGGAGAGGAGCCACTCTTTTTAGAGCCGTCCGTGTAGACGAAGTTTTGCCAATTCCAAGCGAGAGCACCCTTGTTTGGGGGAATAGATGACGGTTGTGCGTTATGGGGAAGGGTGGATGATGGGGTGGGTGGAGTTAGGGGGAAGGTAATAAATGCCCGCCGAGTGTGGTGTGTATGCGGTGGTGGTCCCAGTCGTTGTTGTGGTGACGATGGGGGTTGGGAGGTGTGTTTCGTATATGAATTCGAGAGTGTTGTGGAGGACTCTCATGGCTGTGAAAGAGGGTAGAGAGGACATAGCGAGGTGGTTACCAACGAGCTAGATGTCTACCATCCAACGTGTGCCGAAGAGCGCGGGGGTGGGGATGCTGGTGTGTTGGTTGTGGGGCGGGGGGAGTGTTTGCGTCGTTGGGGAGGGTGTAGAGGTGGTGTGTGTACGGTGAGTTGATGTATTTTGAGTGGCGATACGGGGTGTGTCCCCATCGGGGGAGGATGAGGATGGTGGTGCTGGGGGAGTGAGAGGAGGTGGAGTGGGCACATGTGATGGCGCATGCATTCGTGGTCATGGACTGGATCCGCCATTTTTTTGTTGGGTTCGGATCCATGAGTACTTGATTTTTTAGGATCCGGAACTAGTGAGTACCTCTAAAAAAGGGATCCGGATCCCGCGATTACCTGTGATTCTAGGGTTCGGATCCCGCGATTACCTGTGATTCTAGGGTTCGGACCCCGCAATTACCTGTGATTCTAGGGTCCGGATCCCGCGATTACCTGTGATTTTAGGGTTCGGATCCAGCGATTACCTGTGATTCTAGGGTTCGGATCCAGCGAGTACCTATGTTTTCGGTTCCGGAACCGAGTACATGAGTACTTCTGAATTTTTGGTTCCGTTGGATTCGTTGGATTCAAGATTCCAACAAGTACTCGAAGTACTCATGCAAATTGATACAAATTGCGCATGTTGGGGGAAATTTGTACTGCAAATTCAATTTTTACATCTCTACTAGTTCCATGCGCATGCTCATGCTTAGATCCCATACAATAGATTTTGACCGAGGTATCATGAACACCCTATCTCAATTCCCAACAAGCTCCTCTTATGTACGTTGGATAGCCGTTGATGACAAGTTTTTCCCTGATCTAGACGGTCTACTACTTCCCGCTTGCCCCGCCATTGTTGCTAACTATGATAGGAGTTGGATGTGGACGGGCAGATTATGGTGGATTTCAAGCGCGTACGCACCGTTTAACTGGCCCTTGGGTGGGCTACAATCGATTCAAGGCAGCGGAATGAGAACAATCAGGGCTATTGAACCAATCCTAGACATACATCTCAGCATATTTGCATTGCCAAATACCTCCCAAAAAAACAGCGTGTCACTTCGGGCCACCATAGAATCGTGAGATACTCGGAATCGTGAGTACTGATTGGGTATCGCGATTCCACATCGTTTTGCGAGGATGAGGTACTCGCGATTACCGCGGATCCATTAAAGTACGATGAATACCGGATCCAACGATTATTTACAATAACGGGTACCGGATCCTACGATTACTTACAATAACTGGTACCGGATCCAACGATTACTTACAATAATTGGTACCGGATCCAACGATTACCTGTGATTCTAGGGTTCGGATCCCGCGATTACCTACCGAACCTAGGGTTCGGATCCCGCGATTACCTGTGATTCTAGGGTCCGGATCCCGCGATTACGTGTGATTCTAGGGTCCGGACCCACGAGACCGAGTCCGAACCCGAGAAGTCTCGGGGATTCGCGGAGCCGCAGGATCCGGATCCAATCCCTGTTCGTGGTCGTATTTCGGATTTACTATGTTCGTGATGCCGTGCCAAATGGGTGGGGAGTTGCTACCGTTGAATGAGAAGACGACGTCTTGTGGATAGAGCGAGTGGTATGTGAGGGAGGGTAGGGATTTGTTGAGGGGGTTAGAGTAGGGTTCGGTTTGTGTATGGAATATATTCCAAAGGGCAAAGAGGAGGTCATCCCGGGCGGCCAAGCGGTTGCGTCTGGTGGTGGCGGGTGTGTGTGAGAGTATTTCCGAACGTGTGCCGAGTCTAGTGATCATGCGTTTGACCTCTTCTTCGAATGTGCGGTGGGTGAGGTCGGGGCGGAAAAGTTGGTAGATGTGTAGGATGCAAGGGCTCGACAGGGGAGTGACCGCGCGACCGTTCAAGATGCAGAGAATGGCTGTGTCGGGAAGGGTGGGGTGGGTGTGTATGGTATATGTGCATGTGGGGAACATGTCGAGGTCGGGGTTGATGGGGTCATGGCTGAAGGTGATTAGGGGGTGTGTCTAGGGGTGGGAAGGATGGAGGAAGTGGCGGGAGTGAATCAGTTGTTGAATGTTGTAAGTGCTGCGGCGGGGCCGGAGGGGTCTTATTGATGGTGTCGTGGAGTTGGAACATGACATGGTCGGGGGACGGGGTTCCAATTACTTCAATCCTGGCGTATCGTCACTTTGTTGCTACTCGCCATGCGCGCAGAACTCAACCCGTACGGTGTCCCACACGCGGAGTTTGTAGCGCTGGCCATCTTATTTGATGTTTGAGATATCCATGGGTTGTATTGATTAGGGTTTATGATTGGGATTAGGGTTTACACATTTTAGGGGTTGTCCTAGTGGTGCTATCCGCTCAGTATTTATGATTCCAAACAACACTGCACATATCATATATTCCATATGCATTTGCCGGAAACAAGATTATGCGATAGTAGGGCATTATAATGTTTTCTTGAGTGACCCCAACATAAAATATTGTATGAGGTCTACAATGCTTCTTGTACTCCATAAGTTCATCGATAAATTTTTGCACTTATTTCGAGAATTCAGCAAGCTGGTGCCTCCAGGACCCGCCAAATCTTTAGACGACGAAAATCAGGATAAGATTCTTATCAATGTTTACTCACTGCATTGCGCGCCTGCTTGTGGGGGATTGGGAAAGGGGTGGGTTGTACCGGCAGATAGTACAAGGACTCCATCGCGCCATCTTATGCCTCACACTGCGAAAATGTTGGTTGGAAGAAAAGAAAACCGCATCGCAACCGGTGTTCAACGGTATTAGAGAAAGATCTTCTGTTTCTGGTGTATCACCTTATCATATATCTTATATTTCTGGTGTATCATATTACCAAGCCAAGCTCGAAAGAATTTGAAACAAAACGGCATGTTTTCAAATTTCTAACAATGAATATTGACTGTCGACACTTGACCGCGCTATATATGAATTATCGAACTGGAAACCGAGCTCAGGGCAAACAGTTCAATATGCGCGAAATAATGACCCATAAAAGACAAAACCAGACCTACCGTCGTTGCGGGCAATTGGCGAGACATGCGTGTAAATTGTTTTTAAACAATCTACGACACACGCCATCGTCCTTGACGGTACGGCCTATCTCCACAGCCGACGGAATACGCGGCGCGAGGCGCGACAGGTGTCAACCCGCGGGCGTGATCTCCGTGTCCACCGCCTCCATCACGCGCCAGTAGACGGCAAAGTTGGCGTCGCTCTTCACCGCGCGCGAGTAATCCGTCCACGCGGCCGGGCTGCGCTCCTTGAATTCCTGCAGCGTGGGTTGGTGCTCCAGTAGCGTCGCGAAGGCGACGCCCCACGCCGCGTAGCCCGCCGCCACGCACGAGTCGTGCAGACTCACCGCGTCGTTGAGCGCCTCGGGATCGGCCATGATGGAAGAAAACTCGCCGTGCACGATCGCGAGGGCACTCAGGGCGTCGACTCGGCCGGGGTCGGTGCGCGGGTCCGAGCCGCCTGCGCACCAGACAGCACCGGTCAGGGTTTCAAACACCAAGACAACAGCTTTGCAGCCTTGATTCGAGCTAAACCGGAAAACCTGCGAACATCCTAAATATGAAAAGAATTATATACATCTTAAATGAAAAATATTAAGATTAAGCACACGGTAATCGCACCTAAATTCAGAAACAGTCAAAACAGCGCTTGAAATTTAATTCACATGAGACTGACAGGCATTTCGATGGCCACCTGAAATCCTACATACTATATATTGGTGTACACACTATGTATTGGTGACCTACTAGATGTATATGGCAGCTGTACTGATTCGGCGCCGCTCACCTGTCGCCTTGCTGGCCGCCACCAGCAGGAAGGGCATCATGCCGCCGATGGCGAGCATGGCGTGGCCGAGGGACGCGAGCGCGCGGAGCCGGCCGAACTGAAGCAGCCGGCGAGCGTGCTCGGCAATCATACCCCACGCCTCCATCCCCGCTCGGATGTCGCCACCGCCGGAGAGGGTGGTGCCGAGAATACTGGGCGCCACCGGCTGAGCCTCCGGCAGCGGCTTGACTGCCTTCGCGGTGGCCTACATAAACAGGGGTTACACGGACAGACACAAACCGAAACAATGAAAACATCATATTAAATACTTATATGAGTTTGCCTCACTGCATAGCAGACTGTGCTATAAAGTCATTAATGAATAGTAGTGTAACATTCAACAAGTATGTATTTCTTGGAATTGCTCGCCCGTAATATGATCTTAGAGTTAAGAAATACCGCGCCAACAGCAGAATATTCATCGTAAATGACACTCCGAATCAAATAGTCTTTAGTACCAAACATTGTCGAGTTAAATTAAAATGCAGAAAGCGAACATTTGGTAATCATACAACGGAGTATATAAGAGCGGTTTCGACAAATAAAGCAATATTAACTCTGAATTTTCCGTGACTGGCAGTGTGAAATAAATAACGAGTCTGGGAAGATTTTTTTTTTACACCCCCCTCCCTTTTCCCTGTCCGTGCTCATGTTAATCTTCTTGTAATCCATTCTGGGAACAAGATTCTACGTTCTGAAAAACTAATTGAGTCAGATATCTGACCGCAAAATCCCATATCTAAACAAATTATTGGGCGCCGACATCAAATGAAAGGGCCACGTGGCGGATATATACACAAAAACCGACGTACACGACGTACACAACGTCCGCACTTGTTTCGGATCGCCATTTAACACACTTCAGCTCCGGTAAGTCCAGTTTATCAGATGAAATCATAAATCAGGGCTTCAACGCGAGGCACGGCCCTCAATATTTGAAGAGCCGAAACCAAAATCGAAGCGACGTGCATAAATAAATTACATCAACAGAAGAAAACCTTAGGGGCTGAAAAAGAGAAATAAAAACATAACATATTCAAAGTCATCCTCGGAATATCCAATCGACATTTTCAAAACATCGCCGCAGGTTCGACCGCAGATCGGTGCGAGATGCTGCGACAGCGGGAGGGTCAACGGGCAGCCTTAGGGGTTCACGGCGGCTCACAGCCCTTTTCTAAGAGCCAACAACAACAACATCGAAGCGACGTTCGCAAATGAAGCAGAGAGAGAAAACCAAGCGAACAAATAAGGACGAAATAGAAGAAAATCCACACCACATGAAAAATACCTTTATTCTCGGACTTACCGACTCCTGTTTTCGACACATCGAGCCGCCCTGTCACACAAATACGAGTCGACATGAGAAAAGATGTTCCTTGGTAGGGTTTAAGGGAGGGACTGACCGCGATGAGGGGACGCGCGATGACGGCGGCGCAGCTCGTTCGGTAACTATTCGCGTCGCGCGGACTGCTCGACGACCCCCACACCCAACTCAGCCACCCCTTATTACTCCCGCCGTCGCCGCCGTTCGCCACAGCGCCGGTCGTGGCTCCGCCGCCGGCGTTCGACGCGTCGCGAGGGCTGCCGCGCGACGTCGCGCTCTCCGCCGCCGCCTCCTCGCGCTGTCGAAGCTCTTCGCTGACCTCGAGCGCCTCAAAGACCGACTCCGACTCGCCCGGCGGCACCACAAAGCGGAGCAGCTCCATCGCCAGGTTGTACTGCTCATTCTGCACGGGTCCGGTTGCGGACATAAATGATGCGACGACAAAAATTATTCCGGAAATGTGGTTTTAGGGTTTCAGGATCCACCGAACCTTACACCCTAAACACCGACTAAACAAAGTATTGACATTTTAGGTTATCTCAGTAAAGCATTGGATCGCAAAGTTCAGAAAACGCGCGGAAAGATTATTCGTTCTGCGACGTTGGGTGTCGAAAGTGTATGATGACGCGACAAAATCATTACAGAAATTTCGTTGTTGGGGTTTCAGGTTATACCAAGTCACAAACCCTAATTATCGACTCGATCAAGGAAAAGCGATTTGAGAAAAAATGCGCGCAAGAGCGCGCGCGCAAGAGTGAACACACATACTTGTGTGTGTGTGTGTGTGTGTGTGTGTGTGTGTGTGTGTGTGTGAGAGAGAGAGAGAGAGAGAGAGAGAGAGAGAGAGAGAGAGAGAGAGAGAGAGAGAGAGAGAGAGAGAGAGAGAGAGAGAGAGAGAGAGAGAGGGAGAGATTGTGTTTGTATCTGCGTGGCGGTGAGGAGGGTTTCAAAGATTAGAGGCTGACGACGAAGTGGAGGCTGTCATTCAGGTTCGCCGCAAAGTACACAAAATCTTAATGTACTGAAAACATATTACACAGCAGCAGTACAGCGATCGCAGTACGACTGCCAGGATAAAAATCAATATCAGTGTTTTAATATATTACAAGGGGCTGTCTGAATGTCTAACGCTTGATTGCTTACAAAATAATTAACATAACCTGGAAACTTGTAATATATGCACTGCTTACAAAAACAAAACAATTCGACAACAGCTCATTCGGATAAATGCGTATTCGGATAAGAAAATCACATCGGCGCAGAGTTTCACTGTGGGCTCACTTCCAGCGCGCTGCCGATGATTCGCAGGGAAAAGGTGTGCGCCTTGCCGGCGCCCTCCAGACGGTCCACGCACAAAAGGCAACACGCGGCGCTCTGTAGCGCGCGCGCCTCCAGCAGCCCCTCCACCAGTCGGCTCGGACTGCCCACCGCGCTGAAGAGGAGCGGCCACAGCGCCGCGTCCGTCTGCGGCCAAAAAAAAACGGGAAAAAACGGAAATTCATCTCAAAATTTTTAAAGATAAAAATATCGAAATGTTTAAGCTCTTTGACGACATTGGGAAATTTTGCCCCTAAAATATTTCGGATTCACAATATTTTGGAAGCTAAAAATAATTCAACGAAGATGAATAGCGTCGGATTTTTAATGAGATATGCGATAAACATGAAACTGATTTTTTTAAGGGTAGGTTGGGTAATTAGAGAGAAACCTAAGCGCTGCCATTATTTTACTTCACGTTTTTAAATTGCGAGAATAATCAATTTACATCAGAGAGTCAATTTAACACGACTAATTTACTTCCCTGAAAACAGGACGCACAAACTTTATGTCACAATCAAAGTGAAGAAACACAATGTGAGCAATGGCAGCAATAACAGTTTACAATGTTCCGTTGCAGCCGACCCAATATGCTTCGTCAACTTAAATCCATATAACTTGCTTCATGAATTGAATTTTCATTTAGTTGTAATCACTTTCAATAATTGAGATTTTAACGCGTCAAATAAAATGCGCAAATTGTAAGGGACAGAAAAGAATAATGGGGAGGGACGAGCAGGAGGGTTCCGAGTGGGGGGACAGGTGGGAGGGCTTGTTCACCTTGCGCGCGACGGAGACCACAACGTCGCTGTACTGAGGGAACATGCGAATGAGGCGCACCGCCTTGCGCATCAATTTGTTGTTCACGGCGTACACGTTTCCGCTGTCCGAGCGCGGAATACTGCTGCCCACCTGCTTCCCGAAACGCGACGACTGCTGCACCCGCGTCGCCTGCTCCTTCTGCGCCTACATGCAAACAAACAATCCCCCACGTTTAGTTTCACAAGTACATATACATTATGTAACACTTCATTTGTATAAATGAAACATAAAATATGTTATACAACACTTCATAATACCATGTTAATCCAGTTGTGCAAAATGGAATCTAAAGAATTGTACTTAACCAAACCCGTCACATATATATTTGGCAATAAGAAGAAATGCACGCAGTTCAGTTGGCAAACGGAAGAGTGCTGGCGACTAAACCATTTGCGTCGCAAAAATGATCAAAATATGTAGTTATCTTTCAACAATAACTATAAAATGCCGCTGTGTATTTAAATCGACGGGGCCGGCTCGAGCAACAAAGACCGTATGATGGGAGCTCGACGTTCATCGCTCACGACATGCATGGGCAAAATCACACAATCAGAGGGTTCACACTTCGCCACACGGCAGCGATGGGAGGGCCCACAGACAGGAGCGGGACCCCGGTTCGTGGTGTGGAGGAAAAAAATACACAACATACTTGTCATTGTTGCGAAAGACTCTTTTGGCCAAAAAATAGTGAATGCCACCTGAACATATACAGTGAGGGCGTCACATGTCGAGCCCGGACGGAGCGAGTAGGCCGTCGCAAGATTGACATACTCGTGAACTCTTTTGGAGGTTACTGGTGCTTGCAAAGGGGGCGCGGGAAGACGGGGGCGGTGTATACCTTGCGGTTGCTCTCGTGCTCGATCTCCAGGCTGGTGAAGAGCAGCCATTCGAGGGAGCGGGGGAAATAGTGACCCCTGCACATTACGGGACAACGACATGAACACGACGAGAGTTGCAGCGCAGCAAATTGCCGCTGCCAAATCCGAACACCAAATTACTCAATTCAAAGGACTACGTTGATTTAAATTGGCAGTGGTGTGCCCATGGAGTTTCTTGCTGGCGAGTTTGGTAAAGCCTGAGTGAAGCTCTGGATATAACCTAATTTGAGAGGATGAGAGGTGGGTAATTGACCTGCTTCACATGAAGGTGATCATACATATGTATGTCATACGTATGTGATCAACACATTCTTAGATGATAAGATATCATAATCATCATTAGTACCACTGATATCATTTTATTATCGTTTGTTAACCAATCATATCCCGATTCCGATTATTATTACTGATCGTTCATCCGCTTCTCGTCACATAGTACAGCAATGGCGGAGAGCGATGTACCTCGCGTGTCGGCGGGCGAGCACCACCGCTTCGTCGAAGGCGCCTTTCTGCAGGAGACGGCGCAGGAGGCAGGGCAGCACGGGCTGACTCTCGGCCATGGGGTGGAAGAGGGGGTAGTTGGCGTGGGAGAGCGAGGCGGAGGAGCCCACGACGCTGCTCTTCTGCATCCGCTGCGTTACGCCCACGATAGCGGCATCGGCAAGAGAGATGCCCACCGGGTAAACCTGCAAAATACGAAAAAATGTCCTGTCAACGAAATAATCATCTCGGTGGAAATATGATCACGAGACAGAGGACTCGCTTCCCTAATTTTCGGCTTTCGAAGGATAACATAGGAGTCGTGTCATAACACATACGACCGTTCAAACAAGAGTTTCCAGAGTTGAACAACTAGCACGAAAAGTTTGTCGACGCGGCTAAGCGCAAAATAGCGGTAATGTTTTGATATCGATCATAACAAGCCGATCTCGTCAAAGGTGTCCAAACCCTTGTGTCGGTATCCTTGAAAAGGCGACTGCGTCACTCTCCTCGCCGACGAAGTGAGGAGAATTCCGGAAACAGGTCGAATAAAAAAGATACACATATTTAAAATCCAACGCCGACGAAACGAGTTTCAAAAATATCTTGAGTAGTTCGACATAAAAAAGTACAAAGTGAATGAAGAATACATTAGGGTTTTCTTTAGAAAGCACGGCGCACCTCGCGGTCGAATTCAAGCTCCGGATCGGGCTCGCCCGTGGGCTGAAAGCCTGCCACCGCGGTTCCAACGCTGGTGGGTGTGGAGGGCGCGGCGATGGTCGAGGGATACCACAGCTGCATCCCCCGAGCCCCGTACGCCCACCACGGCATCTCCACCGCCGCGTACTCGGCATTCTCGTCCGTGTCGTTCGACCCCGCCGGCGCCGTCTGCGGAGCGACACAAATTTTGTGCATAGTAAGCATAAAAATAAATAACACGGCGAGACTGTCTCGGAATAAGTACCAGCGACGGCCAATTGAAAATAAAGAAATCCAGAATACGTAATGTCTGTCAATATAGAAATCGATTCATTTGATATTGACGGAAAGGAAAGTATGTCGTCGTAGGGAGTACGAAGAGGATGCAGGGCGCCATGTCTGCCATACAGCTATCACATATCATTTGGAACGCCAGGGCTGTGCATTCTCAGCCCGCTGCGTCGTGAAACGCAGAACATGTAAATATTTCAAAAAACTGCTCACTTCGGTCAATTCATTTTATAAAAATGTAGAATTCGTAGGATTTAAAATCAGCACAAAAGTCACGAAAAATGTTTAAATTTGAGCTGTTCCGTCAATAATTCAAGGATCTATCTGCATCAGCCGTTTTCTAATAGAGTGGAGGAGAGAAATTTAGTAATTTGGACACAACATGAACAGAGAGACGGCACGACAGTCCCGCGCTATGAGTGCAGGCAATTGTAGCTATACAAATAGGAAGATGCAGTTATCGAGCTGGAACGACGGTTCTTGGGTTTCGGCGAGCGCAAATTCAGGTCGGATATACCCACGGTCAATGCTGTATGCAGCACCCGAGTCGCCGCAGGCTAGAATAATGTTGAATGATAAAATGAAACGGGAGTCGAGAAAGTACCTGAAGCGTGACTCGCTCCGGGTCGCCGTCCACCTGGACCTGCAGGTCGCTGCGCTTGGTGCGCCGAGCGTCATTATTATTCGACGGCTGTGGCTGTGAACTCGTCGGCGGGGCGCCTGCCGCAACGTCGGCTCCGCTGAGCGGCGAGGGGTGGTAGTCGCCCTTTGTTGAAAGGTTGCGGGAGGGGAGGTTGACGAGGGAGGTGGAGGATGTGGAGGCGCGGTACGACGCGGTTGCTTGGTTGCCGTTGAACATCTCCTGCAAAGACATGACATAATAAGCGCTAAAGCCCAGCTCCGAACAAGCTGTATCGGAATAAACAATGACAGGATGGAATTATATGATACTGTCCGATTCGCGTACATGTGCGTTAGCGGAAAATTGCTTATGAATCAGTTTGAGTCGACGATACGAGCGCACTCGACGAAAGAGAGGCGCGCCTCAGCGCTGAACGCGCTGTATCGAAAGAAAAGCGATGATAGTAGGATGTAATGATATGAAGTTGACCGATTCACGTTCATTTGCGCAAACGGGAAGGAACATAAGAACAATTTCAAGTCAACGATGAGGAATATTCAATACGAGCGCACTCGACGATAGTGAGGCCCGCTTCAGCGTCGAAACCAATTCCTTCGCACCTATGTTGAATTACGACAGTAAAGACGGCACAACCAAACCACAATATTCAAGTCGGGTGCAATGGGCAGCTGTCCAAGAACCCAGCACTCGGGGTGGTTTTACAACCCAAATATAATTCAGGTCGGGGTCGCAGAGTCGACACCGTTTTTGACTTTCTCAGCGAAAACGGAGTCATTGTGGGCGACGGGGGGGTTACCTGACTGAGGATAGCGCCGCTGAGCCAAAAGCACTCAACATCGTTGTCCAAAAGAACCTGTGTCGTTGTCCAAAAGGAAAAGTCAGTTGAAAAGATATGCGTTGTGGTTGCGAACCAGAAATTACCATCTTCTTACTTATATGCAATTGGTACGAACAATGTATATATCAATTTGATTACAGACAAATAACAAAACGAGACCCCTCATCTTTTAACGGTCGCCGTCCCCTAATTACACATAAACGACACTGTAAAAGAACACCGCGTATCCCGTAAATTCGGGAATCTGCAAAGCCAAGTGGCACTTCAGATGCTGCTGTGCCATTGTCTTTCTGTTGTGACACACACACGCACACACTCACACACGCAAAACTTACACATTCACTCAGACACACTCCACAAACATTACACACTCGCACAAAAATAATTACATTCACATACTCAAACACCCGAAAACAAATACACACACGCATATATACACTCACACAGTAGTCATACACACTGACACACAAACAGTAACACACGCACCTCACTGCCGCGTTCCATGTCCAGCACGCTGAGCAGTCCACCCGCGCGCAGGACGACGCAGTGCGTCGGCTCCTCCTCCTCCGCCAGCCCGTAGTACCCCATGCTGCGTCGACGACGGTGGAAAGAGCCCCTGACCCAGAACACAAGGCGCGTGAGCAAACCTGTAATAAGCCATAAAATCAAACAATCTGTAAAACAACTCAGAAATCAACCCACGCTCTTTCGCAACAGACTTAAAATCCCAACTCAAATTGAATTCTACGGAGTTCCCACTCACATCGCGTGATTTTCATATTAAAGCAAAACTAAATCGTGAACGGACAGGGTTGCCATTTCTCGCTGTGTTTTGGAAACTTAGTTCGTTTAGGACTGTTGCGAAGTTCACGAAGGGGACAGGAGCACAGAGCGGAGTTGTTTTACACAAAAAGGGAATGAATTATGGGGTCCAAATAAACACCCCTTCCCTGGCCATAATTCACGGATGTGCTTATGTGCAGCGCCGTTGGACACAAACGATATCATGCCATTACATTTGTACGAAAATCGTCGCCCTGGGCTCAGGCGAAGTGAGTCGATGCAGCAAAGACGACCGAAACAATGCTGCTGGAAACTCGACTCGGTGCTGTGGCTTTCCAGACAGGAGCCTGATTGTGAAAGGGGAGAGTAGGGTTTAGAGTCTAGCCATAACCAACACAACGACAGTTGAAAAATAATTGGGGAGATAAATTCGCGTCTTTGCTGTGTGAATGAGTGAACAACGTCGCAGAGAGGTTAGCGAAAATAGCGAAGGAGGTCGTTGAATAATTAAGCTGATGGCGCCCTTTGCACCATCAATGCGTTATCAACGAGTCAGGTACTGGGAGGGGGTGGGGGTTCACCCGTCTCTGGCCTCGCTGCCGCCACGGCCCGAGGTGGGGCGCACCGGGAGGCGGCTGAGGATGTGCTGCGTTGTGGAGGCGGCCACGAGTGCGATGTCCAGCAGCGGGTGTCCCACGCTCATTATGGACAGCTCGCGCACAAGGGAGATGGAGGCGGTGGGGGTCTGCAGCGGCGACAGCTCTCCCTGGTGCACACGCGGAGAAAGGGCGCACCGTGCGAGCGATATTGTCAACTTAGCAACACCAGAAAATGATCATAAACGTTTAGTAAGTGTAACCAAACACAGATACATCAGAAGTTGCGTGGCGAATTACTGCCTGACAGGGAATGGAAGCATTGCGGGCAGGGAATGGCCCACGGGGAGGGTGGAAACATGTGCATATCAGTATCATACTCAACAATGCCACCTCTATCCAACGTAGATGCACCGTTGTTCCACAGAAAGAAATAAAGGGGGGTTTCTAGAAAGATGTTTCTTATCGCCACCTTCATCGACAAAAATAATCAGAGTCGCCGCTTCGCGGTCACTTGACCGTGTGTAGCTTAATTATGACACGCGCAAATGAGTATGCCACATATCTCTGCTTAAGTAATATTAGAACATTTAAATTAATTGATAACACAAGACATGACAACAGTCAATAAGAATCTTGCAAAATAGACTTTATCTATTCGCGATGTGAATTTTCAAGAAAGTTATTTTTTCCACCCCCCCTCCCCCCCCCCCCTCACCTCCACATCCACGCGCAGCACCATCACGTCCAGCGGGGCGCAGGCCACCAGGATGTAGTGCCCCACGGCGTCCAGCGCCAACGGCACCGTCGCGAGCGGAAAGCGCGCCAGCCGGCTGCCGTTGTCCAGGTGGTAGCGGGGGTAGAGGAGGAGCTCGGCGGGGGCGGCGGAGCGGTCGCCCTCCACGTGCGCGCACGCCACCACAATCTGCAACAAAACCAGAAAAAATATATTTCACTTAATTTCTTCACATGCGCTTTTACCTATTGCGCGTTTAACCTGCATACCTAATTACTTTAGGCCCATAATAATGCCACGCACGTTCAACGCATGTGCGCCTGCACTGCTCACTTTTCGTGACAGCCCCTCACGCATGATGGGGCACCGGGGGCATGGTAAGTAAATGTGCCCATTTCGGGTTTTTTTAGGGTTTCCAAAGTATGAAAATCTAGGTAATAGCCTACACTACACAAGCTCGCAGAGTCGTGCAGTCGCGTTCGTGCAGCTGGTGAGTGTTTGAAAGATGCGAGTGAATTTATAAAAACATGTAAACTTCAGAAAGTAGCATTTCGAGATGAACAATGCGCACTCTAGGGTTTCAAGCACATACCCTAAATCAATTATTGGGTGAAACTGCTACCACACACAGCTGCACGTCCACCGTACCCAGGTACTTGCTTCTCAGAACAACCCCGTAGTTGCGTAAACCTTATTGCTGAAGGTGGCCGTCTGACTTGTTGTACAATTTAGGAGAACAACCCAACTTGCGACAAACCCTACACTGTGATAGAGACACAAACCCTACACTGTAGATGGCGATTGAATCTGCGATGCTGTTGCATCTGCTGAAATGCATTCGTGGTTGGTGTGGGGGCTGTGGCATCGTGGCCTTGAAATGAAATGAAGCAAGTTGGGTGTTGGTGCGGCTATGGAAGAACATCCCCTAAAAACAAGCACCGCAGAAGAGAAATTACGTCGCAAATTGCCATCGCAAAGTTGAGGAAATGCTAAAACGGGTTTATGGCCATCGGCGGGAGACAGTACGGACGGCGGTGGTATGGGCCCAAAACGAGGGTGCGCTTGTCGACACCGTGCATCAGTTAAACAATTGCGATACTAATGTATACAAATAAATACAAGCATGCTCTGCAACAAATAATTAGCGAAAAAAAACTAGCGCACATTTAGTATATATTATGTAACGGTAAATATATTGTTTTCTTTTTTCCCAAAATAATGTGTGGGATTGCGCCAAAACCGCACGACTCACCTTCGGCAGCCACACAATGGCCATGGTGAAGATATTTTTCTCCTGGCTGACGTCGCCAAAGAGGCGCCAGCGGCCGGAGCGGCGGCTGTAGAGCGCCAACCCGCGCGTGCCCGCGGCGGCGATGTCGTAGCCATCCGCGCTCACGGCGGCGTGCACCAGCGGCCAGTTGGAGGCCATGTAGGCGGAGGGGACGCGGAGGTGGCGCACCACCAGGTCCTCCGGTATCTGCAAAATCACAATGTTGTAACATTTATGAAGAAAAAAATTACAAATGCATTTAGTGACACAATATATATAGATAATACACATTGACACTAAAGAAACACAATATGAACGCTACAAGAGGAACTAAAAACATTGTAGAAGACAATATGAACGCTGTGAATAGTCGGGCCAACCCAGGGACACAAAAAACCGAATTTGATGCCCGTCATTTTCAACGTAACTCATGAAACCTTTCTAAAGCGACGACACAGCCGATTGAGAGCCGTAGATCGCTTTATATATCGCATAATATATCGCTTTTATTCCCTTTTCGTGTCACAAAACAATTTGGGGGGTTACTAGGGTTTCATGTAACATCGCTGTGCGGGATCAGACTGGAATGTAGGGTTGAGTGTTTCCCTTAATGTGTGAATATGCAAGTCGAAATCGCAGAATATGCATAAAATACAAATCAGGCTGACGAAATGATGTCCCGTGTTCAACAGTGTCGCCTAAAATGTAGTCATCCACAGATTACATCTTGGCGTGGTATTATGCAGGGTGGCGCGCGCACATGGTTGGTTTCTTGCCCGCCAACGTTCCACTGACTCCAGCTGCTGCTCGCCGCAGCATCCTGGCTCTCTGTGATCAGCAGCAGCCGGTCCGCTCCCTGTGGGACCCACGCATTCAGTGCCCTGCTCATCATACTCGCAATTGGAAAAATAAATTGCAGAAAACAACACATTTCTTTGCATGCGCAAATCAGAAACTTTTTCCGTTGCATAATAACACTGCAGATAGACTCCGTAGAAAGCAATCCGTCAGCAGTGCCCACCAAAAAATTACCCGCCCAATAATACAGCGCTGGTTTATTTGATTAACAATATATCATCGATAATACAATTAAAAATATTGAAATACACATAGCGATATAAAATGGTGCGTCAAAATAAAATTGCCCCATTACTTTGTCGAGCACACTTTCCCCGGTATTAGTTATCTGCGAGTGTTGTTAGGCTCCCTGCGAAATAGGCGCACTCACTGCCCTGTCCGGATGCGCATTGCATATAAAATGCAGTGGATTAATCCAGTTTCCGTGCATTTAGAAACCAATGACACCTGCCAAGAAGCAGATGTACAGAATACAGGCGGCCAAGGCGACTCCCCAATGCACGAGGGTTGATGGTGGAACACAGTCGAAAAAAAAGAAAGCGGGAGTATGATAGCATGTGTCAATAAAGATTATCAATATACATTATGCGATAAGGAGAACAAAGAAAATTGTATGACACGCTTTTTGAGCACAGCATAAGCAAACACAACATTAAAAACCTTAACTATTCAACCACGAACGGGTGCGTGCGAGATATGTGCGCTATGCGCTTGTATAACATAGAATTACCAATCATATAACAAACGTCGCATGCTTTTCTTTGTCATAAGAGGAGTCAAAAACACGGGTCTGCATATCACACTAAAGATGTATAGCATTACCTGTGTGGATGTGTGTCAGCCTCTTTCTGAATACATCATACTAGAATAACATCTTGATTAAGACAGGAGTGACCTAGATAACTGAATATTGATACTCCACAATAAAATAATACGGTGTGGAGAAGAATTGGATCCGAGGGAGAGAGTGCAGAACTGAGTAACCTGAAATAGATTGTGTCCCGCACAAACTGATATATCGCAACAAATGAACGGAAAGGTGTCTTGCGGACTCACCTGCAGCACGTTGACCTCCTCCTCCTGCAGCCGCGTCGAGTCGACCACGTCCACGCGCGGCACGCGGTGGTCGCCGTCGATGCTCTTGGCGAACGAGATCTCGAGGAGTTGGTGCGGTCGGTAGCGCTCGCCCAGCAGCAGCTGGTAACCCTCAGGCCCCCAAGACAGCGTCGAGATGCCGCCCTCCAAAGGCTCGTACGCAAAGCTGACGCGCACGGTCGCGAACACGAGTCACAGAAACGCACAAAAATTCGATGCACTTGATAATTGCAACCAAACCGCACAACACTCTCGTCATTTCCTAATGTCATCGAAATATTAGCCCACTATTTTTCACGCACACACACACGCACACACACACACACACACACACACACACACACACACACACACACACACACACACACTCCCTCTCTCTTTCTCTCGTAATTTCCAAATACTTTTAATCTCCGAGACCCTCACTCCAGCCTCTTTCAAAATTATGAAATCATAGCGCCTGTGCTAGAAAAGAAAGGCTGTTGACATTCAAAACCTTGGGTACATCATTCACATGGACTGTTGGCTATTGAGTTCGCACGCATAGACCAACGGACGACAAATGAGAATTGTGAGAGTCGTATGACTTCTGGAGAAATAGTGTGAAGGAATAGGCGCGCTGTGCGAAATCGCAAGAAATTAGCTCATATTCGGTTCACATGTTGAGTTTTATTCAGAGGCTGTAATACATAAAAAAGCAGCTACTTTCGATTTTCAGAACATGACCAGAGTATGTTCAGATGACATTTGAGGGGAGTTACTCGCAGCCGCTCATGCTCATCGGCGTCCCTCCGTCCGGTGACATCGTGCCCGTGACACTATCGCGTCGACTCATTCCCAGCGGCTCACTCTACACACACACACACACACACACACACACAAGGGGCAAGAAAATGTCAGCCGCGACACACAACCCTAAACGTTAGTACTAAAATAACAAGAAGCTATCTAATGTAGCAGAAAGGGACACCGTAACGGGGCAAAATAATCAGCAGCAAACGAATTGCCTCTGTGATGGCTGTGCCAAAGTGTAGCAACACCTCCAATTACGTATGAAGCAAATCATGCATGCTCAAACTCAAAACGGGTAGATGGACAGGAATCGAATTCCATCACAAACACAGCATATTGTTGGTAGATATGTTTTTTCGTAATGCGTTAGACAGTAGTACATAAAAGATGTAACACACATTTCGCTTCCTCTTTCATCTCGCAGACACAGCTGCGCCGCGCTTGTGTGTGTGCGTGGGGGTACTTGTGTGTGTGTGTGTGTATGTGTGTGTGTGTGTGTGTGTGTGTGTGTGTGTGAGTGTGCTCAGGTACATGAGTGTGCGTGCGTGTGTGTGTGTGTCTGTGTGTGTGTATCTATGTATGTATGTATGTATGTGTCTGCGTGCTAGTGTATGTATGTGTGCGTCCGTATGTTCGTGCTTGTCTGCATGTGTGTGTGCGTGCGTCCGTATGTTTGAGGGTGTGTGAATGTGTGCGTGCGTGTGGGCAAGCGTGTGTGTATGTGCGCGTACGTGTGTTTGTGTGTGTGTACGTGTGTGTGCGTGCGTGCGTGTGCGTATGCATGTGTATGTGTGTGTGTGTATGTGTGTGTATTTGATAGTGTACCTGTGTATGTGTGTATGTGTGCGTGCGTGTCTTTATGTGTGTATGTGAGTACATTTCTGAGCGTTATAGTGCGAAAAGAACAACATTTATTCATTTGTCATCATTTGCATTAATTCAAGACGGAGCCTGACCTTTTGCCGCAGCGAGCACATGAGGCGGCATCCCGAGGGGCTCCACACCGCGAGGCCCTGCTTCCGCCAGCCGACCGCGAGTGCGCGGCAGTCGGGGGACCACTGCATGAAGGAAACGCCGCCGGTGACGTGCGGCTTGTGGCCCCAATCCACAACCGACAGCACACGGGTCGGGGCCGCAAACTGGCGCTCGGCCGATTTCTTGCTCTGCGACCAAACAATTTTCAGATTCACTGAATAACAACCCACAAACTAACCCACCTGTTCATGCGAATTCCTTAAAATTTGTAGTGCAGTATTCTTATGACACATGGAATGAGAGACAATGGAACATGCACAAGAAGATTTTGGAGAAAACACACATGGGTGGAGGGGGGAACAGTGACAGGCGGCACACCTTTTTGCCTGTCTGCACCAGAGCGTAGAGCGCAACTTGGCCGTTCGCCTTTCCAATCGCCACCATCTGTGAACGCGCACCGATCGTGGCAAAGATCGCCCCGCTGCCGGCACCGCATACCCACCGGCTCTGCGAGGTGGCAAGGTAAGGCGGCCAGGAAAGGTTGGTCGGAGAGGGAGAGGGGGGGGGGTCATGTCAGAGAGCGACAAGGTTTGTATTGCGAGTCTTTGGTGATTAAATTTTAGTATACGAATATATTAACTTCCAAATACATGTTTACCTACAAAGTTCTTCCAGTTTTGGTGTAGAGTGTAATTTGCTTTCCACATCAAGAAGATGGCCTCTCAAACCCATCCCACACGAACCCATCTCCCTCCCCCCTTCAGCAAAATGAAAACCGGAAAATTTGTGCGTACGAGACTTTCGGCACAGCCGTTGCTCGGGAAATATGTTAAGCCATTCAATGGACATAATCTCACATGAGACAATAATAATCTGCTAGTTCGCAAATTTGTTAGGCGAAAACATTCTGTGACTTTGAGCAGGTAATTAACATTGTGTAGCGAACACATTCTGTGATTAAGAAATTTATTGTGACTACAAAATTTCCAATATGGTGGTTGATGTGAAGGTGGCGTGAACTCAAAACTTACATTTTAGGGTATACATGGGTCAAACTTCGGATTCATATCACAGCCTCACCAGTCGGATCTGCTCGGGAGGGTGGAGGCCGTGCTGGCTGGTGCGGCACAGCGCGACGCGGCCGTCCAGCAGCACCACCGCCAGCAGCTTGAGCGGCTCAGAGTAGTCCATGTGCCACACGTGGCAGCAGTCCGCGGGCAGCGCGTGGCTTCCCAGCCCCGCGATGAGCTCCCCAAACTCAGTGTCCACATACGACGCACCTTTGCGAGAGCACAGCGACGGGCGTCAGCACAGAAAGCAATCAGAACGACAACCCACTCTAGCGCAACCGTGAGGCAGCAACGCGCGCTCATCGAGAGGCCCAATTGAAGCTACCCACTAAAATCTGGCGACGCTATGCAGTCAGCCAAGACCAGTGTCACATGGATTACTCCGTCAGTGCATTAAATTCGTCAGCGCAATTTTCTTTATCAATTGTCTGGCTGTGAGAATTAACCAATAGAATTCTAATGCACTTCAAATGTGTTCTAACTGAGGCGCAGTGTTGCTGTAAGGTAGTTTGTTTTTCGGGGTGAGGATTGCTATGACAAAGAGATTGCTATGACCTCATTATGCCTGCCCCCTTCTCCCACAAGCACGCTGAAACCCACGATGGATAAGTGAGCCCGATATCTATCGACATCTTCCTCCCGTATTTACCCATGGCAGCAGCACGCGGGCCGTCCAGCCAGAAACAGACACACGCAACCCATAACTGACGACCCTCTACTCCCCCCCCCCCGGAAGTCATACAAGTTATCCATCTCCTCCAACCCTTCATCGCTTGGCATAATTCCCTTCACGTTCCATAATATATCAAAATATTACAAGAGGATTCTCACGTCGCCACACACCTCATCACTAACCCTCCCCCCCCCCCCCTCCCGCCGCAGATGACAAATACTCGCATACAATAAAAGAAGCCAGAATTCGCGTTGTCTTGTGTCATCCTCTCGCTCAGCAGTAACTCCCCAACACACACACACACACACACACACACAAACACACACACGCACACAAGCACACACATACATAAACGCACACACACGCACATACATATCCACACGCACGCACACCCACATACACACACATGCACACACACACACACACGCAAGCACACACACACATACACACACACACACACACACACACACACACACACACACACACACACACACGCAAGCTCGCTCACATACACACACAGTCCCACCTGAAGTACAGTGACCCCCTCTCAGTCCTGCGGATTTATTCTTTTTCTGAAGATCATGCACGCCCCCCCCCCCCCCCCCGCCCCCTCCCCCGCACATGCCTATGATCTCCATTCCGTCCTCTTACTCTCCCCCGCATTGCTTTTTGTGGAGGTCGCGACCCACCTGATACTGCAGAAAGTTCCGAGATGCTCGACACCTGCGGTAGCAACGAGCTCGGAGTGGAGAGCGGGCCGTGGCTCTGCAGACTGATCCGGCGGCTGCTCACCGAGTTAAGCGGCCCCGACTCCGGCATCCCCTGCCCACCCTGCGAGAAGCTGCCCGAGCGCGACGACTCAGAGCCGCGAGAAAAGGAGGCGCTGCCGCCGCCGTTGCTGCTGCTGCGCGGGCTGCGCCCGAGGCTGAGCGGGTCAGCGTAGCCCTTGGACACCCCCTGCCACGAGAACAGCATGAAGCGGCCATCGCTGAGGGAAACAAGGATGACGCGGTGATCGCCCGTCACCCCTGTCGCTCGCACGCTCCTCTCGATGTAAATGTTGGCAGAGAGGAATATGTTGCGGCGGCGCAGGCCGTGCTGCCGCCCAAACTGGCTCAGCACCCCCGGGAACAGCTCCTCCTGGCTCACGTGCACTCCGTACAGCTGCAGCGTGTTCTCTGACGTCTGCAGCACACCACACAGCGGCGACAGTGAGCCCCCTTCACCATCACATTGAATTCCATGCTTTCTACACCATCCAGCCTCGACGGTGGTAAGAGGATGCCGAACGGTAATTGCAATGATGACAACGATGATGATGATGACGATGATGACTTTGATGGAGTCAACAGAGTCATAAATAGTTTGCCTGCTCAAATTAATGTGTGATAATATAACAAAAGTTAGCATGATCAGATGCGTCCATGTCTTGCACGCAATGCCAGGGACGGACAGGATGCATGAGTTAAGCGACCATAGGTAGACATAAATTTGCACCGTGGAGAATCAGGGTGACGAGCTGCAAGGAGAAAAGTCAGTGGTAAGAAAATTTCCATTTACGCCTGTGTGTGTGTGTGTGTGTGTGTGTGTGTGTGTGTGTGTGTGTGTGTGTTTGTGTGTGCGTGCGTGTGCTGTGTGTGCATGAGTGTGGGTGTGTGTGTTTGCGTGAGAGAGAGAGAGAGAGAGAGAGTGCGTGCGTGTGTGTGTGTGTGCGCGCTCGTGTGTGTGTGTGTGTGTGTGTGTGCGTGTGTGTGTGTGTGTGTGTGTGTGTGTGTGTGTGTGTGTGTGCGTGCGTGTGTGTGTATGTGTTTGCGTGAGAGAGAGTGTGTGCATGTGTGCGTGTGTGTGTGTGTCTATGTGTGTGCGTGTTTATTAGAGTGTCGCGTTGGCTGTCTGTTTACATCAAAGCTTGACTGCCTAGCAATACATATGCTTGATCGCTTGCTGATCTACATATGCACGTGTGAAAGTGAGTACGTACGTGCTTACACGTATGTATACATAGCTGTTCGTATCATTTCTCTGGCAGTATCTGTTCGTGTCCACTCATGCCTTTGTGTGTGTGTGTGTGTGTGTGTGTGTGTGTGTGTGTGTGTGTGTGTGTGTGTGTGTGCACATGTCTGAGCAATTGAGCGGATCTGCAAGCGTCTCTGTGGCTGTACGTGCGTCCCTAGCTTTTCCTGTGCCCATGTGTGCCTACCCGCCAACGGGAGGGTGTGCATGTGAGTACATCCGTGGATAGATTTGTACCTCTGCATGTGGGGATACGTATGAGCGTACCTGTGCTTATTTTCACGGGCCCGCATGCGTATGTACGTAAGCAAGTGCGTGCCCCTGATTGGGTACGTGTGCTTAATTGAGTTCAGGAAGCGGAGGAAGCCTCACCAGCACCGCCAGCACGTGGCGGCTGTTGCTCCAGCAAGCTTTGAAAAACTCCCCCTCCTTGGCGACAACCTCCGGGCTCCGCAGCAGCGAGCCCAGTGCCACTCGGTCAGGGCCACCCGTCCACAGCTGAATGGCAGTGTTGGACACCAGCACCAGGTAGTCGCCGCCCAGGTGAGAGTAGATGAGGTTCTTCTGCCCTGGGTCATCAATACCCTGAAACACGCGCGGCCAGCCATACGCAAAATACATGGCAGCACCCTCGTCTCCCCCACACCACCCCTGATCCTCGCTCAGTCACTTTCCAGAGGGTCAGACCAGCATACCCAACGCTCCTTCCCTATCTGTCCTGCATGATAACGGCAGCAAACCTCTTTTTCAAACAACAGTCCCTATCCTCACCACCTCTGCCAAACCCTTTTCCCTCCAACCCTCTCCCACCTATTTCAGCACCACTCATCTATGCTATGTGTTCTACTGCGGAAAAAACCAGAGAGTTTGTTTTGCTAAGTTTATTTGTTTCCTCTGCCTGTGTGAGAGTGGTGAGTGGGGGGTTGGCTGCGCTGGCCGCTGACTGACCGCTTCGCGGACACTGTCCGGTCACCGGTCAGATCAACGGACTCCGAGACGGGTCAGCGCGTGATAAGCACACCCCCGCCAACTGCTTGCGTCGGGGTGCAGGGATCGGGGTGCAGGGACGGTGGAGTTTGTGGAGGGTTGATAACGCGATAAAAGATTCCAGGGAGGTATGAGGTGCGACATCGTGTGCTGTTGAAGCCCGGTCGAGCAGTGCTACCGTGACTGCCGCCGATGGGACGAGGAGGGCGGGGCGGGCCTGCTGCGCGTCGCTGCTCTCAGCCTCTCGACGTGCTGTAGCCAAAGGGATTCCGGACGCCGGTGTCAGGACTGGCTTGTGATCAGGAATGTTACGCCGCTATCAGCTGGCTTCGCGGTGACCGTCGGGCTGCTGTGTTGAAGTCCAGTCATTCCTTGTCACTCAGGGACATCAGATTTCGTCGGCGAAGGCGGCCACTCGGAAAAGGCAACTACGGGTAAGGATTACAGCGGAAGCGGTATACAATTTAAAACGAGTAGCCCGGAGTCGTTGTGCCCGTCGCTCCATATATTCTTGTAATCATGCAAAAAAACGTACACACACTCTGCGTGTCTCACTTTATATTTTTATAACCATTTACCCTAGCGTATGCTTTGCCAAAGATGTCAGTTTGCTTATCATTTAGCCAAAAGACACCCACAGGCGGGGCCTGGGGGACGATTAGCGCAGGATTATAGGGTTGGGTGGGTGGGTTCGCGCGAAGCCTAGATTGGCTGAGCGCGAAAGCAGACAGTGCCTTGGCTCTTGGCTAGCTACGGCTTATAAGGCGCGGGCTAGCTAGAGCTGACCGTTGGGGAAGTCGTTGGTCGTTGGTTGCGTCTAACTGCCAAGGCGAGGTAGTTGCCTTGCATGTGCGACGCGCCGCTATTTAACGGTGACAGTAACCGCTAGTGTTACTGTCCCGTACACATGGAAGTTGGATATGCAAACCTCTAGATTCAAATCAATCTCACCATTTACCCTAGGGCACGTTTTGCCAGTAACCTAAAGCCAAAGGCTTGCACAGCCAAAATTAGTGTTGCGGGGGGGACGGAGTGAACTAGCCGAAGAACCGCCAAGTAGCAGGTGTAGGGGTCATGGTTGGGTCAATGTATTTTCCTTCGGTCACGGAGCTGTTCTTGGCCCATCCACCCATGTATTTGATCACGGGGAGGGGCGCGCCGATGCAGCTCGCAGCGGAAGCAGCTCCTTTCCGGAGGTTGTGCGATGTCCACTTAAAGCCGGCGGGCGCGGACGTATTGACCGTGCGACGGGGCATCTAGGCGGCGGGCGACGTAGATGGTTCGTAAACACTTGCGTTAGCTTGCGAAAGTAGTATAGTGAGCCGGACCAGCCCATCGGAAGGCAAGCGAGGCGCCACAGGGTGCCGCGGTAGTTGACCGTGAAATAGTCGCGGTCTTCCTCCCGGATGCCAAGGGTGTAGTACCCATCGGTGAGGTCGAGAGAGACGAAGTAGTCGCCGGGACGAGGCGCCCGCCGGCGGCGCAGCGGCGGCGGCCCCGGAGGGGGGTGCGCTCGCAGGCCCGTCGGCACCTACCTCTACCTCCACGCGGTGGGCGCTGGTAACCCCATAGCCGTGCCAGGCCTGGCACGGTAGGGGGCTGAACGAGGTACCGACAGCTGCGATCCGCGGGATGAGCAGCTGTCGGGAAGCCATGTACGGAGGGTTTTGGAAAAACACAATGTCCGTACTCCGGCACAGGGATCTCCCGCTCGGCCAGTCCGATATGTCTTTTCCGCGACTAAATACTCGCACATACTCTCCCGACGATGGGGCGGGGGCGGCGTCTGCGAGATATTTTTTGGCGAAGAGGGGTACGGACGGATCAGCGGAGGGACGAGGGTGTTGGAGCTGGCGGCGGACAGCTGGGAAGCAACGCTAGGGACGGCGCTCGCTAGCAGCCGCCAGCCCTGCGATAGCCTTAGGTCTCCCCTGGGGGCGAGGCATGTTGCTGCGCAGGACGGAGGATGGTCGCAGCCGGAGGAGCGACACCGTCTGGCGGCGGCGGTCCCTAGGATCGCCCGCCGCCGGAAAAGCCCGGTACGGGGGATTTTTGGAAAATTCCCGTACCCACCATCTTTTGAGGACCGGCGACTCGATCCATGTGTTCTTCCAACCTCTTCCCTAGTCGGTACCCGGTTATCGACAGGCTGCCTCAGGCAGTGTGCCTAGGGTTATCGCAACGGCACACTGCTCGTAAAGGCGGCCCCCTAACAACGTAAACCACCGGGGGAGGGCACGGACGGCCACAGCGCGATCATATAGGTGTTGGAAACAGACGGGAAAAGGACAGGGGACAGGAGAAAATCTGGCTCGGGGGCAGGAGAGCCAGCCGGACACCGTCTGCAGCCTAGTTCTTTTTTCTTCTCAGCCCCCGAAGGAGGAGAGAAGACTCGGCTAGGTGGAGAGCTGCGTCGAGAGGAGCGGCTAATACCTCGGGCGGGGTTGAGCACGGATCAAGGCGGGACCGACGACGACCTATGCGAGGGGGGTTTTTCACCTGCCTTTCCCCCCAAGCTCCGGCACGACCGGAGTCGCACAAGAGCCGAGGTCAGGCAGGTTCGCCTCGACCAGCTCAAGCTGAGCAGCCTTGCTGCTCAGCGACCCCGCAGCGGCTGGAGCAGGCCACGTATCGTGGAGACTAGCGACATCTTTTATTTCATACTGTATCCAAAAAAATTACGTATAGATCAGAAAATAATAAATACTTGGATACGGATATGTTTTAGACGGTATCGTTACTGCCATTGGAGAGGTTGGGATTAGTGGTTCACGGTCTACCTCACGCTTAGAAGTCCAACAACAAGTTGAGCATAGCAAAAGGGGGGGGGAGAAACTCCAGCCGGATTTACTGGTATTGGAGTAAAATATTTCAATTATTTCAAATATTTCGCCGGGACGCGATATGTAACGGAGGTGCTTGAGAGTCTCGCAAGTCATGTTGAACGTTAAGCAATAGCGATTGAGTTCTCGAAGGTCGATAATCAGGCGCTATTGGTTGCAACCGGACTTGGGCACTAGGCACATCCGGAACACGTAGCGAGGGTTGTCCGAGCGCTCCCACGCTCCGCAAGCTTCGAAGCGTGGAAGTTTCGAGTTTAGAAACTCGAGTT
This sequence comes from Tetraselmis chui, assembly GCA_026401115.1. NCBI lineage: Eukaryota > Viridiplantae > Chlorophyta > Chlorodendrophyceae > Chlorodendrales > Chlorodendraceae > Tetraselmis > Tetraselmis chui. The sequence continues at coordinate 345,323 of JAPMLY010000074.1, forward strand.
GGGCTGGTGTTGCGTCTAGCATAGAGATGCCGTGGTTGAAGGGCTTGGGGCGTACGCCGCGCTTGAACTTGACGCGTACCCCATGGCGGATCCAACTTAGGACTTGACCGCTCGCGCCGATGCGTTCCCACTCCCGCAATCTTCGACGCACGCGGTGGCGCATGAAGGAAGATGTCGGGGAGCAGGAATCGGCGCGGCGGGCCACACCATCATTTCTTGGGCGGACGTTTAGCCGGGTCGGTCGGCTTGGCGATGGGGGCGGCGCGGGCTGCTGCTGCTGCCGCGGCCTTGCGTTTGTCGGCGGCGGCCTTGCGGACTCTTGCGTCGGGGCCCGTGGGTTTGTCTGGGGTGATCTTCGCGAATGCGGCGCCGGCTGCCGCCTTGCTGGCGGCATGAAGGCTGACTTCAAGAGTGCGGTCGACGAACGCATAGCGTAGCGCATCCAGTGGCCCGGAGACCGCGGTAGGGCGGGGGCGACGGAAGCGCTCGTGGGCTAGTTCGGCAAACACGCGGTCCGCATCCGTGCTCGCTTGTCCGCCCTTGGTGAGGCGGAGGAAGCCCATTCGAGTACGGGCGGCCTCCTCCGTCGCTGCGTGGGTGTGATGACCCGCTCTGATAAGGGCAATCGCTGCCGCCTGCTCTGCCGATAGAGGTGGGCCGTGCGACAGCGTGTCCAAAGCCTCGCTAATTGCCGCGTTGGCGCAGCTGTCGAAGAAGGCATAACAACCGATGTGGAGGTACTCGTCGTATGCCGATTGCGTGCGCTTGTCGCTGAGAGCACGGGCGGTATCGTCTGTGAGTGTCCACAGACGTGGCTCCTCTACGTCGCGTGGGGGACGCTCGAGGCCGGCTGGGATGACCTCGCCGTAGTAGGCGAAGTCGACGAATTCGGACGCGGAGGGTTCGGGTTCGTCGTTAAGCAGGTCGATAGGAGGCTCAGGGGCCGCCTTACCACCCTCCGTCGCTGGGGTCGCGTCGGCGGGAATGGACTGGTGTTGATCGGTAAAAGCAGGTGTAGTTGTCGTCTGCTAGAGCTGTGCGAGTAAGGCAGCGTTAGCCGCCAGAAACTGCTCAGTAATCCGCTGTTCAGACGCCAAAACTGCCGTACGAATCTGTTCGGCTGTGCGTTGTTCGCTCGAGGTAGCGTGAGGGTCGGCCGCTGCGGCGGACGTAGACTGCTCAGGCTGCATGATGCGTTACTGTGTAGTAGAACGAGGAGAAGTGTCGCGTGACGCTTGAGTGCGCATGGGACGATGGTAAACTGACACCCTGCTCGACTTCTAGAGTCGAGACTGCATTCGCGCGAAGCCTAGATTGGCTGAGCGCGAAAGCAGAGAGTGCCTAGGCTTGTGGCTAGCTACGGCTTATAAGGCGCGGGCTAGCTAGAGCTGACCGTTGGGGAAGTCGTTGGTCGTTGGTTACGTCTAACTGCTAAGGCGAGGTAGTTGCCTTGCATGTGCGACGCGCCGCTATTTAACGGTGACAGTAACCGCTAGTGTTACTGTCCCGTACACATGGAAGTTGGATATGCAAACCTCTAGATTCAAATCAATCTCACCATAAAAATAATAATAGAGGTCCATTTGTAGTTGTGACACACACACACATACACACAAACACACACAATAACAGCCACACACACACGCACACACACACAATAACAACCACACACACGCACACACGCACACGCACACACACACACACACACACACACACACACACACACACACACACACACACACACACACACACACTTTCTCTCTCACAGTGTATTTTTGTAAACACTAAAATCATCATGCCATCGATTCACATGTACCAATGTGGCGATGCGCAGTAGTTAAAGACGTATGCCAATCCCTATCCCAATAATAAGTGCGCTATAAACCAAGTCGATTTATATATATGCAGAATTTTTCTTCCTCCGACAACTTAAGACTTTCGATGCTCTCACTAGCTCGGGAGTCGCTCATGGCCACATTGGATTCTAGGGGCCACCTTCAACGCGCAGGGACTGGATCCGGATCCTAAGGAGCCGCGAATCCACGAGACTACTCGGGTTCGGACTTGGTCTCGTGGGTCCGGACCCTAGAATCACAGGTAATCGCGGGGTCCGGACCCTAGAATCACAGGTAATCGCGGGGTCCGAACCCTAGGTTCAGTAGGTAATCGCGGGGTCCGAACCCTAGGTTCAGTAGGTAATCGCAGGGTCCGAACCCTAGAATCACAGGTAATCGCGGGATCCGAACCCTAGGTTCAGTAGGTTATCGTTGGTTCCGGTACCAGTTATTGTAAGTAATCGTTGGCTCCGGTACCAGTTATTGTAAGTAATCGTTGGTTCCGGTACCAGTTATTGTAAGTAATCGTTGGATCCGGTATTCATCGTACTTTAATGGATCCGCGGTAATCGCGAGTACCTCATCCTCGCAAAACAATGTGGAATCGTGATACCCAATCAGTACTCACGATTCCGAGTATCTCACGATTTTGTGGTTGCCCGAAGTGACACGCTGTATTTTTGGGAGGTATTTGGCAATGCAAATCTGCTGAGGTGTATGTCTAGGATTGGTTCAATAGCCCTGATTGCTGTCATTCCGCAGCCTTGAATCGATTGTAGCCCACCCAAAGGCTATTTAAACGGTGCGTACGCGCTTGAAATCCACCATAACCTGCCCGTCCACATCCAATCCTATCACAATTAGCCGCCACTTCAAAAACCGAGCTCAACGTAAGGCGTCAAGCCTATTGGTCCACCCTGCTGGAAGACTTTCACAACGAGCAAGAGAAAGTTGAAGAGGTAAGCAAGAGTTCCCCCCCCCCTCCGCTTTGCCCTCACCCCCGAGTTAGCTGCGTTGTGATGTTCGGTAGCGCCGCATGGCGCCCCCTCCCCGCCTCCGCCCGCACATTTATGTCTGTTTATTTGCTCTATCGAAGCCATAGTAATAGCGTTGCAGTTGAGCTTGTCGACGCTTTGTTATCGCTGTTCTGTGATGCTTTTCTATTCTTTGCTTTTCGACGTAAAAGGTTACTTTGTCGTTGAGCATATTGTTGCACTGTGCGGTTCGGTAGCGCCGCATGGCGCCCACTCCCCGCCTCCGCCCGCACATTTATGTCTCTGTTTATGTGCTCTATCAAAGCCATATTAATAGCGTTGCAGTTGAGCTTGTCGACACTATGTTATCGCTGTTCTGTGATGCTTTTCTGTTCTTTGCTTTCCCACGTAAAAGGTTACTTTGTCGGTAAGTATATTGTTGCACTGCGCTGTTCGGTAGCGCCGCATGGCGCCCACTCCCCGCTAAGGCTAGGGATCAAGTGAATTTTGTCGATGTTGATGGTAATGATATTTTAAAACGTCGATGTTGATGGTATTGATATCTTGAATTGTCGATGTTGATAGTGTTGATAGTTTGGGATGCTGACATCGATGGCAATTTAAGCCGATACTATCGCCGATGTATCGATATTTGGGACGATATATCGATACATCGGTCTTAGATAATCAATATTTCCAATTGTTATGATAATTGATGGCATTGATACTAGCACTACTGCCATCGTGTCGATGTCGATGTCGTAACCTATCACATCGATGGCACTATCACCAGGTGATGATGATACTATCGACGATGCATCGATGGCTGATCCCTAGCCTTACTCCCCGCCTCCGCCCGCACATTTATGTCTCTGTTTATGTGCTCTATCAAAGCCATATTAATAGCGTTGCAGTTGAGCTTGTCGACACTTTGTCATCGTTGTTCTGTGATGCTTTTATGTTCTTTGCTTTCCCACGTAAAAGGTTACTTTGTCGTTGAGCATATTGTTGCACTGTGCGGTTCGGTAGCGCCGCATGGCGCCCACTCCCCGCCTCCGCCCGCACATTTATGTCTCTGTTTATGTGCTCTATCAAAGCCATATTAATAGCGTTGCAGTTGAGCTTGTCGACACTATGTTATCGCTGTTCTGTGATGCTTTTCTGTTCTTTGCTTTCCCACATGAAAGGTTACTTTGTCTTTAAGCATATTGTTGCACTGTGCTGTGGCCAGTGGCTCAAGTTGTGAATTTGCTGCAGGGGGACTATGTAACCATATCACTTGTTTACCCTATGTTAGGCACTCTGTTAAAGCAGCTGTCGTCACACCGGCCCGTTTCACTGCAAGATGAGCGGAAGGATGTGGACTTGTACACCATCGAAGCGAAGGACATGGAGCCTCATATGGCGGAGGCAAGGGAGAGTCTGCGGGCCGGAATCATTGAGCGTTTTTTCACGAACATAAGGGAGAACGATTACATCAAGATAGGGATTGCGACATTGCCGGACATTCGGTGAGTACCTTGTAATAGTTGTGTGTGCATGTGTTTAAATTTTGCACATGTGTTTCTATTATATACCTGATAAAAATATTGAATGTTGATAAATAGATGTGATTGTATCTGAGCGTCCTTGTGTGTGTGTGTGTGTGTGTGTGTGTGTTTGCGTGTATATGCTTATGCATATTTGTATTGAGTGCTTGTATGTGTGTGTGTGTGTGTGTGCGTGCTTGTATGCGCATGTACTTCTGCATGTGTGCTTGTGTGTGTGTCTTATGCATGTGTGTTTATGTTTGTGTGTGTGTTTGTCTTATGCATGTGTGTGTCTTATGGATGTGTTTGTGTTTATCTGCTTGTGTGTGTGTTGGCTTGTATGTGCATCTGCTTCTGAATGTGTGTGTATGTGTGTGTGATGTTCGTTTGTGTACCTATTTTGTATGCCCTCTACGTGTTCCTGTGTGTGTGTGTGTATGCAAATTTACTTGTGCATTTGCTATGTTAATTAAAAATGTGAATTGTGCAGGTTTAAGAATCTGGACTTCAATGGCATTCGTCCCTCCTTCCCTACAATTTTGGCGGCTGCAAGAAGGGAATTTGGAGAGCAGTGGCGCAAAGAGCCGGAAGAGAGCGAGGCAGAAGGCGGTGCTTATCCAAGCATGAATGTTGCAGAGCTTGGCAAGCAATTGATGTCGTCGAAGAGTAAGTCTTTCACTGCATTCCTTTCCGGGGATTTGAATGGGCGTGTGACGCCCTCGATAGCCAAGCACGTGGAAAAGGATGACTTAGAGCGTTACCTTGAGCTGCCCCAAGAAACGGACAAGGACATTTGTGTGTTGACATGGTGGAAAACACATGCAGCTCTGTACCCCGACTTGGCTTTAATGGCGCGGCAGTACTTATCTATGCATGCTACCTCTGCTGCATGCGAGCGTTTGTTCAACAAAGCGGGGCGAATGCATGACGCGTTCAAGAAGAACACCAAGGAAGATAGCCTAGAGGATGCCTTGTTAGTCTCATGTAATTGTTGAATTATGTATGCGCGAGGAATATGGTTGTCACCACAAGTCTGTATAAACTGTAAGAAATGGTTGTCTTAACCTGTTTTCATCCATATTTTGTGCATTTAATGTTCATTTGGTGGACTCGCACTGGCCATGCGATATACCATTTGGCATTACTTGTCACATCATATGTGAAAAATGGTACTGCATCGGAACCTGTTTCCCTGTGATGGCAAGTGTCTTTTTTGAGCCGGAGGGCTATAAACTCACATACGTTGCTTGTGGCACTTGCCGGAGGGACCAAAAGCTTTGCTAAATTGTATGGGATAGACTGTAAAGTACTAAATATGTTTGCAGCGGGCAGAAAGTATGGGAAGTGAATTGTACGTATCTACTGTATGGGATCCAAGCATAAGCAGGCGCATAGAACTAGTAGAGATGTAAAAATTCAATTTGCAGTACAAACTTCCCCCAAAATGCGCAATTTGTATCAATTTGCATGAGTACTTCGAGTACTTGTTGGAATCGCGAACCCAACGAATCCAACGGAACCAAAAAATTTAGAAGTACTCATGTACTCGGTTCCGGAATCAAAAACACAGGTACTCGCTGGATCCGAACCCTAGAATCACAGGTAATCGCTGGATCCGGACCCTAAAATCACAGGTAATCGCGGGATCCGGACCCTAGAATCACAGGTAATCGCGGGGTCCGAACCCTAGAATCACAGGTAATCGCGGGGTCCGAACCCTAGGTTCAGTAGGTAATCGCGGGGTCCGAACCCTAGGTTCAGTAGGTAATCGCGGGGTCCGAACCCTAGAATCACAGGTAATCGCGGGATCCGGATCCCTTTTTTAGAGGTACTCACTAGTTCCGGATCCAAAAAAATCAAGTACTCATGGATCCGAACCCAACAAAAAAATGGCGGATCCAGTCCCTGTCAACGCGGCATTTCGCGCGTTCTTCGTGCCCAGGCCTATCTTGACCACTTAGCGTGTTGCAGACCTTCCCCACCGGACTATATGAGGGTGACTTCGTGTACGGGTCGCGGGGCTTTGGCTCTCTTTTTCACTTCACATGAGTCTAGTTTCAGGGTGCCATCAGATTGTTATACGATGGCATCGCACCGGGTACTTGGCCTCACTGCGGAGCGCGCCTCTCATGTTTGAAAGCACCCTCGGTGCAAGGATCCTCCCTCGGAGTCTCGTGGGTCTCGATCTTCGTCGACGGTATCGGGTACCTCTATGTCGGGGGAGCGCTTAATAGTTGCTGTGCCCATGGACCACATCCCCGGTGCCCGTGCTCTCGGTACGTCGTTGAGCTCCACGATCGGATTGTCCACGTCCTTGAAGAGTTCATCCGTGAAGCGGGGGCTGCGAAGGGGCGGGACTTGCGGGTGGAGGTCCGCCGTATTCGGTCGGGAGCTTCTACAGATCGTCATGGGGATGTGGTTTGGTTTGACTTTATGGCTCCACACCCTCATCTTGTTGTTGATGTGACGGGTGCAAGTGCTCGCATAAACACCAATGTTCTTCGTATAGGTGCTCGTCTCCCACTCCCGGGCAAACTTGCATCGGGGGCTCAGCAAGGCAAACTCGATGCGGACCTCCGTCGTACTTCCGCTTTGCTTGGCACGCCTTCGGTTTAGTCGGTCCATGACTACTATCCCTTCGCTATGGAGGATGGGGGCCAGTTGGCGCCTATGGCGGCTGAGCTAGTTGATCGCATGGCTATTTTGGTGGCACTTCGTCGCTTCTCTGGCATGGGTGATGCTGACTCTCGTTCTTTGCGTTCGAACACTAATATATGTATGTATGTATGCAGCATTTCGTTCGTCGAACTTCTTATGTTCCTTTTCGGCGTTTTCGGGGGGATGTGCGGCGAGAATTTATGCAACGTCTTTTTGTTGCTCTTCATGGTATTTTGGGTTCCTATCATCTTCGTGACGATTTGCACGAGGGCATTGCTAATGTTGTGGCATGCCTTCTTGTTCCTCGGGCTTAGGCTTTTCCACGTTTCTTCTGTTTATTTGGTGAAGTCGATATTTTTCCAAGTGAAAATATCGTATTTGTACACTCTTCCCATAAAGTCCGTTACTAGCGGCACGCATTTAATTTCCCGCCACGCACAACCGCGATGGCCATGCAATTCGATTGGGGGGTAGAGTAATGACTTTCGAACAGCACAACACGGCGCGTTGTTCACTGACGTGAGCACCTCTATCGGCACGCTCCGATTATTGTGGGCACACACGTTGGATTTGCGGCCGAAATTTTGCAGGCCGAAATTTGTGCATGTGCAGGTTATGCACGCCTCTATGCGTGGCTCGGTACACGTAGTGTCGCGACAAGCCGGGAGACTACTCGACATTGGGCTCTCAGCATGTTTGCACAATTTCACGAGTATCCGCCGAGTGTGTTGCGCCCGGCCGCCTACATAGCGGCGATACCGAGAATGGCATATCGTGTGCACGAGGTTTTCTTGCCAAGTGCCCGAAAATACAGCCAAGGAGCACGGGCTAGGGACCTATTGGGCTTGAGGGACGGTTGACTTGGAGTGTAAGCACCCTAGCGCGCGGATCGCTTGCCTTTGAAGCTTTCGCATCGCCGGGCGTGAAATATGGCGGGGAGCTTTCAAAGTACCCTAGCACGGGCCTTGGTTTGGCATGCGGCAAATGGCACGGCACCATGCCATCATGGGGCATGAAATGGGTAACGCCGTGAATAGACGAAATATAGAGCGCCGATTGTTGAGCGTATTGGCGGAGCGGGTGTGCGGGTACCACCTGTCCAGGGAGTGGATCCGGCCAAGAAAACTAGGGTTCGAACCCACGAATCCGAGTAGATCCGAGACCATGCGCGTGCTATTCGTGCACATTTCGCTGCAATTTCGGGGTTTGAAGTTAGAGCATGTTTGCTTGGTAGGATCCGGATCCACTCCCTGCACCTGTCCAAGGGTTGCTAGCCCCGCGCGAATGTGGCAGATTTTGAAACCCAAAAACTTTAGTTGGTTGTACGAGGGGCTGGATGGCATCGGACGGCGGATTTGGCGCGAAAACCGTGGCGCAGGCGTAAATCAGTTGAATACTTATATTTACTTGGGGGAAGGGCCTCATTTGCAACTTAGTTTGTTCGAATCGGACAGCGTACGGCAAAGTAAGGCTTTTTTAAGCCTCCCAAGCTGTGGGTTTCCGGCCCCTATCCCACCCACGCCAAGCATCTTAACGGCACATGCCATCACACCCACGTGCTCCCATGTTTTCGGACAACATGCTGGGATCCTAAAAACCGCGTGTTATGCCGCCGATTTCGGGAGTATTCACGAGCCAAAGTGTGGATAATCAGAATTCCGGGGCGCCCGAATCAGGGTATGCCCCAAAATCGGGGTTGACCCGCAAACCCTAATACGTCAGTTCGTAGCCGTGACGGGCACCATTTGTGCCCCGCTTCCCCCTTTACTTCACCGTCAACACAAGTTTCGGTCTGCCTTTTCAACAAGCTAAAGTACAGTTAAACCCTAGAAACCCTACATGATAAACACCCGCCCTACGCGAAAGGCCCTATTTCACTAGTAACGGACTTTATGGGAAGAGTGTACTTTTGTAGTACCGAATGCAATAGAGATGATGATAAGGGGACACACACACAGATTTTAGCAAATTAATGTAGTAAGACACACACACACACACACACACACACACGCACACACACACACACACACACACACACACACACACACACACACACACACACACACACACACACACAAACACACACACAGGTTTTAGCAACTTAATGTGGTAGGACATTGTCTTTTATATTAACCATACTTACAACTCGGACCGCATTCGATCAAAATCCAGACTTACTCTAGGGAACGTTTTGCTAAAGATTGACGATTGATTACAATTTTGACAAATGACCACCACATGACGGGCCCGGGGGAAGATGATGTAAACTAGCACCATGCGCATGGGAAGATGATGTAATCTAACGATGGGGCTCTCGTTTCGGGGTTAACAAGCCAGTAAAGAAGGCGTGGCGATTGGACCTTCATATTACTGCCATCTAGCGCCCCTGCCGCCAATCCGCCAATGAATTTATCCGCATCAATCATACTACATCATTTACCGTACGATCGTGCGTATTAATATATATGTACTTCTTTATGTACTCTCCCTGCCTGAATTCACGATGCCAAGAGGCGGGTCACCCATCCACATGCTATCCCTTAACGCAAAACGTTACAATTCCGGGACATCGGTTTCATCGATGCGTCCCCTTTGAAATTGCTCAAGTAAAAGTACTTAGGAAGCTAATCACAATACAATCTTGCTAAACTATAGACAGTGCTGCAATCCGGTAATAATCCGGCTCGTCATTTCCTTAAAATTGTATGCGTGAGGAGACCGATGTTGATGTACGCCCGCATTACGCGCATCAGTCCATCCGCGAATTAATTCCCTATTTCATCAATGCGTCTATAAATCAGTGCCCTCATTAATCGGTACATCTATGAATCAATACCCTAATCAATCAATGCATCTATGAATTAGTTACTCATTCAATCGACGATGTACAATGAACTACCTCTACAATTTCCGGACATCGATTGCATCGATGCCCCCCCTTTGAAATTTCTTAAACAACATTACTCAAGAAGTCAATAGCAATAGAATCTTGCTTAACTGTGGACAGTCATGCCATCCGGTAATAATCCGGCTCATCATTTCATTGAAATTGCATAATCGATGTTCATGCATCAATGCATTCGCCCCGCATTATCCGCATCAATCCATCCATAGATAAGTGCCACATTTAATCCATGCGTCCACAAACTAGTGCCCTGTAATATCAATGGGTCCACAAATTAGTGCCCCATTAATCTATATACATCCACGAATTACTTACTCAATAATAGATACATCCACGAATAGAGCCCTACTTTATCTATGCGTTCATCACGAATTGGGAGAATAATAAACTAGATGATGCATCAGCAAAGTTTGATGCAATGTAGTTAAGCTTGATTATCATTTTTTGAGGCTGATGCGGAGGCTAAGTCATCGGTAGCGAGTGCGATATCATGGCGTTGCTTATTGTCATGTGTCCGCTTTAGCACCAATAACTCCCCATTCTCCTCGCTACATGTTTGCATGATTTGCCGTCACAAATTTCTTAGACACCACTCCCACCTCCATATTTGGGGTGTCGAAACTCGAAAGGTATAAAAATGCCGCGATATGAAATGCCAGACGGCCGCCCGAGCGGGATATAGTAAATGCTCAAGACTTCATCACGTAAGTTGGTTTTACCTAACAACAAGTATAATTGACAAAGTATACGGCTTTCCCAATATATGCTCCCAGCGTTAGTCACAGTTATCGGGCTATCACTCCTAGCCACTTACCGTGCCAAGCTTGGCACGGTTACGGAGTGTTCCCGGGTAGTTAAGCGTATGAGATGAGAAAAAAAAAATGATTGTGCCATTCATATTTCGTCATGAGATGGCGCTCCTCATATCCACACGGTCCATTATTACTATCCCTTAACCAATAAAAATGGGGGTCGTCTCTCATTTTTACATGCTAACTCATGGACCGCAGTCTATTTAGTTCCTATGCTTTACCATGGTATGGGTATCCTTCATGCATGAATGCTAGGAACTAAATAAACCGCAGTCTATTTAGTTCCTATGCTTCTACTCTTTGAGCCGCATGATCGCATGAAGGTGCACCTTCGGCAGTTTACGTCGGTTCCCTTCCGCCGCTATATTGGTGTTGTTGTTTTGAGTCCAAAGAACGTGTGTCGACTACCCTATCTACATACATGGCGTCATCGTGTCGAACCTACGGGATGTTGTCCATAGTCGTTATGTTGCTTTGGTTGCATGCCTTTCCCGTTGTTTGCCATGATTGCGAGCTTTCGGATTCAGCCCCGACTCATACTCCGACTTCACTTGCTCAACCTGCGCTGGTACGAGTACCATGCTGAGACACCTCTCCCTAGTCCATCGCTACAATAAGGCAATATTCCCCGGACGCTACATACCGCCCTATTGACGGACCTCACCGAAGCTAGCACGCTACTTTGCGTTAAGCTGGCCGTTGAGAATCCTAATGGTGAATCACAATTCTCGGTTCAGTCGATTTCGCTGCTACGCTTGACGTCTTGATGTCAGAAGATTTCGTACGACGCTTTTCGCTGCCAACACGCAAGGTCAAAGCTGAGATCACGGTTCGACTCGCCAACGGACGTGACACGTGCTCGACTATTTGTGAGATTTCTTTTGAGTTGGCCCGACACGAGTTCCAACGGACTTTTTTACGTTTTGAATGATATTTGCGAGCTATCTTTCGAGTTGGCCCGACACGAGTAAAAAGTCCGTAAACATCATTTACGCGATGAAGACTTGGTGCTCGTTTTAGTGTGTCGTAATAACGGCGAGCAAGCGACTTCACAGCAGCTCATCACGACGCGGGTCTTCACCTTGATGGACGGCGCATCAATTGACACTCACGTAGAGGAGCAATGTTCTCATTGTCTCCTCATGTCATCTAACAAGATTCAGAAACTCATGCGCAAGACGAGCCGACGCGGATGACGTAACGTTGACTTCTTTGTGATTAACGTTCCGCGAGTGGACACGCAATAGAGTAAGTTCCACACAATAGAGGAGCCTAGTTCATGCCGCACAAGGCAACCACTTCCGGACGTCGCCTTACGACGCCTTTCCAAAGTTATTGTAGCTAGTGGACTCGCCGCATGTAAGCCGATAATGGGATCACCCCATTGAAACAATTGGCCCGATGAGGCGACCAACAAGATTGTCTCGTGCGGAGCGCGTTGAGCGAAACCGGCAGCTGAAAGACGTGGTAGAGGCGGGCTGAATTCGACCCATTCGCAATGAGTTTAGCTCGCATATTCATGTTGTGCGTAAAGCTTGTGGCTCGCTGAGACTGTGCATTGACTACCGTGGCCTTAACGAGGTTACGCGTAACGACACCTACCGACTTTCGCGTGTGGATGACATCCTTGACGACCTGGAATCCAAAATCCGGTGCGAAAGCAAAATCCATCTTAGCATGGCAACATCTACTCCGCTTTAGAAGTTTTAGCCGCATGTGAGGCAGTTAGGCATTGAAGGAGATAGGTTGAAGGATGCTCCGAGTTCGTTGTCGTGTCCAACCAAGACACACTACGACATGTGCTCATGCAATATGCTAGCGGCAAGCGTGATACGTGCGCGGCTTGCCCATGTTTCTGGGCAACGATCCGGGGAACGTTTCGAGCAGAGGTACTTATTGTAGTGTCGTGAATTGAAACTTAGCGGCAAGAAGGCCGTCAAGCGACATCTATTCTTTTCCGGCGCAGTCGGTTGAGCTTGTGACCTAGTGGATCCCATGTCCCGGGTTCGATACCCGTGAGTGGCATGACTTCGATACATGGGCGTGGCACGATTCAAGACGAGCCCCAACTTCTACAAGTCCATTTCCGGAGATCGTCGATGAGTCTACAACAGCACTAAATTGTCTAACACCTCACGGGCCATGGGGGTCCGTTCTAACCACAAGACATGGCGGCCACCGACTTCTGTGGCCATGGAGTATTATTCAAGGAATTCACATGAACGACATGGGAGACCCGTCCGGACATTGATTCGGCGCAGCATCCATTTATCTTCGCCTTATTCGCGCCTCTGTCATCGCTTCAACATAACAAGAAACAACAGCATTTGTACAGACTTTGGCGACGCTACGATGACATGCCGAGTGAAATGAAGCACATTCGGCTTGCGGAAAAAAAAATATTCCCGGGAGGGCAGCAGCAATGAGTCATGATGGTACGAAACTGAAATCAATGAGAACCACACGCGGCGGAGCCCGCTCACGCTCCATATTTTCAATGGCAAGTACAGTGTTTCTTTACACATCAAAATTCAAAACCGGGTGAGCGCGGGGAAAAACAACACCTTGGCACCCAATGCAACTAACACGCCGTGAATGGTTGCATGTCAAAAATAGGGCTTCCGCATTTCCGAATGATTTATTGTCCGCAGTGTCGCGACTACTCAGTCGCCACATGCTCGGCCGTCTAGATATGCGTCGCCGAAGCTCAACGAATGCGGGTCGGGACATCGGTGACGTAAGTAATGGAGCGTCCGTACGGCCCCTCCTTTGCCGGCTTGAGCTTGCGGCGGCCGCCACCTTGGATTGGGATACTGGAACTCGGGGCGCTGCCGTTCGGTGGCTGATATTGCCGAGGCACGGGCACCGGCTGGGGTCGAGGCTTCTTGTACTCGTGCTCAACTTCCTTGTACTCGTAGCTGTTTGCTACGACCAGGTAAAACAATGTATTGACCGCCATCGCGCCTGAGGAGTGACACGAGCCGTTGAATATCAGTCTCAAGCAGTCGCTATTCAATTACAGCACAGGCGATGAACAATTGCGATTGGCGTATCTAAAAACTTTGCGAATATGGCCGTGTTGACGATTTGCTTCAGGTGTGATTCATAGTCAATGGCAATCCTTACCTGCGAGGAGGAGGAAGTACTTGTCGAGGTGGCCGTCGTTGATGTCGCGAGGCAACCAGCCACCGACGCCGTGGTCGGAAGTGACGGTCTGGATGAAAAATATCATCGCCGCCGCGCTATACGAGCCCAGGCACTCCGTCAACAGCTGCAGCGCCATCGAGCAGCTCCGCATCACGTCTATATATTGCCGGTCACAAAGCGCAGGGACAAAGTATTGTCATTGTGTTAAAAGTCGTGTGATCGACTCACGGACAGATATATTCTTTATTATCCGGAAGCAGTGAATAATCCTCGCGTGCCTGACTACGACTATGCATGGGTAAGAGAGCCAACAACAAATTATGGCACTAGTCTTTGACGGCTCGGGTCGCGTCGTCTGTCAACGAGAATCACTGAAATATAATTTATCATGAAACCCGTTGTCTGATCATAACATATTTCGCTACCGTCAGCGCCAGTGAAACCTCCCCGCAACACGGCACGCCAGCGAGGACCTTCCAGGAAACCATCAGTCAAAAACATGTTGGTAGAATCGACGTTTCATTTGCCCCCGATACTGACTGCCCCGTGTCTTGTCCAGAGTGGGAGAGACCACACCATGCGCGTCTAACGACACGAGTCGCGATACCGAGAGGTGCCGCCTCCGATACTACCATCGCAAGTTGCGAAAGTTTTTGGTACATGCTCTGATCCCATCGACAAGCTCAACAATCGATAACACGACCGAACAGCTACCGACGTAGCGCGATACATTTACGCGCCAAGCTATCATTCGGCGACCGCATCACTCGCGGTCGAAACAATGTTGGCATGAATGCAAGCATGACACAAGTGTTATTGAGGTCACTGTTAGGAATGACGAGACGCACCTGGAGCTTGGTCGTAAAAGAACTCGAGCTGGCCGATTGAGGTGAAAACCTCGGACAGGCCGATCAGCACGTACTGCGGCGTTTGGTACCAGATCAGCATATCCACCGGACCCGAGTCGCCCTTCACGAACGCTCCCGCCGCCACCAGCGCCAACCGTCGGTGCTCCACCCAAGCCGCCGCCAGCATGGACAGCAACGCGATGAGCTGCCCCCAGCCGATACGCTGCAGCATGCTCATCCGCACGCCGCACATGCGCAGCGCGGGGATGAATACTTTGTCGTAGAGAGGAACCAGGACGATGATGGCGACGGTGTTGAAGGTGGACAAACTCGCGGCCGGCACGACAAGGTTTCCGTTGAAGAGCTGCACCGTAAAACACATTCGGCAATTAAAAGTTCTGAACGGCAAGTGAATCGGCGGTGTTACATTACGACATGTGTAGAGGAAAACTGTCACAGCTCGCTAGTCAACCCTAAAAGAAAATAAGGTGACAAAAGGAATGCGGGATCGTACGACACGGTCCATCATAGCGCCCTGCTGCACGAATAGACTGCCCATTTGCATGTAAATCGACCTGCGACACAAACCGACCACGAGCGGCGGGTTTAGAGAGACAGTTGTGGTTATTTACTTCTCGTGGTTTGGGGGTTTCGGTCATCAAAGCGTGTCCGCCGAGTTTGAGCCGGTAATTGTGAGCGACTCGATGGGCGCACCAGTAAAAGATGGTGGTGAAGAAAATCGGAAGCATGCGGAGGACAAGTTTGACCTCTTGCACTTGCGACGGCGTGAAGGCGCCGATCGCAGAGCGAAGCAGTCCGCGCTCAATCTCTGACCCCTCTCCGGCCTGCGCCACCCAAACCCACAAAGCAGCCGTCAGTGAGCTGACCTTTCCGAAAGAGTAAAAAAAAAACATTTGAACGATGAGACAATGCAAAAACAATTTATTTGCTGATTTCTTTTATTTCAGTCGTTAGCAAAAAGCTTTTTTTTTATTTGGGGTTTTGCATATACCAGAAACGTGACGCGCTAGAGTTTTAACGTAAAAAATCTAGCAAACAATGCCTTTGGGTGAACTACCAACGCTAAACCCTAAACCCGATGTTCCCGTACAGAAGAATCATTCAAAAGATTGCTTACAAGTGAGTAGGTGGACGGTTGGCGGTGGCTTTATTGGATGTCAATATAGGAAGAACAATATAATATAAAAATATAATGGATTCTTTGATTAACACCATTATTGATTAATGGAAGAACAATACATTGCGCTTATTTTTAAAAATGTGAAAATGAGAGATGAGCGGTACGAGCAAAGTACGGGCTGATTGAATATAATAATGAAATCCAGCAAACACAATAATCAAATATCTATAGAAAATTGGGGGTTTTCTACAAATATCAAAAAACAATCAAAGCCATACATCATATGATGATAGGGCTTTCGCTGACGAGACCCTAAATACTTACCCACATGGAAGAGGGCTTTAGCTTTAAGCACCGAAAAATGAAATATAAAAAATACATCATATATGAAACCCTAGACCCTAAAGTGTATTAGGTAGGTTACTGCCCGCGATATGCGGGATGATTGGAGCGGGGTATATATGGGTGTGAGCGGACCGACCTCCTCCATGATGGCCTTGTTGAGCCAACGGAAGCTGCCCGTGCGCTTGAGTACACGCGGGGGCGGAGCACCGTTGGCGTCGTCGAGCAGGTTGTGAGGGACGGGCGCAAACTCGGGGGCGCCTGTGTGCAGCGGAGACAGAAACCATCGCCACTCAGAATTGATTACATACAATTCATTACTTAGAATTGCAGCAAACAATTTTTATTATAACCAAAAATGGGTGACATGCTAATCGACGGCTGCTTGTTTCAGGGTTCTGACGAAATAACGAATCAGGGTTTGGAAAGCCTCAACGATACAAACATTCTTTTAATAAATTTGTTAAATGAAGTTACCTGTTTACATTTGAAAACTAAACGTTCTCATCTGCACTTTGTAAATAATATGGAAAATCATGGATTGCAAAGACATGAGGTGCAGAATGAATTTCTTAAATAGCAAATTATTTGTGCTTTAAACATCATTTCTGAAAGTCTCCCCCTATAAAGACCCAATTACTACTGTGTGTGTGTGTGTGTGTGTGTGTGGGTGTGCGTGTGTGTGTGTGTGTGTGTGTGTGTGTGTGTGTGTGTGTGCGTGTTTGTGTATGTGTATGCGTTTGTTTGTGTGCGTGTGTGTGTGTGTGTGTGTGTGTGTGAGGGTTTTGATCGTTTCTGAGGTATTATTATTGGGGACTTCATTCACACCTTCGTTGCTGTATGGGCTGTTGTAGCGCGGCGCCCCACTCGCATTCGCAATCGCGCTCTCCACCTCATTCTCAGAGGCCATCCGGTTGCGCAGCGCAGCGGCGATCACTTTCACCACACGCGTGATGGGACTGACGGGCGGCGGCACGGCGACTCAGAATGTGGAGTGCACTCTCACCCGGCAGTTGAGTGAAATCAAATGAGTGACAGAAAAATATGAAAAAATATATACAAACCTTTGCGCTGGTTTGATGTGTGAGTAGCGACCGCTGCCGAGTTGGAACAGTGTGACCGCAATGGCCATCGCCACCGCAGGAATGAGGAAGCCGATGGCCCACGAGATGTTCTCCTGAACGTACACGATCACTGTGCCCGCGAGCTGAAACGCACAAACGCATGGACGCACATAAAATGTGGAGTCACATTATTCGTTTTCAAAATACGGAGAAATGCATTTGATACACACACAAAAAAACAAAAACATCAGAGAAATTAAAAACCTAAAGGAAGGCGATTCGCAAAGCACGAACATCGCGCCCAAAATTATATGAATCACCTAGAATCAAATCCTTAATTTAATCCTTGACGTTAATCATTGAAATGATAAAATAAACGGTTGTGGGTCATATTACATTCACACTCGCTTCGTTTTCTCTCATTTTTGCACGCTTTCTGCCCATCCACTCAAGCATGCATGCACGCTGCGTGTCGACTTACGAAGGAGCCGAGGTTGATGGAGAAGTAAAACCAGTTGAAGAACGACTTTTTATGGATTGCGTCTTGTTCGTCCGATTCGTCAAACTGATCCGCGCCAAATGCGCTCACCTGCACCACACACCACCGTCATCAGTTCCGCTCACCAGCCGAGAGTGCAACAGCAGCTGGATTCTGGAGACCGGTGGCTCTTACGTTGGGCTTAATGCCACCGGTTCCCAATGCGATTGTGTATAATGCAAAAAACAGCGCCGCGTTTTGCATCAAATTGGCATGTTCTTGGCCCGGGACGGGGGCGAGGCCAGGCGCGATGACGCTGAGGACGAGGAGCAGGAGGCCGATGAGGTAGATGTAGGAGAAGAAGAGGATGGTTTTGTAGCGGCCCCACAGGGAGTCGGCGAGCCATGCGCCGAGGAGGGGAGTCAGAAAACAAGTGCCTTCGAAGAAAATAACTTGGGCGGCGGCGTTGGAGGAGTCGAAGCCCATGACGCGGGTCAGGTAGATCACCAGGTTGGTGGAGAGCCTGTGTCAGGGGAGAAAGGGAAGGTGCAGCCTCAGCTTGGAAGATGGCCGGACGGGGCATGCTTGGAACATGGGATAATTGACAACGCCATCGACGATGATAAATAATTTAAGTAAGCAAAAATGTGGGTTTTTTTCGTCTGTCGGACGGTGACAGCGCGGCACTTTCGCGGGGACTACTCTTTCTGTGCGAGGGTTGGTTGACTGGCGATAAGCTGGATGACAGAAGAAAGAAATGGGTGACCGTGGTAATACCGGCGAGACGGAAAAGTTTTTGACGGCCTTTTCGTTCAAACTGCATATCGAATAAGACGAGGGATGGGCGGTGCAGCGACGGCGACAGAGTTCCTATCCCGTCGAGGTCGAGTATCGTGAGACCGTATCGACGGACAAAAAAGGAGAGCCTCTGACGGGAGTGAACGGCTTGTGGAGTCGCTGGGATGCGAACAATGGCCAGAGGGGTTTCCGCGGTTTCGGCCCCGTCCCATTGCGGAATGCCTTTCGCTGTTTTGTTGCGTCCCGTACTATTTTATATAAAAAATAATTAAGTGAAAAAGTGCCACAGTTCCTTTCGGGAAGCAGTCAGGGGGTGTGGCTTCTCACCCGAAAAATGCAAGACGCTCGCAGAACTCATTCGCCAAGATGAAGGGGCACACTCGGAATAGCGTGTTCTTCTGCCCCTCCTCCTCGACCTCGACCTCGCCCTCATCCGCTTTGTCGTCGTTGTCGAGTTCCCAGTCGAAACGCGGAGGGTCGCGATCTGGCCCGTCGAGAGCCATGCCTGCCTCCACCGAGCCGCGGTGATGCTCACACGGGATATTTGACAGAGGAGGGTTCACGAACGCTGAGGGTGTGAATGAGGTTGAGGATGACGGAGGCCTCGGTGAGGTGGCCTGAGCTACGGTCGGGGGTTTTGATGGAGTGAGCTATTGATGAGTTGTGAAGTGCCAAGGTCGGCCGCCGGCGTCAGCAGCGACACAGCGATGACGTACCCAGTTGGAAATGCGGAATGTCATCATTCTGTCCGAGAAATAAAACAATCTGTGAATTTAAGCAAAATGATAACGAGCGCATACAAGAAAGAACCGATGAATACTAATCAAGACCGCGGAAATTGGAAAATTTATTAAGGATCCAGAAATACCGTAGTACTGACGTACAGTACAGGTAAGTGCGATGCTGCGATATTCGAGATTACCGCGGTCGTAAGGCTGATGTAATGATGACTCATCCGCCGCCCTTCTCCGTCATCAAATTTCGGAGAGGCGGCGAAATGTACGGGGTACGAGCATTGACAGCGAATATCGCAATACGTCTTTGGAGCTATCATATTAGATTTTGTCTGCAAAACTCTGACAGCATTATAAACTAGTAGTCAAGCAAAAATTGTAAAAGGTCGAGACTCAACATTTAACAAAATTTTCATCAGGTCAGTAAAAAAAGAATGACGGATTTTCATTGATGTGTACGCATCACCCCCTACTTGCTCACTTCATCGGCTGTGAGATATTCTATCATTCATGGTTGATGTCGACCTTAGACGCGCACAAAAAAGTCGCAGTTGCACAACAATGCGCAATAGAAAGTCCTCTTCATTGGTGCGCTTGCTTTGAGTGACAGTCGAAGCAGTAACAAATGCAAAGTGATAATAACAAAGAGTCCATTTGCGCGCCTCTAAGTGTGCTACCGACGCGTGCTCCCCACAAGTCGCATCTCCGGATATATCGTCCTTGAATGTGACTCGCTGCGGCGCATCCATATTCTATATTTCGCTTGGGTCGCAACCCGTATCTCATTTTTGCCCATGTGAAGGCGAATGTCGGCCTCAACCGTCAATGCACGCGTGTCAGGTGTGGTGTTGAATGTCATATCAAGGCGTTTGGATCCCCCAACGGCTTGCTTTGCAAGACGATGTCTCTCAATGGGAAGTGTTCACTATTGGGAAATAAATGGTATATCATTATATTTTCTTTATATGAAACCATAAAACGGGTACGGAAATTGTAAACGAAACCCTCCGTACCGGGTCATTCCGGCGGCGGTCGATCCGGAGGACCTCCGCCGCCAGTAGATTGTGCCGCTCCTCTAGCTGCGATTTTTCTCCGGCATGCTTCGCGTCGTGCCTCACCCCCAAGGGAGGCTTGATATCGAGAGGCTTGGTCATCGTTTAACGAGCGTCCATTCTTGGAGTTGCTTCCCGGCTATCCGCCTCCAATTCCAAAGCCCACCTTCCGCCGCAGATCCGGTCGTATCCTCAACGCCGCCAATAGACCCTTGAGGTATGGGTACCGCTCCTAGAGCACGAGAGTATTCTTAGGGTGAGTGCCTAGGGGTCTGCGAGCGCACCCCTCTCCGGGGCCGTCGCCGCTGCGCCAAGAACGTTTGTCGGTAATTCAACTCACTCAGCCGTACTTTTGAAAATAGTTGATAAATTTTCACAACATATACATTAAGTGGCTTTGATATGGTGGTTGAATGAGAGGTCTTAATGCACCGTCCGCAATGGTCATTGCTTGGGAATGCATCGATTTGTGTCGCGCCTAGGGAAATTTAGCAAACTCTTGAATTCGGAAAAAGGTGGTTTTTTCCGTCAAATAGTGTTGGTACTTTAATGGCCATTGTCTTCAAATACAGTTGGTGCTTTATGTGAATGAACGAGACTAAGATTTTACTTGATAATGGCAAAAACAGTTTCGACCCAATGAGGCAAGCGTACTTTTTGCATACTTTCTTGCATCTAATGCTCCCGGCATGCCGTGTAGCACTCGATGAAGTAACAATGATAAGCATGCCTAAGTAGTAATCATTTGTAGTGATGTGAAACGCATTGCACGCTGCTTGAAATTCAAGAACCAAGTGGCCATCCCTCACATCCGTTTTTTAATTTTCCCTCTTTTTTCCCTTCCCTCGTTGTTCCCTTGTAACTGCTCTCATGTCTTTCCTTACTTCGTTGTTCCATTTTCTCTCCATACGTTTTTATTTGTTCATGCCTTCATTTACTTTGTCCTCCCTTCCGGCCGTGCACGTTAGTAGGCTTGCTTGTAGATCTCCATTGTATCTTGAAGCCGAAAGAGCACGAAACGCGTATAGGGGTATAGTATTTCTATCGAAGTGATTTATATTATATAATCCTTATCCAGTTTTATTCCAACGGATGTACACTCCTCCACAAAAGTCCGGACAAGATTTCGCACCTTCGCAAGTAGAAAATGTAACCATGCGTCGATTTTCTTGACAAATATCCTGAAATCCCAGGCAATGCTTTTGCGCGCAAAATGGAATGCCCCGACAACGGCGAGGGGCGAGCTCGAACACTGCCGGGCTTGTATTGGAGAAGAGAAAGAAGGGGACTTCCTTCTACCCCCTTGTGTACTTGGGGTTATCGCGCCCGCACCCGTGCGGCACGCTCTTTCAAACAGTCGCCGTGCTCGTTAGACGAAAAGAGTAACGGACGCACGACGCCGCAATATGAACGTTGATGCAACGGTCGCGCAAAATAATGCATAGGCGACTGAGGGAGGAGATGTTGGGCAGGCCGCTGTGGGGGAAACGCACGAAATCGTGTATGTAGACTTACCACCGATATGCGCACAAGCCAAGGGCAAGCCGCTTTCGGCCACAATGTTCAAGCGATCACAACTTACTCACATATATGGTCAAAACCTTTTACAAATGGTACCATTGGACGAGTCTTTTCAATGCGCGTCGAACGCATCTACTTAGGAGTTTAAAGACCCACATGTTGATTTGTTATGAACTATTTATTTTTACGAATTATTCCGGCATAACTGAGCCGCAGTGCCAAGCAACACCCATCGAAGTCGGCTCACCTCCTGAGATGATTTGTGCGGGGTTTGTCGCTATATGCTTACCAATTTTTCATTCCTATTAACCTCCGAGCCTAATTCCCGACGCGTGCCACGCGTGGGGCGGGTGTGGTTGGCACAGGCACATACCCAAGCATTCCAAACACCACCGTCAACGTGATGCGTCCCTAAACTAACGGCCAAGTTGGACCCCACCCCTCCCCTAAGGCAATCACCCTCGCATGCTTACAGCGTGCAGTGTTTATCCAAACCTGCGTCATGTGCGTTTTTGCTTGCTTGCTTTCCAAAAAATCACCCGTGCAAGCGGCGTGAACTTCCGTGCTCTATTCACACACCCGCAAACCAAACCTCGCGCATTGAACACGGCACCCACGCCTCCAAGCCCCCTCCAAAAAGCCCCCAAAAATACGGTTATGTGGAACACGCAGAAGCTTGCAGCTTGGTATGAGCGCTGAAGCAATGCCCAAGCGTGGCGCTCAGAATGAGATGTCAGCTTGCTTACAATTTGGCCAAAAGACACCCACAGACAGGGTCTGGGGGTCAATTAGCGCAGGATTATAGGGATGGGTGGGTGGGTTCGCGCGAAGCCTAGATTGGCTGAGCGCGAAAGCAGAGAGTGCCTAGGCTCGTGGCTAGCTACGGCTTATAAGGCACGGGCTAGCTAGAGCTGACCGTTGGGGAAGTCGTTGGTCGTTGGCTGCGTCTAACTGTTCGGGCAAGGTGGTTGCCCTGCAGGCGAGACGCGCCGATATTAACGGTAACAGTAACCGCTAGAGTTACTGTCCCGTACACATGATATTGGATATGCAAACCTCTAGATTCAAATCAATCTGACCATTTACCCTAGGGCACGTTTTGCCAGTAACCTAAAGCCAAAGGCTTGCACAGCCAGAATTAGTGTTGCGGGGGGGACGGAGTGAGCCAGCCGAAGAACCGCCAAGCAGCAGGTGTTGGGGTCATGGTTGGGTCAATATATTTGCCTTCGGTCACAGCGCTGTTCTTGGCCCAGCCACCCATAAATTTGATTACGGGGAGGGGCGCGCCGATGCAGCTGGCAGCGGACGCTGCACCTTTCCGTAGGCTGTGCGACGTCCACTTGAAACCGGCGGGTGCGGATGAGTCGACGGTGCGGAGGGCGAGGGTGAGCCAGGCGGAGATGGTGGACGCGGCGCCCCACTCGGTGGAAGGTTCGGAAGGTGAGCAGCTCCAAAAGGCGAGTGGGGGTGGCGTGTTGTAGAAATTGTTGCAGAAGGTCGCGCGCTGCTCCGTGTAGTAGACGAGCAGGTCTGCCAGGACGGGGTTAGCGGCTACAGGAATAGCGATGACAGGTTTATCGGCCGCGTCGCGGCGCTGGTCCCCTTTTGATTTGCGCACGAATAGGCAGATTTGTTGAGAGGGCCTGTCGACCACTAGGTCGCCGGTCTGGCAGCGGGCGCCAGTTTCGGCGCGGCAGAAAAACATGTAATTGACACACACCGCTAAACAGGCTCTGAAGCGTTGCATCTGAGGGAGGGAAGCAGGGGTCCACGCGAAAGTTCTGTGTAGGGTGTTGGCGGCGTGTAGGATGTCCAGCGCGACTTGTGCGGGTAGCGGGAGGCGGGCGGCGGTGGGTAGCAGGCGGTGCTGTAGCATTTCGAGTCCACGGCGGGCGTCCGCCAGGAGTTCGCCCACGGCGATAGGTTGGCGCCGGTGGTCGCGGAAGAACTTGTTAATTGCGGAGAAGTAAGGCTGCAGCGAGCTGGCAGCGACCGTTCCCAAGAGGGCTAGCCAGGCCGTGTAGCGGACCATCGTGGCCGGCGTGGCCTGTAGCGGGGCGATATTTTCCTCTGCACAAAAAATAAAAAACTGTCTGATTGCGCTTTGGTAGCTCGAGTACGTAGAGGGCGCTAGCGAGTTGCTGAGTAGGGCAACCGCTGTAACCCCGAGCTTATCTGATCCTAGGAGGTCTTGAAAAGTTTCAGCCAGTTCGGAGGACCAGGGCGACTGTGCTGCTTCGCGGCGTAATCCGTAGCGCGGCGGTCCTGTACGCAGAGGGAGGACGTGCTGTACAGGAGTATTTAATCGGTCCGGGCGTATCGCCCGGCCAATCGCACCGCGTCGAGTGTAGAGCCAAGAGGGGGTGCTAGCCGAAAGGCCACGATGCTCCAAGCGGGAGGTCCGACCCCTTCTCGCTTGCCTAGCCTGCCGGGGAAGAACAGGTCGCGGGACGCTGGGAAGTGTACGGTCTCGGTGGCCAAGCGGGCGAACGCGTGGTACCACGTTTTGTTTCGCCAGTAGGGGGCGATGACAGTCGCCGCGGCTTGAGCTTGTTCGAGTTTCGCGGCGAGTGCTGGTAGGGCAGACCAAGGGGGGTTGCAGTAGTTGTTCTCGCGTTTCCACGCCGCGTCGGGGAGGTGTAGGCAGTCGATGTCCTCGCACAAGGGGTCGCGCCAGCGGGCGTTGAAGCGTGGCAGTTGCGTGTTGAGCATAGAAGCGAACCGGTCGATTGTATGCGGGCCCCACCGGCGCTGAAGGTGGTTGAAGAGTTGAGGGTTTAGCTGCCAGTCTTCGGAGTCCATTTCGCGGCTGAGCGTGTCGGCCCAGACGTTGGCGGCTGACCGGATGTAGCGTGGGCGGATGTGGATGTCGTTGGTGTCGAGTAAGAACCACAAACGCCGTAGCTCCGTCATCATGACGGGTGACCGGGACGTTAGCTTGGTTAGGACGGCGACCACGGCAGTGTTGTCCTCGTGGAGGAGGACTTGTCGTCCTCGGAGTTGCGGTAGAAAGGATTCGACCGCGTGCCTGACCGCTCGAAGTTCCTTCCACGTAATGTGTTGGAGGCGGTCGGGGGCGCTCCAAAACCCGCGGGCTTGGTAATTGGCGTCCTCGTTGAGGACGGCTCCCCACCCGTAGTCGCTCGAGTCGGCGTGCAAATAGGCGGTCTCGATGGGCTTGTAGATCGACCGGCCGTTGTGTTGGGAGGGTACCGTGCGCCACCACTCGAGGTCGCGTCGGAGTTGGTGGGTGAGGCGCACGCGTCCCCCCCAACCGGTACGGGTAGCCAAGACGTTGTGGAGCTCGCGCAAAAAGAATCGGGCGGGCGCGATGGCGAGGTAGAGGAATTGCGCTTTCCCCGCGAAGGCTGCGAGTTGGCGTGTGGGTAGCCATCGTGCGTTGGACGCTGCTCGTCCGAGCAAGGCCGAAGCGTGTTGTGCGAGGTGTAGCAGTTTTTCGGGTGGGGCGCGAAACTCGCCGCGTTGTAAATCCACCGTGAGGCCCAAGTGGTCGCCGACTTGCGTTGGCGTCCATACACCTTTCTTGGGGTTGCGTTGTAGGCCGAGGCTGTCGAGCAGGGCTTGGACGCGCTGCCGGAGTAAGAGGGCCTCGTCGTAGGAATCCGCTAAGAAGAGGAAGTCGTCCATGTAGGGGAGTAGTCGGGTGCCTCGCCATCGCGCGTTCCGGAGGAAGCGCTTGGACGGGCGGCGTGGGCCGGCCGGTGTAGATGCGGGCGTGGGAGGAGGAGGGCGGCGTAGGTGGTTCGTAAACACTTGCGTGAGCTTGCAAAAGTAGTAGGCGGAGCCCGACCACCCCATGGGGAGGCATGCGAGGCGCCATAGGGTGCCGCGGTAGTTGACCGTGAAGTAGTCTCGGTCTTCCTCCCGGATGCCAAGGGTGTAGTACCCATCGGTGAGGTCGAGTGAGACGAAGTAGTCCCCCGGTCGAGATAGATGGCGGAGGTGCTTGAGGGTCTCGCAAGTCATGTTGAATGTTGAGCAATAGCGGTTGAGTTCTCGAAGGTCGATAATCAAGCGCCATTGATTGCATCCGGGTTTTGGCACCAAGAACATCCGGGAGACGTAGCGGGGGTTCGTAGAGCGCTCCCACGCGCCGCAAGCCTCGAAGCGTGGTAGTTCCGAGTTGAGAAACTCGAGTTGGTCGGGTGTGGCGTCTAGCATGGAGATGCCATGGTTGAACGGCTTGGGACGTAGGCCGTGCTTGAACTTCACACGTACGCCGTGGCGGATCCAACTTAGGACTTGGCCGCTCGCGCCGATGCGCTCCCACTCCCGCCATTTTCGACGTACGCGGTGGCGCATGAAGGAAGATGTCGGGGAGCAGGAATCGGCGCGGCGGGCCACACCATCATTTCTTGCTTGGGGTTTTAGCCGAGTCGGTCGGCTTGGGGGGTGGAGCGGCTCGTGCCGCGGCTGCTGCTGCAGCAGCGGCCTTGCGTTTGTCGGCGGCGGCTTTGCGGGTTCGAGCGTCGGGGCCGGTGGGCTTGTCCGGCGTGACCTTTGCGAAAGCGGCGCCGGCGGCGGCCTTGCTGGCGGCGTGTAAGCTGACTTCAAGCGTGCGGTCGACGAAAGCTTGGCGTAGCGCGTCCAATGGGCCGGAGACCGCGGTAGGGCGCGGTCGGCAGAAGCGCTCGTGTGCCAATTCGGCAAACACGCGGTCCGCATCTGTGCTCGTTTGTCCGCCCTTGGTGAGGCGGAGGAAGCCCAATCGAGTACGGGCGGCCTCCTCCGTCGCTGTGTGGGTGCGATGGCCCGCTCGGATGAGGGCAATCGCTGCCGCCTGCTCTGTAGGTAGAGGTGGGCCGTGCGACAACGTGTCCAAAGCCTCGCCAATTGCCGCGTTGGCGCAACTGTCGAAGAAGGCATAGCACCCGATGTGTAGGTACTCGTCGTATGCCGCTTGGCTGCGTTTGTCGCTTAGGGCGCGGGCGGTGTCGTCCGTGAGAGTCCACAAACGTGGCTCCTCGACGTCTCGAGGGGGACGTTCGAGGCCGGCCGGGATGACTTCGCCGTAGTAGGTGAAGTCGACAAACTCGGCCGCGGAGGGGTCGGGTTCGTCGTCGAGCAGGTCGATAGGTGGCTCGGGGGCCGCCTTACCACCCTCCGTCGCTGTTGCGTCGGCGGGAATGGACTGCTGTGGATCAGTAGGAGCAGGTGTAGCTGTGGGTCGTTGGAGCTGGGCGAGTAAGGCAGCGTTAGCCGCCAAAAACTGTTCCGTTATCCGTTGTTCCGATGCCAAAACTGCCGTACGAATCTGTTCGGCTGTGCGTTGTTCGAGTGAGGTAGCGTGAGGGTCGGCCGCTGCGGCGGATGTAGACTGCTCCGGCTGCATATTGGGGAACTGCGTAGCTGAACGAGGGGAAGTGTCGCGTGACGCTCGAGTGCGCATGGGACGAAAAGTAAGATTGACACCCTACTCGACTACGAGAGTCGAGACTGCATTTGCGCGAAGCCTAGATTGGCTGAGCGCGAAAGCAGAGAGTGCCTAGGCTCGTGGCTAGCTACGGCTTATAAGGCACGGGCTAGCTAGAGCTGACCGTTGGGGAAGTCGTTGGTCGTTGGCTGCAGCTAACTGTTCGGGCAAGGTGGTTGCCTTGCAGGCGAGACGCGCCGCTATTAACGGTAACAGTAACCGCTAGAGTTACTGTCCCGTACACATGATATTGGATATGCAAACCTCTAGATTCAAATCAATCTGACCATATAAATTCGATTGTTCTAGCTAGAATGATATTTGGATATACACTCTTCCCATAAAGTCCGTTACTAGTGAAATAGGGCCTTTCGCGTAGGGCGGGTGTTTATCATGTAGGGCTTCTAGGGTTTAACTGTACTTTAGCTCGTTGAAAAGGCGGACCGAAACTTGTGTTGACGGTGAAGTAAAGGGGGAAGCGGGGCACAAATGGGGCCCGTCACGGCTACGAAGTGACGTATTAGGGTTTGCGGGTCAACCCCGATTTCGGGGCATACCCCGATTCGGGCACCCCGGAATTCAGATTTTCCACACTTTGGCTCGTGAAAACTCCCGAAATCGGCGGCACAACCTGCGGTTGTTATGATCCCAGCATGCTGTCCGCAAACATGGGATGAGCACGTGGGTGTGATGGCATGTGCCGTTAAGATGCTTGACGTGGGTGAGATAGGGGCCGGAAACCTACAGCTTGGGAGGCTTAAAAAAACCTAACTTTGCCGTACGGTGTCCGATTCGAGCAAACCAAGTTGCAAATGGAAGCCCTTCCCCCAAGTATATATAGGTTTTCAACTTCATACATGTTTTCAACTTTATTTACGCCTACCGGCCGGTTTTCGCGTCAAATCCGCCGTCCGATGCCATCCAGCCCCTCGTACAACCAACTAAAGTTTTTAGGGTTTCAAAATCTGCCACATTCGCGCGGGGCTAGCAACCCTTGGACAGGTGGTACCCGCACACCCGCTCCACCAATACGCTCAACAATCAGCGCTCTATATTTCGTCTATTCACGGCGTCACCCATTTCATGCCCCATGTTGGCATGGTGCCGTGCCATTTGCCGCGTGCCAAACCAAGGCCCGTGCTAGGGTACTTTGAAAGCTCCCCGCCATATTTCACGCCCGGGGATGCGAAAGCTTGAAAGGCCAGCGATCCGCGCGCTAGGGTGCTTACACTCCAAGTCAACCGTCCCTCAAGCCCAATAGGTCCCTAGCCCGTGCTCCTTGGCTGTATTTTCGGGCACTTGGCAAGAAAACCTAGTGTACACGATATGCCATCCTCGGTGTCGCCGCTCTTTAGACGGCCGGGCGCAACACATCACTCGGCGGATACTCGTGCAATTGTGCAAACATGCTGAAAGCCCAATTTCGAGTAGTCTCCCGGCTTATCGCGACACTACTTGCACCGAGCCACGCATAGAGGCGTGCATAACCTGCACATCCACAAATTTCGGCCTGCAAAATTTCGGCCGCAAATCCAACGTGTGTGCCCACAATAATCGGAGCGTGCCGATAGAGGTGCTCACGTCAGTGAACAACGCCCCGTGGTGTGTTGTTCGAAAGGCATTACTCTACCCCCCAATCGAATTGCATGGCCATCACGGCTGTGCGTGGCGGGTAATTAAATGCGTGCCGCTAGTAATGGACTTTATGGGAAGAATGTATGTGCAGAAAGGCATGGTCATCTTGAATATACATATAATTTCAAATTGGGTAGTTAAAAGGGCACTATACTATTATCGGTATTTTCAGCGAATCATTATATTTTCCAAAATCTTCCGGAAACTGCACCGAAGTGCCAAGCAAACTCGTCGAATTCGGCTCACTTCATGAGGCGATTTGTGAGGGGATTTGACGATGAATGTGGTCATCAATTCTTCATTCCCACCGACTTACAAGCCGAATTCTTGACGTTTGCCAAGCGTGGTGCGGGTGTGGAGGCACAAGCATTCCCAACATCACCGTCAACGTGATACGTCCCAAGCAATCAAGTAGGACCTCGCTCCTCGCCAATGCCAATCGGCGTCGCCGGCTCACCCATTTACAAAGTACAATGTTTATCCAATCCTACATCATGCGGGTTTTTACTGTGTTATTTTTCAAATCGACCATTTGTTCTTGCGGCGTGAACTTCCATGCTCCATTCACACACCCGAACCCCAAACGTCGCGCATTCATTATGGCATCCACGTCGCAAAACCCCCTTTAACAAGTTCAAAAAAGAAAACTTGGCTCACTTAGCGAGAACAATATGCATTTTAGTGTGAGCGCATGCACAATGCTTGCGTGTGGTGCTATGGCGGACAACGTGTGTAATTAAAGCATTTTCTTGGGAAATTGAAATTGAAGTGTTTTACAATAACAAGGACCGATAAATCGGTTGATGTCTGACGGCGTTCCCAATACTTCCATCTATGACTTAGGGTTAGGGTTTTAAGCCAGGGGTCCCCTTCATGGGAATTTATTTGCCTAATTATTCTACATACTCATCCGACAATACTCGCTTTATTAAGCTCGGAAGTAACCATACAAAATGACATTAAATTGTTTGCTTCCTGACTGTGCGACAATCGGGTGGTACCTGGGTGTTGTTGTGCTTGACGTAGTGAGGGGGGGACGTGTTCTCGATTAGCTTATGTACAACATGTTGCATATCCGGACTTTTGTGTAAAAGTGTCAAAAGTGTTGGTTAATAATCGTGCTCATTTGCATGTCGACCTTAGTGGTGTCCCAAGGGTTCTCGCGAGGGCCCCGAGCTGGTTGGAAGTAGTGGGGATCATGCATTGGGCCCCTCGGGATTCGTCTTGTTCTATCAGCTTGTCGGTTATCGCTGGGGGGGGACGGTAAATAAGGCGGTATCAACGACTTTTTATTTTCGTGACCTTTCAATGCTTTCGGTTTCAGTTTTGGACGGTAGTTGGCATCGCCGTGAGTGACTTGATGCTGACTTCGTACGACTTCTTGGATTTCGGATGCGTCTGGATTTAGACCGTAAACCGTGCCGATGCACGCCAATTGGAAAGTTCATTAAGGCCGTACTAGCGAAGGCCCTAAATTTGGTGGATATGAGGCGGAGTGTATGACATATGCATCGGTAAGCGGTACGGGTACTGTATGTATGTATGCATGTGGAATATGTACGTAATGTATTTCAATTACAAATGATGGGATATGAAACGGCGGAAAACGGAAAAAAGCAAAACCAAATTCAGCTCTGTACAATAAGCGACTCGCTTTTAGGGAGGGGCGGGCTTTGACAGCGCAGCCCCCACCGCTGGAAGCCCTCCCGCGCGGTGAACGAGAAGGGAGGGCCTCCCATCGGATGGGCCAATAACGACAACGAAACTCGTGTTTGATGCGACAGACAACTTGGATGCGCTACGCAAGCTTATGACCGCTTGCCGGTCCAACGAAGCGCCAGGAAAGCGACAGCGCGGAAGATTAGTCCGGCGACGACCATGGCCAAGATGTCTCGGTCCACGTACTCCATGCACTGCATAGTGATAAACGACTCCTCGCCAACAGCGCTCGCTGCAGCCGTCTTGAGAAGCTCAACCTGCTCCGCGATCTCCTGCTCGTCCAGCACCACCGTGAGCCCCGACTCAGCCTGCTCGATTAGGTTCGAGAGCGGGACGTCGAGGCCGCAGTAGCCGATGCCGGCTAGCGTGACGGCGGCGGGAGGCTGCCGGTACGCCGGAAACCCGGAAAACTCGAGAATTGTTAAGGCTTCGATACCCCACCTCACGTAGCTGATCATGACGAGGTAGTACATAGGCTCGCCGGTCATGGATGACAGCGTGGGCAGTACGCCGTTGAATAAGCCGCCGAGTACCATAGTGAGGCACACGAGACTGATGCTGGCCGCGGAAGGCGGAAGAACGGAGGACATAAGGTAAGCTAACCCGGAAACGTACCAGCTGGCGGCGAAAACCACGCGGTAGCCGTTGAAGAAGGAGTAAGAGGGGAGGATGAAGTAGTAAAACATCGACATGAAGAGTAGCGGGCGGATAGCGACGTCGAAGGTGTCCAGTGTGACGCCGGAGAGGGCATAGGCGAAAGGGGAGATGCCGCTACTGCGTTCGCGCCACCACATCGCGCGGGCGTTGGAGAAAACTTGCAGCGAGGGGATCCCGCAGAGGAGACCGAGCGTGAGCAGCGCCAGCATCCCTCGAAGAGGCACGACGTCCAGGCCGTTGTGGAAGCGGAGGATGACGCCCAGAAGGGCGCCAGAGCCCGCGAGGAGCAGCGCGATCAGGATTTTACTGGGCCAGGCACGAAGCCACTGCAGCCCTCGACGGTACGTCAGTAGAACGTAATGGGAGGCGAAGCGCATAAGGTCGATGGCCAGCTTGACGCAAATGTTACTCGGCGAGTCCGCCACGTCGCCGGGACGGCCAGTCGAGTGTTGCTGGTGGCAGCTTTCCAGTTTCCCATCCTCCCCGGAGGCTTCATCAGAGCTGTAACCGTCCACTATATCGCGTGCTTCGGGCGTGGTATTGCCAGCTGGCATTGCGACGGTCGGGGTGCTGAAGAGGCAACGCGAGGCGCGCGGGGTGTTGTCATCCGCGGACACCGTGATCTTCACCTGCCCCTCCTCCGCAATTTCCTCCATAACCTCCGCCTCGAACATGGGCGCCGGAATGTGCGTATCCTCAAACCCCTCACCCTCATCGCTCAGATCACTGTCACGAGAGCCACTGAACGCCGGCGACGACGCCGCCTCAGTCGACGGCGTCATCCCGGCCTCGGCGAACAGCTGTACTTGAACTGGCGTCGTATTCGCTTGCAGTACTTGGCCATTACTCAGAGTGGATCTCGCGAGGCGGCTCCGAGGCGCGCTAGACGAGACAGCACGCCCAGCGCTCTCCGCCACCACCTCCGCTTCCGAAACGCCCTCAGAGAAGAAAAACGCAGACCGCTTACGCTCCACCGTTGTCGGTGTGCTCTCCTCGCCGTCTCTCTCGTTGCCCGGCTGTTCAATCCGAACGGTTGGGGTACAGTGCTGCTGCTGCGTGGGCGTTAATGAATCAGACGTCGCATGCGACGCGCGTATGTCGCTGCTTCCAGAGGAGCTACCACGGCTGGTGCCGAAGGAAGCCCACCGCTTGAACACGTTACCCGAGTTGGCGTTCCCGCTCCGCGTCGAGCCTTTGCTACTACGGGCACGACTCAGGTTGCGAATGGGTTTCATCGCCTTTGTCATCATTCGCTGCAGCTTTCGGTTCCTCTTCGCCGGCGTCGGCTCCACCGGCCCGTTGCGCATCAGCGACAGAAACTCCTGCTTGCTCATCTGCCCTCGACCCGCACAAAACGTCCGCACCTCCTCCTCCACCATCTCCAGGTCCAGTGTCTTGAAGTACTCCATTACCTGACTTGCACTCACAAAGCCTGCCGAGGACATTATCGTCTCAGCTTTCTCATCGACGGACGGCTAAGAGAAGAGAGAGAGAGAGAGAGAGAGAGAGAGAGAGAGAGAGAGAGAGAGAGAGAGAGAGAGAGAGAGAGAGAGAGAGAGAGAGAGAGAGTGAGATGAAATTGCACGTCTAGTGCGCGCGCGTGTGTGAGTGAAATGTGAATATAGATGTGCGTGTAAAATTTCGCTCTTGCATCATTGGTGTAGTCGCGTATGCATACGTGCTAAAAGCCATTCGTCTGAGCTCTGTGTGCGTCAGTGGGGGGGGATAGGGGGGGGGGGGGGGGGAGACTCACCGTCCCCATCGACATCGATGTCGTGGAAGATGTTGGTCATGCACTCGATGTCGCGTGGCATGACGACGGTGGGACGATTCACAGCTGCTGGGGTGTAGGGGCTCCGGGGGGTATCGTCCTCGGCAACACCCGCATGCGCGTAGTCTGCCATGTAAGAGGCAACCGCGGCCGAGCCAGAGTCGCTCCAGATGGCAAAGAGGTCCGCGGGCCGGAAGTTCATGTCGCCCTCCCGGCGGAGACCACCGCTGATGACGTCGATACAGAAGTCAGCGGGGTTATCGTTGGGAGGCAGCCGGAAGCCGAGCCCCTCAAAGTAGTTGGCCGCGAAGCTGGTGGGGCCAAGGTACACAGTCATGCCACCCTTTCCCAGAAACAACACATCGTCACATGCGGTGAAGATGGAGTAACGAGGCTGATGGATGACGGTCATGACAGTCATGCCCAGCTGCGCGCAGTGTTTCAGTGTGTCCAGCACATCAGTAGACGCGGTGGAGTCCAAACCAGAGGTGGGCTCATCCAGGAAGAGGAGGGTGGGGAGAGCGGAGAGCTCCAGTCCGATGTTGACCCTCTTGCGCTGCCCACCGCTGATACCGCGCTTCTCCACCGACCCCACGATGCTGTGCTCGATGTGATCCAGCTTCAGACTAAAAAGCACCTCGTCCACGATCTTGCGCTTCTGCTGCAGCTTCAGACTGGACGGCAGGCGGGCCATCGCACTGAACCAAATGTTTTCGCGCACCTGCGCATGCACCACAGCACAACACGCGTTTGTGATGTCAGCCCCATGAAAAGGCAAATAAGCCATGCATGGACACAACTTGTCACAGGTGCACATCAAGGTACTGAAGAACGTGGTACAATAATGCGTGTATATTCACAAATGAGTAAACTATGATTAATCGCACGTTAAGAGTAGGGACGCACATAGTTTTGTAAACAATTAAAGAAATATACTTCACTTTATTACAATTCACTAGTAGCACCGAATATGCAGACCACCCATCAATTGCATGTGATGCCACTCGACTAAGGTGCTAGCAGGTGTTTTTTTCAAGCCATACGAGCCCCTGAACTAACATGTGTACCGCAGTTTGAAGATCATGGACAAGGGTGACACGCGAGATAGTTAATGATGCAGTCTTTCCAATTCCCAATGATCGCCACATTCGAAAATTTAGCTCCGCAGAACTAATTGTAGAGCTTTATTGTGAACGTACTTGCGGACAGCGAACATTGACTATCCGAACATCCCAAAACCCAGCCGACCTCAATAATAATAAGCCTATCAAAAGCCGCATATGAACATCTCACAGCAAGAAATTGAAGCGGAGGTTACGAGCACACACCGTGAGGTCCTCGTGCACGATGTCGTCCTGTGGCACGAATCCCATGTTACGCTTGCCCGGTACTTGGTTCACGCTCTTCACCTCCCGGCCGTTCACCTTCAGCACGCCCGTCATCTTGCCGTAGCTGCTCGCCTTGCCACAGAGAACGTTCAGAAAGGTGGACTTCCCTGCGCCGGAGGGTCCCATGATGGCGATCAGCTTACGAGGCTCGAACTTTCCGCTCACACCCGCCAGCACCACCGCCCCCTTGCTGAGCTTCAGCCCCAGGTTCTCGAATTCCAACTGTACGGGCCCTTTCGCGCGCAGCAGCTGCTCCGACGTGTGCATCGGACTCTTCAACAGCTTAAACAAGTGAGTCGCGTTCAGCGACAGCCTCGACTCCAGAATGATGCGCTTGACCTGTTACATTCGAGTCTGCCGTGAGAACATACCTTTCCGACTCGCTCACAACGACAGGACGTTCACGTTGCGTATGCATTAATACCTTGTAAATCACATACGTAGTATTTGATAATTAAGGTATCAATGGCAATGTCCGACGAGTTCTGTTTCAAGAATTAAAACCAATAATATGTGTGTGTGTGACAGCTAAGAAATATCGGTATCAACCAAAAGACAATGAGTAGTTATCTTCAGTAGTATGACTGTCACACCATGACAAACACGCATATCATAGTGCATACATGGCAAGTATGTGCTTATGTTCGTCCCCCAAAACAGCCCAAACTCCTGTCCATCCTTCCTAAAATATCTCCATCTCCAGATAGCCTATATTCGCATTAGAGATGCTTTGCTGATTAGGGACCACATACGGGTGTGCAATTCATATCGACAAAGTAATACACCGCTTGAATTGCAAAATACGAAATGAAATTCAGATAAGTTAAGACACAATGGCACATTTTATTTTTACAAAAACGAATATCTGTATTGAAATTATGAGCACGCGAGCAAAAACGCATGCGCGCAAGTAACGCAATTGCAGCTAATTCGAGTGGCTACGTGACGTAACCAGCTCCCCTTCCTTTTCTCTGATTTTAAAAATGTCAAGGAAACGGACAGACAGACAGAAACATGTTCAGGAAAAGTGATGAGAATAAAATATGAAAACAGGGATTTAAATAAGCATACGATCAACCAAACGAAAAAACAAGCAGCATATAAGTGCTTACATGAAGAGTTCATTGTTACAGGGGCAGGAGGGAAGTGGCATGCACGGGTAGGCGCAGGGAGGTGAAGTGCAGACCTTCATGTAGCTGTCGGTTTTGTTCATGGAGCTGCTCTGTCTCTTTTGCATCCCCTTGTACGCCAGCGCGACGACGCCCATCATGAACAGCAGACCGACGCAGATGATGACCACAATGACGACGCCCATGATCGACACTGACCCCCACTCCGTGCCCTCAGGGCAGCTGACGACGAGGGAGTCGCAGGGGATGGGGTCTGTGGAGGAGCTAGGACACTTGCTACCCGCCGGGCATATCTCCACCTCTGCGGGCGTTTCACAGAATGCCCCCCTGGGACACCTTCGAAAGGGGTCGATCGAGCGCGCGGGACACACATTGCCACCCCAACTCTTACGCTGCATAATCAGCTCCTCGAGGACATTGCTACGCTTGTAGACGTTCACGCTGCTGAGCTCCTCACCAAAGAGGGTCAAGTACTGACAGGAGCGGAAGTAGGTGGAGCCCAATGGGCAGAACGCACCAACAGGGCAGCTCAGCTGCAGCGACGGGTCCGGGCAGTATCTTCCCTCGCTGCAAAGAAACTCAGCCACGTTGGTGATCTCTGACGTCCCGCTGGGGCAGTAGGTACCCACTGGGCAGGGTAGGCAGGTGTGGAGGGTGGGGTCGGAGGAATAAGCCCCCCTGGCGCACTGATAGCCTGACGGGCACATCCCTGCTCCCTGCGGTGGCCCTGCACGTGGGTTACATGGGCAGCCGGGGGGCACCACAGAGCGGAGCTCTTTCCCCATGCCTTGGTAGCATGAGGTGCTGAAGCTGGACCCCCGGGCTAGAACCACCCAGGGAGACAGCTCAACCACCCCTCCTTCCGTCCCTACGTGGATGAGACTGTCCAACGGAAGGCTTACACCTGCAACAAATTGCATCCCCAACGATGAAAAAGGGTCGAACGCCCACTTCTGCATGTATGCATGCGTGCATACAAGCATGTGTGTGTGTGTGTGGGGGGGGGGGGGGGGGGGGGGGGGGGGGGGTGTGCGTGCGCGAAACTTCCAATCGTCATGAAGTGCTAGATACGATATGATAGTGTTCTATCACCATAAATGTGCACGGATTGAAAGACCTGGTTGGGGAGTCACTGGCAACAGCAAGAGCGGTTGTTTACCTGAGTATCGGCTTATCCACTGTTGCACAAAGAGTGTATCAGGAGAGTCCGGGAGGAGGGCCAGCTGCCGGACGTTATCTGCTGGGAGCTCGACGTAGTCAAGCAGCTCGAGAAAACTTCGGCACGAGGAGGTACATCCGGAGGGTGAGGTGTCGCAGGCGAGGCAGCTTTGGCAGGACCCGTCCCGGCACTCGAGGCCGGGGCTGCAGGTTGAGGAGGAGCAGGAGTCGCCGAGGCCGCACTCGCAGCGACGCTCGGCGCATCCAGACGAATCGCCGAGAAGGCTTCCCTGTAGACTACAGCACATCCAGCACGGCAGGCACTGCCCTGGCGGCTCGTCTGCCGGGGCGATGGCCCCATACGGCCCATAGCGAACCGCGGACTCGGGCGGAGTACAGAAAGCGGACGCGCCGCATTCGTTGTCGCTGCGACATTCGTTGGACGCCAGCGACGAAGCCAGGCCGGAATCCTTCGCCGCGAACACGACACTCAATAGTGCCAGAAACAGCGTCAACTGTAACCGCAGCCATGGTGCTGACGCTCGTCCACTTCGACCCATCCTGCCGACCCCTCCCAAAGACGGTTGGGTTTCCAGATTGTTCGCCAAACGGCGATCGGGCCCGACTGCCTTCGCTCGACCCGGCAGGTCGGGATAAGCTAGTGTCCCGGGCGAGCCAGCCCACCTAGCGAATAGAAAGGATTTGAATGATAATGCCGTCGTCCACTCTGATCCAGAGAATTGCTGGGTGAGGTTGGGAGGGCTTTCTTCTTTTGTCCGGTCCCGACGTCCACTCGGTGCTTCGTAATTTACATGTGTCATTCAAAAGCGCGCCATTTTCCAGTTCTGTACAGAAAACGCGGCCGTGACCAGTAATGCCTTCACCGAAGCAGCGTGTAGATAAAATATACGGAATAGGACGGAGTGGGATGGAATGGAACGAGACGAAGGTCGCTGGAGGCTACTGCAGACCTATATCGCTGCGTGTAATCGCTGCGCGGAGATGCGCTAGTAGCGGTCAACAGTCATCGCAGGTAAGGATTACTTCGCCAGCAGCGAGATGTTGTAGCCACGCGACAGAGTTGTAGTGCTGGGGGGAGTTGCCGTAGGCCGTAAGGTACATAATCGCTTGACATATGTCGCTGCCGGCGAGCTTGGCGGCTGGATTCATTATTCAAATATAATCCCCGCCCGCCAGTTAGTATTTTAACGTGTAGTGACAGCGAGTATCCGTACAGCACGTACGCATTTAACTTTTTTCGCGCGCGCGCCAAATGAAAATGTTTAACCCGTCCGACCGTCCCTCGTAGATGCTGTACACTCCTCCTCAAAAGTATGGACAATATTTCGTAACTTCGCAGCATGTGAAAATATAATCGTTCACCGACTTATTTGACAAGTGTATTCTGAGCTCCTAGAGGCAACGCTTTGAGGCCAGTCAGGATGGATTGCACGGACAAATACGGGGCGTGATTTCGAGCGCTATCGGGCTTAAGGACGCAGGGTTTTCGCGCCCGCACCCGTGCGACACGCTCTTTCAAGCGGCCGCCGTGCATGTTAGGCTCAAGGCTCCGCCATATATACGAATGGTTGTGCTACGGTCGTGCAAACATGACGCATAAGCGACGGAGGTAAGGCTAGTAATAAGCGATCGATACACCGTCGATAATATCATCATCACCTGCTTATAAATAGTATCATCGACATCGACATGACGACAAAATTGCTAACATCAATGCCATCAACTATCAAAACATTTATAAAATAATTTATCAAAGCCCGCCGATGTGCTTATCTATCGTCCCAAATATCGATGCATCGGCATATATATCCGCTTAAAGTGCCATCGATCTCAACATCCCAAAACATCATCATCAACAGCATTGACAATCCGAAAGATTAATACCGTCAATATCGCGACGTTTCAAGATATCACTGCCATCACCAACATCGACAAAATTAATTGGATCCTTAGCCTTTGGCGGCGGGGATGGGGGGGGGGGGGGGGGGGGGGGAGAGGGGCATGTCGCTGTGTGGGAAACGCATGGAATCGCGTGCGTATATTTACCACCGATATTTGCACAAACCAAGAGCAAGTTGCGTTCGATCACAATGTTTAAACGGTCATAACTTTCACATACTAGCTTAAAACTTTTTATTAAGGTGCGGTTGGGCGCGTAATTCAAATGAGCGTCGAATACGCGTCCATTCACGGGCTCGGTAACTCAAAATTCGGTTTTCTGCGATTTGTTTCATTTCCCTCAATATTCAAATAAGCTTAGCCACATTGTCAAACAACACCCGTCGAATCGGGCTCATCTCATGAGGTTTAGTGCGGGGTTTGGCGATTTACGTTTCCTTAATCTTCATGCCTACCGATTTAAAGGGCCAATTCCCGACGTGTGCCACGCGCGGGGCGAATGTCGTGGCACAAGAATGCGTCCCAAGTATTATAGACACCACTTACCACCAACGGATTACGTCCCAAACAGCCAAGTTAGACCTTGCCAGTCGCCAATGCCAGTCGCCCTCGCCCATTTATAGACTACAGTGTATATCAAACCTAAGTAATGTGATTCTTTTACCCTCTCCATTGCAACATACACTCCTCCACAAAATCCGGACATACATTATGTTACACATAAGACGGGAAAAAACACGCGCCCTTCTCACCACGCCAAGCACGACGACACCAAGGTATCACCCAAGTGTAAGAGAGCCAGGAAGCAAGCAATTTTCCGTCATTCGGTATGGTTAGACCTTAGCTTAAAGCGAGTGTTGTCGGTGGAGTTCGTCGAAATGAAAATGAAAATTATTTTCAACAATACCAACAAGTTGGACCGGCTACAGTCTAACGATCATCAGTTGCTCATCGGTCATGTAGGACAATTAAGAGCAAAGATTGAACCGGGTACTCTTTGACCATGTACACCTATCGACACACCTATCTGCAATGTGTGCCGACGTTCCTCGGAGGTTAAAAATTGTAAGCAACCGCAGTGATTGCCACAGTCCCCCCGCCTAAGCAGTGAAAACAGAAATAATTTTATAATAAAAACAGCAGATCTACAAAAAATTAGAGCCACTTTTCAAGAAATGCAAAATGAAACTGTTGCTCGACCTTCAAAATGCACGGCCCGCTCCCACCGTACTGGGTTGCCGACCGGCCTAGGCCGATCAACGTTCGAGAGGGGCGACGGGCCATCCTAATCTAGCTCCCACATGACTTCGGTCTTGCCGGAGAAAGGAGGGGATGTGCTAGCGAAACCCCATCCTCACGCGGTCGCTCGTCGATCCCGCCGTCGCATCCCGTAAGCCCCGCCCGAAGGTCGTAGCCGCTCCTCCCGTCGCGACATTCCTCCTAGTCGAGGTCCCCCGTCACCTCGAGGACAAAGGGGGGACAAAGAGTCCAAGACTACCACACATACAAAGCTAGCGCTCCTGCCGATGCGCTGAAAAGTGTTCCCGGTCATTTCACCGGCTTTTTCTTGTATGGTACCCTCGTAATTGCCTCAAAAACCAATCAGCGACTGTACCCTCCACCCACCGGTCGCGCGTCCGTCGTGCACCCTTGTTTCGAGTACAAGCCTCCCGTTGGCCCGGGCTTGCACTCTCTAATATTACGTGTGCATGTCGACAATGGGTAGCGGTGGGGTAGGGCATGGTCACGATTGCCGGATCCAAAAAGGCCGCGGGGTGCGGAAACTATTCAAACCCTCCGCACATAGTTTTTCAACGGCGGTTTATCCTGAGGATAGCCCCGCCGCTATGCCTCGCCGCTCCTCCCGTCA
This sequence comes from Tetraselmis chui, assembly GCA_026401115.1. Lineage (NCBI taxonomy): Eukaryota > Viridiplantae > Chlorophyta > Chlorodendrophyceae > Chlorodendrales > Chlorodendraceae > Tetraselmis > Tetraselmis chui. The sequence goes on from JAPMLY010000074.1 coordinate 385,843, forward strand.
CGACAATCATGCTACTTGTTGGTGTCGCGCACTCGTGTTGCCCCCCTTTGGTCAGCTCGACGTCAGCATGCCGGTCGACGTGTAGCGAGCGGCCTTCCCTAGCTTTGACTCCCAGCTAACCGCGGGCACCTCCATGACCCTCAACATGCCGCTGATTCGTATGTACCCTAATCGCCATTTTTTTTCACAAATACATGCCCCATCCCCCAAAATGAAACGGTATGTGAGGAGTGTTTAGTAGCAGAAATGACATATCGGACGGGCCAAGCGGGAGAATTTAGTGATGCTGCACGAATATTATGATTTTCCAAAACCCTCCGTACATGGCTTCCCGACATTTGTTAATCCCGCGGATCGGTACCCGGTTAGGCCTCCTACCGGAATCCCGTGTTAGCAATGCCGGTACCCCGTTTAGCCCCCTACCATGCCAAGCTTGGCACGGCATGAGGTTTACCATCGCCCACCGCGTGGAGGTAGATGTAGGTGCCGACGGGCATGCGAGCGCACCCCCCTCCGGGCCGCCGCCGCTGCGCCTCCGGCGGGCGCCGAGTTTTTTATTATTCTCTTGAAATTGTCTAAACTACACACGTTGTTCTGAGCGCCACGCATGGGCATTACTCAAGCGCTCATACTAAGCTGCATATTTTACTCAGTGTTTCATCATAATTGATTAGGAGGGATTGTTGGAGGGGTCTTGGAGGCGTGGGTGCCGTGTTCATCGCCCGAGGTTTGGTTTGCGGGTGTGTGACTGGAGCATGGAAGTTCACGCAGCACACACGGGTGAAGTATTTGGAAAACAAGCGAGTAAAATCCCACATTACGCAGGTTTGTATAAACACTGCACGTTGTTAATAGGCGAGGTCGATTAGCTTTGGTGAGGGGCGAGGTCCAACTTGGCCGTTTGGGACGCATCATCACGTTGACGGTGGTGTTTGGAATTCTTAAAGATGTGCTTATGACGACCACACCCGCCCCGCGTCGGGAATTGGGCTTGTAAATCAGTAGGAATGAAGAATCGGCAAACATGTTTCGACAAATCGCGCACAAATCGCCTCATGAGGGGAGCCGAATTCGACATGTGTTGCTTGGCAACGCGGCTTAACTTAACCGGAATATTGCGGAAATTATAATAACCCGCCGAAATTTCATTTGTGGGTATTTTAACTCAAGAGTAGGTGTATTCGACGCGCATTGGAAAGGCGCGTCCAACGGTACCTATGAAAAAAAGTTTAACCTTGTTTGAGTAAGTTCTGAATTTTCGAACATTATGGCCGAACGCAGCTTGCCCTTATTTTTTGGGTTGTTCGCATTGGGTTGTGCGCATTTCGGTAGTAAGTCTACATACGCAATTTCGTACGTTTCCCCCGCAGCGCCCTATCCAACACCTCCTCCCTCCGTCGCCTACGCATGATATTTTCGCGACCGTCGCATAAGCGTTCACATTGCGGCGCTTTGAGCCCGTTACTCTCTTCGTCTAACCAGGACGGCCACTATTTGAAAGAGCCTGCCGCACGGGCGCGAGCGCGCGTGACAACCCCAAGTACACAAGCCTGGTACTGCTAGAATTCCCCCCCCGTACTTGTCGGCGCAATCCATATTGGGCGCCAAAGCTTTGCCTAGGGTTTCAGGAGATTTGTCAATAAAATCGGCGCATTGTTATTACATTTCTTACTTGCGAAAAGGTGCGAAGACTTGTCCGGACTTTTGTGCAGGAGCGTATTTTCGTTAT